>OZ017741.1:184928171-185125671 GCA_963969285.1 Odontomyia ornata | reverse complement strand
TTTATACGTTATCAGTTGAACACATTTAATGAAAAAAATACACCTGCAAATTTAAATTAATTAAGATTGTTAGATATTTTATGATTCAATTGGAAAAAGGAGAAAAAACCAACCAGCATTATTCAAAAATTACTTATACTACTAACACAACAAAGAACTTATATCCTATACCTAATATGTTACACCCTAATTCTAAATAAGTTCAATCAAAAAAAAAAAACTTTACCTTATATTGAAACATATACCTAATTTATAATACAACTAAACGACAATACTAGATGTAGCAATAATGAGATGAATCTAAAAAACTAAGTAACGAGAAAAAGCACAAAAACAGAAAATAAACACGAATAATTTAGACATTGTCATTCAGCCACCAATACCTAGATTGTTCCATCTCAGCTCGACCAGCCTCAACGAATCTAGCAAATGAGTATCTCCATTGGAATTGTTGGTCTCGTGAACTCAGATTCGAAGGATATTTTATCTTCTTATCGGTGGCCCGTCGGTACATGTGATATATGATTGGGACGCCGTCAGAATCAAAAACATATCGATTCATGTCCAAATACACGAATGCTTCTGGAGGAACGAAGCCAGTAGTGAGGCAAGTCACAATATACCCGTCTACAGGGTGGAACGGCTGTGAAATCCAAGGGTTTTCACTCACAGTCACAGATCTTGCGATATGATTCCGAAGAAGTTTCAATATGAAGATTCGACTCTTGTCACTTGAGCGGTTTGATAAATTTTTCTATTCGATATATAGTGCTTCCAATCCATCTCAGGCTTTCTGTACAAACCAGTACGTGCACGAAGACATTTCCTTTCGAAAACTCTTCATCTTTCCATTGTACTAGCACTCTGGTTGTACCAGATCTGGCATCCGTATGTCTTGTCACAACTAACTTTGACTTTTTGATCAATGTATCTGGAATGAAAGAGTCGCCGAAGGGCCATCACTACTTTTAGTGCCTTACTTAGCATGATTTTCACATGTTCAGTATAATACAGATACTGATCGAGATGAACACCGAGGTATCGAACACAGGATTTATGTGGAACCCGTTCTGAACTACACTCACCAGCCATAATGTTGAAATCCTTCCAATTACGTTTCAGGTCTTGACTGGCCCCCTGCAGCGTTGTCCGAAACAAAATTGTTTCGCACTTCTGCGCATTGATTTTCATTCGCCAATTGTCGGTGTAGAGCTGCACATCATTAAACATTTTTTGAAGATTGCTCTGAACTATTGTAGCTTTTCGGTCTGCCGTATAGATGATCAGATCATCAGCAAACGCTACCAATGATCGCGTTGGCGAGACATTAAAATCAAAGCTGTTCAATAGCTTGCGAATGAATATTGTTACATGTACAAATAATTCTGCGAGCTACTGTCGCAATTGTTTTCACAACAATGAAGAACACGAATTCACTCGTAACCACGAGAACCCAACGAGCATGATCAACATCTGCAAGTGACGTCACTCCATTCATTAATTTTCTCGAATCTACCAGCTAGAACATTCGCCAATAAACGAGAAATGGGTGAATAGGTAGAGACCCTATATAAAGGCGAGCTGAATGAATGGGGGGATCAGTCATTAGAACCGCGATAACAAACAAATGCGAAAGTGTGGAGTGAGAATTGATCGAGTCGTAGAAAAGTGTGTTTCGTAATAGTGAAGTAATTTAGAAGACAATTGCGATAGTAAATTTATGGACAAGTGTTAGATAATTTTAATAGTGACAATTAAAATTAGTGAAAAGTGTTAACTGATTATTGTGCATTTTATTTAATTGAATAAACTCTTTTAACTTAAATTAAAAGACATTGCGTTTTCACTTTCCCGGAACGTTAAAATTATAGGCCGCGAACCAATAACACGCGACAATATTGAGAAAAGCAGGGGCGCAGTAACTGTTCCCTGCTGTAGACCATTCAAGACCTTGAATTCGCGCATTGTTGTCAGATTTCCATGAGTTACAACAACGATTTCCCGTACAACATATTACACATCATGGCGACAAGGTGTCTGGGGAAGTTGTCCTGAAGGAGTTTAAAAACTAGTCCATCTAGCCACACCGTATCGAACGCTTTCTCCATATCAATGAGACATGCTCCAACGCATTGTCTACCATTTAGTTTCCAACAGATGTCTGAGGTTGCTTTCGTTGTTGCATGTATGGTCGAATGCCTGGCGCGAAAACCAAATTGGCAATTCGGCATCAACTCATATTTCTCAATGTGGGCGTTTAATGCTCTGTTGAGTATCACTTCAAACACCTTGCTGATGTTAGGCAGCAAGCTGATTGGGCGATAGCTTTCAGGGAATGAAGATTCTTTTCCTTTCTTCAAGACCGGAAATACCTTAGCCTTTTTCCACTCATTTGGGAAATATGAATTGTTCAACATGTTGTTGAACAATATGCAATAATTCCTAATAGCAACCTCAGGCAAATGTCGTAGAACTATATTTGGAATACCGTCAGTACCACATGATTTCTTGTTGTTTATTCTGCGAAATATGAAACACAAGTCTTCATAGCTGACAAAATAATCAATAAGATTCAAGCTCGGTATGAGGTCAGATGTTAATGTTTCATCGAAATGAAGAATTGATTGGCCGTTTAGGCTTGATTTGAAGTCAAAACTTTTGCTTCAACGACCTCCGAAAATATTTGATTCCTTCTCTCTGGGTTTGGCAGATGAACCAATTCAAAATGTGTTCCAATCAGGGCAAGTTTCTGCAATCTATCACATATAATCCTGTTTCCATTTCTATCTGGAGTCGTACTATCAATTTCGATACCAGCTCTATCGAGAAGACTTATCTCATCACTAGCGACTTCAAGATTCGATAGCTTCACTCGAGACTTCCTGCGGAATAAGCTATTCACTTTCGCAAATACGCCATCTGGGTCCTGTGGGCTAATACCCCTCAGTTTTTCCGCCCATTGATTGCTGACCTCACTCCTGAAGTATGAACGGATTAAGTTCCGGACATTCTTCAGGTGTAATTTCAACAAAGCCAACGAAGGATGGTTGTAGTCCAAAAATCGTCGATAAATATTGTTGACGCGGGTGAGAAGAAGGCTTTTCAATCTTTTCAACCTGACGATGGTTGGTATGTCATATCCTTCCATATTGTTTCGATGTTTAATCTTGGGAACGACTTTCTCAATCGTTTCCAACGTCAGCTTCTCTAACTTCGACAAATAGAGATCTATTTCATCGTCAGTTAGATTTCTGTTATTAGGAACCATTGAGCAAGCATTGCCATCATCAGGAGAGGGACATTGCTTCTGGTACTCCCGATTAAACTTCTTTTGAAACTTTCCCCAGTCTGTTTTTTTAAAATTCAACCGATGGTTATCATGTTGAACTGGAATGAGGAAATCATCCCTTTGATGATTGGTTTCCATTACGATTGCGTTATGGTCACTATCGTAAGGAAGCACCTGCAGTTTTCGTTGAGGACTATTAAAGCTGAATTCAAGTCTTGCGTCAGCAATGCAGAGGTCCAAATATGAATTTGTCCTAGGGTATGTTGGGAACTCCGACCCATATAGGTTGCACCTGTATTCAATTTGGTTCTCTGTTATCCATGGTTTCAGGAATACACCTCTTGGATTATTGGTGGCGTTTAGCCATGATGTATGCTTGGCATTCAGGTCACCAGCAAAAATATAATAACAATGCAGCCTGTTCAATTCGAGTATTTCAAACAAGGAATTGAGTTCTTCCTTGAACTTGAGAACATTTTGACCAGTTGCATAGGCAGAGATAACGAAGAGGTTATCCGCACCTGGCAGTGAAATTTTGATGACGGACACTTCAAGAAATTCAAAGTTTTTGAATTCGACTTTTTCAATATTTTGGAAACTATAGGGTCTTTGAACCAATATCCCGGTGCCACCTCCCCCATCACCTATTACCCTATCGTTTCTTACGAATGCAATATCTTTGAACTCCATGGAATGCCATGAATTGAGGTGGGTTTCAGTGAGAAGTATGATGTCAGGCTTTTGCTTGACAATGAATTCAAGGAGATAATCACGTCGATGTATAGCAACGATAGAGTTGACGTTGATCGATATGAGGCGAAGCCTATCCATGGGAATATGACTGGATGACAAGTTATTATTAGGCATTTGAAAGACCTGAACGCTGAAAAGCAAAGTTAATTTTTGAATCTTGTTTGTCGATTCTCTCCGATAAAGAATTAAGTTGCTGGTAAATTTTGAGGAGCAGCTCATTATTGCCACTTACATTGTTTACATTACAGGTATTTCCAGCTTTTTCTGCTAGTGCTCTAGCGGCGAGTGCAAATGATACTCCGGGCTTGACGAAGTTGGAAGGTATTATATTACGATGTACTTGTGTTTGCTTTGGAGCAAATTTAACTTTTGCATCTTGATATCGGGAGCATCCTCGATATGATGCTGGGTGACCAAAAACACTGCAGTTAACGCAGTATAATTTTTCTTTAGGCTCCGTCTGAGCCAATTTGCACTCACCGAGAACATGAACGTCTTTGCATTTAACGCAACGATAGTGCATGGCACAATTGGCAGTCGAATGTCCAAACCTTTGACACCGGTAACACTGGTTGACTTCTCTTTTCTGGAGGCGTTCCCATCTCACTACTCTGAAATTCAAGTACCTTATTTGTGGAAGGGCACTTGGACTGCTCTTATTTGCAATTTGTACCAGGTAAAGTGGTAAATTCTTCCTTTCTATGGTCGACCTTCTTGTCGCAAAGGCTTTGACTGAAACAAAATCAATATCTGGTGCAGCCTCCTTGAGCACCTGAAGAAGATCTACCGTATCCTCTCCGCTGTTCAAACCCTTCAACAAAAAGGCCTGATTCTTTTCACTTTTTGGGGTATAGGTGAAGTGGGGAACCTCCCCAGAAATCAGCGCATCTTTGGCTGACTTGAAATCAACCAGTGATTTCGTCCTTATAGTTAATTTTTCGGCATTAACTCTTTTGATTTCGAAATTGGCCAGTTTATTTTCGGCTGCCAATAGCCGAACCATATCTTTCCCGGTTTGTCCGAACACGTTGATTGACGGAACTTTTTCTGTCTTGTTGGAAGCTTTTTCAGAGGAACCAGCAGAACTGCGGGCTGGTTTTTCCTCCTTATTTTTGTTCCTTAAATATTGAATAAAATAAACGTCATTATCTTGATTAAAATTACCTCCGATGTTTTCTTCGATTTCCATATCTTCGGTTAATCCCTCCAGCGCTGCAAAATAATTTTGGCTCTCGTTGGCGCCACCAGCACTTAGAACTTCTTCTGGAATTGCTTGCTTTGTACTTTTCCTCGGCTTTGTTACCTGTTGCCATTGATTTTGTGGCTGCGTCTTTTGAGGCTTCATCCCTTTCTTGAAAATATCCTTGAGAGACTGTATCTCTTGCCTTAGTTCATCATTTTCTTTCTGCAATTTGGCCATTTGTTGATTGTCCGCTATTATTTGCAGCTTGCACCCTCCTACTGCGGAGTTTTCTTCGTTATGCTTTCTTTTAGTGATTATCGCCAGTTTCGTATTCGTCGTTTCCGCAGGTTGCCCCAACGGTGGAAAGCCGTCGGGCTCCTCCATACCAGCGGCGAAGTTTTCTTTGTGAAATTGTTTTTCGTTACCAATTGAAGTAAAAATATTCGATAGAAATTTCCTGAGTCGATTACTTCGACAATATAAGATTTTTTCCGATAAAAACTAACGTTTTTAAAAAATTAATTTAATTATTGAAAACTTTTGACAGGAGCTATTTAAAAGACGTCTATACGCAAAGACTACTACGATCAATCCGTTCCAACTCCTTTGTGGTGATGTGATGTGTAGAAGGATTATCCTCCTTTTAGTCATCTTCAGTGTCTAAAGGATGTGTGGAAGAATTACCCTTCCACACAACCCTTATAAAATGAAGATGACTCAAAGGACTCGAAATGCGTCTGCTTACACAACAAAGCAAGGCCCGATGGCTTTTCAAGAAAAAAAAAACAACTTTTGAAGATATTATTCTTAAACTCGACTAAAATTGACTTAGGTATGCCTAACCGGGCATTAGGGCCTAAAGCGGAAACAGTATGGCATGCCTCATGTAGGCCCGACGGCTTTTCAAGAAAAAATAGAGAATTGGCCTGCGGATATCAAATAAACAAAATAATTAACTTTCAAAAGTTCATTGCAGATAAAGAATTTAATCTACAAAAAAATTAATGCATAATTTTAAATGTTGTTTTTCAATTAGACAATGAACAAGTGAATTATAATTCTACATCGTGTGATTTTTCGTCATCAACTGTCGACATTGAAGAACTGATCATACCCTTGCCTTGTCATGTCGCAGATGAACGAAATTTCAAATTTACTTTTATTTCCATCGGGCCGTCTTTTATGAGCCTATACGAGTACTTGTAGCTCCATAACCGCACGAGCAAATTCACCTGATATCGATTTTCAAGTCGTCCACGAAAATAGCAGCAAGGAGCATATTTTACAGCCACTTTGCGCTCTGAATCCAACAAGGAAGAAGACAGCAAAATCGTTTTATGGTATTGCCATAGAGAAAAAGTTAATCGTCCGTAAATATCGTTGTCGTATCTTAAATACCGAATAAAAATGTTTAGGAACTCGTTTCACCGTTGTCAGATCTAACCAGATTTCCCAGCTTAGTAATAATGTTATTGCTAGAATTACTTTCAAGGAGGCATGCGTTGCTCCGACTTCGCCAGAAAAAACAAAAGGGAGCTGCTGGGAAATTAGATTGTTTGGTTGCCGCACTGGGATCTAGTAGGTCTATTTTTAAAGCCACGGCTTTCCAAATGACTGCCTCCGATGTGTAATTGAATTTTAAGTATCAATAGCTGTGTGTAGGTGAAGGGTTTGAATAAAACGTGTCCTGAGATGCTTCTCAACTTGGAACTTTTCGTAACAGTTAGGTATGATTTGGTTAATCCCAGATACATGTAGGCAGTTTTATTTTAAGAGAAAAAAACGTTATGAGCAAAATGTGATTTTGAATTAGCTTTGCATGAAAACCGAAAATCTATTCATATCACGGCACAAATAATTTGTACTCCATACTTTGCGAGACCTTGTCGGTATATTTTCCTTGTGTGCTGTGCAAGCCATGATTCCAAGGATTTTGCTTGCAAGGCGTAGAAATATTTGCACATGAGGTTGATCTATCGGCCGCCTCGGCATTGGAAACTAATTTCAATTCAAGGCATCATCTACCGGATAGTACATTTAGTCCTTATTTGTGCAGTTTCAACAGATACTGTATTATAGAGGTGTTGTCCAATTTAAATTCTATGAATTATTAAATTCTCTGAAGCTGGAAATTGCCATGAGGTTCATTCGATGATTTTGATACTTAATTTAAAATTTCTATTTGATCCTACATCAAATAAACAAATTGCTTGGTTTCAACACGATGCATGCAAAGTACGTTGGTGGAAATAACTAATGCTAAGGAAGCTTCACAAGTAGACAACGTGCGGATCATATCGAGAATTGACATACACGTATAAATGAATATGGTACCATTGAAGCTAGAGAGAAAATTGGTATAGACAACCTTATGTTAAACTTTAATTCATTCGTATTCAGATTATGTAGAAGTTTTATCTTTTGATCCATTATGTGAATAAGGTGTTTTGCTTGCTAAATCTCATATTCAGGGCCAAAGAGTTTTTTTCAGGTTCTATTTAATATCAAGTGCATCTTTAACAATAAAATTCTGTTGAAGTTGAACCTCTTCATAGAGCACTCTAAATTTACCTTTATTCGGTTGATTTTACTCCTAGATGATCCGAATGTTGTTTAATATACATAGTAGCAGCGCCTAACAGAGGGTGAAAGGTTCCGAAGGCTTCCTGCGAATCTCGCATGGGCCTTTTTTGGGAATTTCAATGAGACTCAGTACTGTCCACCAAAAGTTTGCAGCGAAGACACTCATCGGGGAGCTACTGGAAGCTACAGCCTTCACAATGCTAGTAACGATAACGACCTATGTCTGATTGACTTTGAGTGTAGCAGAAATGTAATAACCTCCGATATCTTGGAGCGATACACGACAGAGATCTGTCATCCCTACACAATTTGCTGATCAGCCAACAAGTATTAGATGACAGATTGACATTTGACGTCGATCGAGTGGTGAATATCAAGTAATTAACTTGGGTGCAACGATTCCATGGATTTGACTATACGCTCTGCAATGATGGCTATCAAAATTCACGCAGTGAAAACTTCGCGACTTTGAAAACAGTGAGCTGTGATTTGGGGGAAAGTTTTACATAAATTACATGGGAAATGATATGCCCGCGTTACTGCGTAGTGTTTATATTTTCTTCTGTTATTTGTAAATTTCACCGGCTGTGATATGTGGAAGGGAGTTGTTTGTGCTGGTGGGGGGCGAAGCTTTAAGGCTTGGACGAGCTATTGTGGAGAGGCGTGCAAGTAGTATTGGATGATTTTCCAACAACTCGAGCTGAAGAAGCTTCGCACAATATTAGAGCAAATGTACGCTTCCTTCATTGAAGGAAAATTGGCGGGAAAGTCGACACAAAAAGGTCGTATCCATTGTGCCCCTGTTTACAGTTTTCAGCACTTGGAGGGCAGGAGTAATCATGAGTACGCAGTCAAGCTCCGCAAACCTCTAGGCATTGACAGCAATATTTATTTATTTACACTATTTTACAGATCCGTGAATCCAATTACAAAATAGGTAATGAAATATAGTATAATATAATGCATGCGAATAAACAAAGTTGTAATTTGAAATAAGAAAAAAAACAAGAATATAAAATACGAATAAACTATTGGGAGCTAAGGAGAATATTATGCAATCGGCTTTTAAAAGCGTTTACGGAATGTGGCAGAGAACTCAGCTGGAGCTCATTGCAACGACGTGAGATGCGTACTAAAAATGAATAAAAATAAATATCGGTACGAGCAAATGGCACAATGAATATGTCAGTTGGACGCGTTCTTAAGGCGGGACGTATTTAAAGCCTTTCCCGAAGGTTGGATGAAAGAATACCGTGATATAATTTAAATAAGCAGCACAGGTCTAAGAACTATCTCCTATTTTTGAGTGATGGAATGTTGAGGATTTGTAAGCGCTCATCGTAGGAGCTGTATGTGAGGTTATATTTGTAGAATAGAGATCGTGTGAATTTAAACTGTACAGTTCAACAGCATCCGATAGATTGGTATAGTGAGGAGACCATACTTGGGAGGCATACTCAAGGATTGACCGGGCTAGAAGTAAAAATAGATGGACGCTGGCTGAAATGCTAAAAGACTTGCAAGAGGATCGTAAAATAAAACCAGTGACACGTGTAGCTCTAGTGATTATGCATGAAATATGGATGTTAAATTTCAAACCTGGGCCAAATACTACTCCCAAATCTTTAAGTTTATCCACAAGTGCGAGCAGCGATCCATCAATCTGATATTCATATAAAACTGGATAAATTTTGTTAGTGAATCTCATGTGACAACATTTTGAAATGTTAAGAGGAAGTAAATTACCTTGACACCGATTTTGGAGATTGTCAAGATCATTTTGGAGGTATGAGCAGTCTTTGCTGGAGTTAATGGAACGATAAATTTTTAAATCATCAGCGTAAAGAAGACAATTAGAGGACAGGCATTGGGGAAGATCATTAATGAAAATGTTGAATAGCAAAGGGCCTAAAATTGATCCGTGGGGAACACCAGATTTTGGGCTAAATGAGCCCGACGAAAAAAAATTATTCCATGTAACGGTGCAGGAGCGATGGAATAAGAAGGATAAGATCCAAGAGAGGATTGAGTCGGAAACGCGGGACGATCGGAGTTTGTTAGCCGAAAGGCCGTGATCAACACTGCCAAAGGCTTTAGCAAAATCGGTGTATATGACATCGACTTGTTGACTTGTTGTTGAAAGCAAAAGAGATGGTATTCGTAAGTTCTAACAAATTAGTTACTGTCAAACGACCTTTAATGAAGCCGTATTGTTCATTTGCAAACAGGATACTGATGTCATCGTATATTCTGTTATGCACAATTTGCTCAAGGAGCTTGCCAAAACAAGACAGCAAAGAAATTGGATGATAGTTTGAGATTTCGCTACAATCTCCGGACTTATGGATCGGAAAGATGTTAGCATGCTTCCAGACATCAGGGAAGCAGGAGGAAGAAAGGCTTATATTGAAAATAATTGACAGTGGGGTAGATAATGAAGAAGATAATGACTTAATGAACAGATTTGGTATTCCATCAGGACCCGGACCACCATTAATGTCAAAAGTAAGCAGTACATTTTCAATTTCCGATGGAGAGGTCACGATAGAATGCATAATAGGGGAAGGAGAAGGACACGATGAGTATATAGTGGGGTTCGAAACCTTAAATGTAGAGGAAAAAAATTGAGCGAAACGGTCACAAATAACTTGCGCATCAGAAACGTGGCAGTTACGCCATGAGAAGATATTAGGGTTATTGGAGGTTGTTTTCAGAGAATGTATGTATGTCCAAAAGAGCTTAGGACTATTAGATTGCAGTGATGGTTCAATCATATAATTATAAGATTTCATTGCGTTCTTAACCACTTTTTTGGCTTCTTTACGAAGCAGTCGGCAGTTGGTGAGGTCAACGTTAGAGTTGGAATAATGAAGTTTTTTGCGCGCCTGCTCCTTCAAATAAAGAGCGTTTGAGACTTCAGTGGAAAACCAGCTGGGGCTCTTTTTCTGAGGTACATGGTTTGTAATTATGCTACTGAGACTCTCATAGAAAGTCGATAGCACTGAATTGACATCTAGTTTCTGTAGCATTGGATTCCAGTCAATATTATCCTGCTCAAGTTGAATAGCTGCATAGTTGGCTTTGCGGAAATAAAATCTTGGGGAAAAAGGAATGCGTTTGGACTGAGGTGCAAGAAAAGAGAAACGAACCTCCAGCGGAGGATGATGGCGATCAGGTTTTACATATTCGGAGGGGGATTTCGTGATCGAGGAGATAGAGACAGGATTGGTAGCAAGGATGAAATCAAGAAGTTGATTTTTGCGTTTGGGATCAAATTTAAT
Organism: Odontomyia ornata; assembly: GCA_963969285.1. Lineage (NCBI taxonomy): Eukaryota > Metazoa > Arthropoda > Insecta > Diptera > Stratiomyidae > Odontomyia > Odontomyia ornata. Next base: position 185,114,582 of record OZ017741.1, on the reverse strand, counting down.
TGCGATAGGGAGCGAAGCGATAAAAAAGAAAAAAACAGGATAGAAAGATCATTGAAGGATGAGAGGGTATGAGAGCATGAGTCCCACCTTAGGCAAGGCATGTTAAAGTCACCACAGATTAAAATAGTGTATAGAAGGTTGAAGCTACAGAAACACAAAGATGATTCAGAGAAAAAACGGTTGTAAACGTGGAAAGGAGCATTGCAAGGGATATATACGCAAAGCATGACTAAACTCACCGCTTGAGAGATATTGATTAAGACAGTGATGCATTCTACTGGAAGTGACGGTGAACAGTCAGAGCAGAGTTTGCTGTCCAACGCTTTATGAGTAGCAATAAGTACACCACCACCGTCAGATTCACCTGAAACCAAACAATCTCTATCAGTTCGGTAGACATCATATAGTGAAAAAATGTCACTGCTGTCAGGAGTTAGCCAGGTTCCTGTTAAACAAATGAATTCATCGCCGGAAATGGAAAAGGCAATTTTAAAAGCTTCCAGCTTGGTTTGCATGCCACGTACATTTTGATAATAAAGCTTGAAGCTAAGAGAAGTGTTTCGAATATCAAAATGTAAATTACTATTTGAAAAAGGTGTGAGGTGACCAGTTTTTAAAGTTTCGCAAGAGAGCTTACCACGCGACGAAAATTTCTTCTTTTGGTTGCCTCGAACGGTTTAATTAATGTTCCAGGAGGCCAGTATTCTGGTTGAAGAACTATGCTGCAGTTTTATGGTACAGTAAGCTTAAAGGAAGCTATAACTCTTCCCTCAATGTTGTCTTTTGCCAGTTTGTGGCAGCTGATGATCGTTACTGAAGGTCCAAATTTCGTTGAGACATAATCAAAAATGTCATTCGTCGATGTCTCATAAGCCAGACGAGGTATAAATATTTTCTTTGGCGGCACCACGATATGAAGAGATGGAACTATCTGTGGTGCTGGCAGATTATCAGCGGAATTAGAAACATCAGGTATTTGCGTTGGTTGAATATCCGTTACAAGAGTGTTGGGTGAAGTGGGCCGATTTTTCGATATAGCACCTCAACGAGAAGATGAGGGCCCAGGTGATGATTGAAATACAGCCTCAGAATCATTGCTGGCCAATAGTTTAGCGCTGTTTTTTGTTGCAGGTTCAGCTTGCGTCTTACTTCTCGTTATTATGGCAGGAGCAGTATCTACTGCTATTTTGGTATTCTCTCTCGATGAAGGAAGATCTGGTGCGGAAGGCTGTAACACATCGCGAGTATCCAGGCTCGTCTCAGTTAGAGGATGTGCAGATATAGTGTCAACAAACTGGAGCAAGGGAGCAATCTTATTGCACGCAGGCGAACATTTTTTCCACAAAGCACTCAGTTCATCACATAAAGTTTTAACCGTTAAGCTAGCCAAGCGGAGCCTAGAAACGTAGGCTGAATTCGAATAACGTCTACAGGTCTCGCAGTACCAGTGGGCGCCATTGTTTGGTTTGTTTATAACGTCGGCAACAGTACCTTTGATGTTTACGCAAGCTGAATGATAAGACCGTTCACAGAGGCCGAAACATAGCACAAAAGGGGACATATCATCAGAATCGTGGCATTTGGTCGCACAGCAGGACCTTTTTAATGCGAAAAATTGTAAATTATTAATAAATATAATTAAAAACTTTTTTGGTTTTTTCGTAGTTCTAATGTATCCCAAGTCCACCAGTTTTTATTTATGTATTATTATTATGATTATTAGTAATATATTATTATTATTTGTCATTTGTTATTATTTATTTTTTTTTCTCTGGTTCGAAATTATGTATGATGATAGATAATCGTAGGATTAAAAGTTGTAATTGTACTTATATAGTCCATGCAAGAAACAATTACAAAAAGTCTCCACGATATGAAGGATTGCCTATCTCAGGGGAAAGCTAAAACAACCAAAAGCATAAAAGCTAAAATAACCAAAAGCATAAATATAAAGTATTGCACATATTAAGGCTTAACCCGAAAAAATTGTGCTTTATATCTTGCCAAGTGTCGGAAATGAAAAGCTCGTAGTGGGATGTATCCCATTAGTTGCTTTTTTTAATGATCGCCATAGAAGCTATTGAGGGGGCAACTTTCATTTCGATGACACATTACTACCCTTAGAGAATGGGTAGTCAACACAGAAGCTCATCCGTTACCAATAAATGGCGCCAACTTATTTTATTGTATAGCAGCTTTACCTTAATCGCAAACTTAACAATGTTTAAAATTATTTCGTTTTTTGTGTTTGATTCAAAGAGTATTTCTTAAACTGTTGTGTTAGCAGTTTCTTAATTTTACGTTGATCTCATTCTTCTACACTACTAAATATTTCTTTAGGAGTCGTAATAGATTCTTTTGCTACGCTTCAAAAACAGCAAGACCATATTCTTCTAAATTAAGCATAACAAAATGATCTCAAACCGATTGAATGCAATGGCGTGGGATCATTTTTGGTAAGATTTTATTTCTTCTGTGTATAAGAAATACGTAAAATGTAAACAATTATATTTAAAGTTAAACGATAAAATATTATACTATTGCCTGATTTAGAAAATTTAAGAAAATTAAGTGATGTTAGAAGCAAAATACATCGTAGTGACATTTTATGTCTTCTTCTTCGTAGCACTATAGCCCCTCTCGGGCCTTCGCTTCCTGTAAATAGCGCTTCAAACTGTCACAGTCCATTGACCACATCCTCCAGTTTCAAAATCCAAGCAGCGATGAACTTTCTTTGTCGACCGAGTCAAACCATATTTCCTTGGTTTTCCCACTGGTCTTTAGCCTTAAGTTCTCCCAACGATTACCTTTTTGGGTATTCGTTGTTCTCCCATATGATTTATATGGCGAGCCCATTACTGATTCTGCAGTTTCACAATCGATGAGACCTCCGGCTTATCAAATATTTGATACAGCTCATGGTTGCTTCGGATTCAACATTGCTCTCCGTCTAGCCTTGCTCCGATTATTCGCCTCAGGATCCGTCGCTAAAAAGTGTTCTATATATTTACAGATGCTTGGGTTAGGGTCCACATTTCACACCCATAGCATAACACAAGTCTGTCTGTTGTTTGTGTACTTGGAGCTTTGTTTTCCTGTGTAGCTGTGCTTCAAGATCGTCAAAACTGAATGAAATATTTTGTTTGTGAGCTGTATTCTTCAGCGTATTTTGTCTCTTTCGTTACCAGTTCTCGTTATTTTGGCGCCTAAGCACACAAGTTCGCTCACATTTTCGATACTATATTCGCCAAGTTTAATTTTTTTGTAGTTGAATAATTTTTCCTTGACTGCATCATGAGTTTTGTTTTATTGTCATTAATTTGTAGCCCTACTAGAGAGAGTTCCTTGGTTGTTTTTCATGACCATGACAAAATGTTGATGTTGCCCGCATAGGCTACTACTTTGCTCGACTTGTATAGTATTGTACCCCATGTATCGACAGGTAGCTTCTCTATGACGTAGTCCACAGCCAAATTGAATAGCAATGGGGCCAGCCCGTCTTCCTGTTTTAGTCCGATGTTTGGGTCAAAGGCATAGGTGAGTTGGTTATTGATGCGGTCTTGGGAGGTTATCTACGTCATTTTATATAAGAGTTAACTAAAAATTGAAATTTATCTTAATTTTACGCTTAAAGTGCATGAATAAATTGACTTGGGTGAGTGTAAAAGTAGAATATTTGTTTAGATGACAATAAACTACTTGCCGCAGTCCAATAATTCTGTTGTACCAAGTCAATCTTTATTTCCCCCTAATTTATAATCTTTGCTTTTCCAGTTGTGATGGTCTTTGTATTGCATAAGAAGTAAAATCGCGAAAATTTTAAGAACCGTCCGTCAAAAATTTTACACGTAGAACAGAATAAAAGTCCGTGAATAAAAAAAATTTTAAACTTGATTGTAAAGTTGTTACGGGTGAACATTGAGATTCTTTAGTGTTGCTCATTCCGTACAATACCATACGCGTTACGTAAGATTTAAACCTACGCAATACTGAATCGCACTTTTTTAACTTTTTTTGATAGCCTAATAATGTAACCAACAGCAAGTAACTTAAATTTTCCTTCATAAAATGACGAATTTGAATCGTTGCTCCCGTCATGTGACCAGAGGTGTTCGTGATATGCGCGATAATTTGCGAGCATTTACATCATTTCCTCAAATAAACGTTTAATACTGCCTGTGTTTTCATCGATTTTACTTTATGACATAGACTCCCAATGAATTTTGATGCATTATATGATTCAACTAATTCAAATTCGAACCTGAGTGCTGCCAAAATTTACAAGGAAACGATTTTGAGTGCGGATCTAAACGTGAGGTTGTTGTTAAATCCGATACTTCTATCAGGTGGGCAGCCACTGAGCTTCTGGCCAAGAACACAAACTTAACGATCCCACCACAAACATCTTCACACTCACGCAGATCCAGCAGGGATGCATACATGCCACCAAACAAGAACGAGCCGAGTAACGAAGCCAGAGATGCTGCTGAGGCAGCAGTAGCACGCATACCGAAAGAAGACACACACGAATTTAACACTTCATTGGTGGCAAGCAAAGGACCAGGAAAGCGCGAACTCGAGGCGCAACTTAAATTAAAAGTAGCAGCTAGAAGAAAACGAAAGTGCTACGGAGGAGGTGAAAGAAGAACTTCAAGCTCTAGAAGCATTGACTGTTAGCTACGATCAAAAATCATAAGGAATAGAGACCAAATACAAAGATATTGATACTATGAATGAGGAATTGCTACAGAAACAGGCCACATTGAATGTCGTTACATCGGAGTTGCAACAATTGAAAGATATGTCAGCGCATCATAAGAAACGAATTTATGGAATGCTCTCAAATCTTTTGCGTGATCTGTCGAAAGTTGGACAAGCTTTATGGACACATAGTATCAGGGAGATGGAAATGAATACATTTGATCCAGGTGGTAAGGTTGAAGAGAAATCCACTGTGGCTCGACTATATATTAGTAAAATTAAACCGAAAGCTAAAAATATCAGATGTCGGAAGTTGGAGGCATGACAAACAGATTCAAATAAAAGGGTTCCTGAATATGAAAAGGATTTAGGCGAATGCCTTTTGTCGAGCTCACAACATGAAGCCTGAATGAAGTCATTGTAGGAGTTAATGCGAGAGACCGAGAATAAGAAGCGAACTCTTGAAGAACAAATCGATGGTCTTCGGGAAGAATGTGCAAAACTGAAAGTAGCTGAGCATGTTTCAACAATTAATGCTGAAGCGTTACGCACAATGTTCGATATCAAATAAATGAACTACGGAAGGCCCATAAAAATGATTTGGCAGCGCTTCGTGATGAGCTCTCACCTAAAAAAGAGGCTATGAATGAGCTTAAAAATATCAACCAAAAACTCACTTTGGCACACCAACAAATGACTGCCAATTACGATAAGCTCAAACAAGAGGAAGATGATAAATCCACTAAACTACAAAAAAACACGGATACAACTGTCAAATATCTTACCTTCTCTCCTAACTGGCTAACGACACCGTGCCGAAGCGGACTATGCACTTATTCACACCAAATTCACTTTAATCCACCACGGAAATCTAATTGAAGAAAATTGCGACATTTCCGAGGAGAGATTCGACGACCGAAATTAGTTAAAACTCGTGGATGTATATACACACACGACACTCGACGCATTGACACGGCAATTCAACTAACGGCGGGGATGAAAGAATCTAGGAAATATTAGCGCCGGCTCAAGGGAAAAGGGAAAAGCGAGGGTTAATTTCGAAATCCTCATCTCACATCGTGAGGTAAATAAACATTACTCAGAGGTAAATAAACATTACTCACAGTTCGAACTGTCAGTCAAATGCATTCAGCGCGTAATGCACTTAATTATCACTAGGATCGCCACCGAGTGAAACTTGTTATGAGTGAAATCAAGTGAACTACTCAGACAAATGGAGCAAAAAACACTCCAAAAACATGATTTTCCCGGTGGACGGGAGGAAAAAACATTAACCCGGTGGTTATTTAAGCCCGGGAAAATTGGCGCGCTTTCTTATTTCTTTGGAAATTTACGAACAATCGGCGGAGGTATAAAAGAGCGATAATCACCAATAACATTGACGAGGAATTGGAGGCGAACCCTGGATAACGGAACATTAATTTGGGAAGAAACAACTATGCGGTAACGAAAACCAAGAAAACGGAAGAAAAGGTAAGGTAAGTGGCTTAAATTTTACTTTATATTGGTCAAGTTGTAATAAATATTGAATATTACTCAAGTCGAGTAAAGGTAATTTTAGATTTTTTTCCTTTCCATACAAAATAAATACGTTCGTTTTCAGCTGTGAAAGGTATTGCTCGGGAATTCTTTTCCCGGGACGTTGACCAGGCAGGAAGACCTGGAAAAATTAATTGAGGAGGTAGTGATCGGCAAGTGCAGTAAGCGTAAGTGTTCCAATTAAATTTAGTTACACTGGAGTGGGAAACTACGAGTTTTGTGTGGTGGTGAAACACTTTAACTCATTCTGCGTGGCAGAGTTTCCTTTGGATGGTGATTTTCACTGCTTAGTGGCGGCGAGCCCCAAAATTTGTATAATTGTTAATTTCACTCGGGACGGTCGTCTTCTTGTTCGGACGACCCCTTGAGAGGCTCGGAGGATGGAACGAGTGTCGCCCACGCCCGTCTTATGGTGAATTAGTTTGGGTCGGTGGAGCCTCAGCCAGAGTAGCCCCAATATAACAGTGGGGCAGCTAGGAAAATGATAATAAAATAAATGTGGAGTAAAGACGATGGAGGAAACGGTACCAAAATACATCAATTACTGTTCATAGCACAATTATAATGAATATTTACTAATATGATAAAATAAGATAAATTTTGATATTTGAAAGGATTCAATATATAGAGAAATCTATTGTAAACGTATCTTATAGATTATAATTTTTTTCAGGGACGCTGCCATTAGTAATCCTTCACAAGCTCTGGTATTTTTTTTTTTCTTCTTAGCATTGTAATACTCTATTTCATTATTTTTGTAATTTTTATGATGAAAAGGTAAAAAAAGTTCGTTAGCTGTATGGCAAGGGCCACCATCCTGTTGGAAACACATATCATCCAGGGCCATAACCTCAATTCCTCGTCACAAGAAGTCCGTTATCATCTCGCAATAGCGAACACCATTCATGGTAACTGCTTGACCGTCCTCATTTTCGAAGAAGTACGGCCCGATGACGCCGCTAGCCCATAAATCGCACCAAACAGTCACTCTTTGTGGATGCATAGGCTTTTCAACAATAACTCGTGGATTCTCATTTGCCCAAATGTGGTGATTCTGATGGTTAACACATCCACTGAGGTGAAAGCGTGCCTCGTGGCTGAAGATGATTTTCTTTGTAAAGTCACCATTCCCTTCTGTCTGTTTAACCAACCATTCAGCGTATTGCCGACGCTTGAAATGGTCAGTAGCCTTCAGCACTTGAGTCGATTGAACGTGGTCAACGTGTAAATTCAAATCTTTATTCAAAATTCGCATCAGTGATGTTGGTGATATGTTCAATTGTTGGATACGACAACGGGTCGAGGTTGACGGTTCCTCTGCTACACTATCGTGAACAAGAGCAATGTTTTCCACAGAACGAACTGGGCGGGCATGCACACGTGATTTCACATTTCCTTCAGATCCGGTTTGCTGAAATTTGCGTACAATTCTCCCGATTGTGGGCACATTGGACGATTATGCTGACCAAAACAACCACGAAGTGCACGAAATGCATTTTGATTTGAACGCTCATTTTCGTAAAATCAATTGTGTACCTCTCCAGGATTGAATTTGTCAAACACTGAAACAAAGAAATGTCAAATTAAGTTAAGCGAAAAACTTAACGCTAAGGCGTGACTCACAATTAACATCGTGCATTATTGTTGGACCACGCTTTATTTTAATTTATCATGCGAAATGAAATAGTAATAAGACTGAATTAAAAAGAAAAATATTACAAAGAAAACGGAGAATAAAAGAGATTTGATGCAGATTGATTCTTAGTATCGTATGAATTTATAGTACTTTATATGGAATTTATTTATAGCTTAAATATTTTCTTCTGCAATATAATGAATAGATAATTTAATATATAAGCTTGGTCTTTTTACTCATTTTGAAACCTGCTCGGGTATAGGATCCGCCACTCATAAGCTAGCCATCAGATGAGCTCACCCCTTATTTGTGCGTTGCAGGTGCTCTTACAGGGTATAATGGCCTGTCGCTTGCGTTCTTATTTATGTTTTAGTATTATGTGATGCTATCATATAGGACGATAACATAAATCTAAAACGTTGATGGTTTTCATTTGAGGGAAAACTTCATGCGAATGATGTTTGCATGAGTTTTTCATTCAAATGGAAAACATCTGGCCTCATCTACAATGGATCTTGATCCGGATGGAGGGCGCGAGGGGGCACTGATTCCACATAGAAGCTTCATCCTTATTTGGTGGCAATAAGTATCATCAGTAAAGACGAAATATTCCCGTCTTATTGTTTTTTCGCCAGGCCCAGTTTGTGCTTCGGCAATCTTCTCCTATAGCAGATTACCTTGGCATCCAAACCATCGGACCGAGTCTTGTCAAAACCAAAGTCAAAAGCGCTTTATTCTATGCTAATCGGTATAAATTTTCAAAGAATATAAAGCAAATTCCAAACAATAACAATTCAAAACTTAATGGCCCAAATGGCTCTCTAAATTTGTACGTTATCATTAAACACATCTAAAAAAAAAACTATGCCAAATTCAATTAATTACGATTATTACATATTATGTAATTCAATCGGAAATAGGAGAAAAAACCAACCAACACTATCCTAAAATTATTTATAATTTAACACAACAGTGAACTTTTATCATACACGTAATATGTTTTAATTTAGTTCTAATGAAATTCAATCAAAAATTTTATCCTATGCTAAAAAATGCTATCACAATATTCCTCACCTAAGCGTTTAACCTTATCTCTAACCTAATATAATAAACATAACATATACCTACCCTACCCCTAATTTTTAACACAAATAAACAACAATACTAAATGTAGCAATAATGAGCTGAAACTCAAAAACTAAATAACGAAAAACACAAAAAATGGAAATAAACACGAATCATTTTGACATTGTCATTCAGCCACCAACACCTAGATTGCCCCGTCTCAGCTCGATCAGCTTCAACGAATCTAGCAAATGAGTATCTCCACTGGAATTGTTGGTCTCGTGAACTCAAACTCAGAGGATATTTTATCTTCTTATCGGTGGCCCGTCGATATATGTGATATATGACTGGGACGCCGTCAGAATCAAAAACATATCGATTCATGTCCAAATACACGAATGCTTCTGGAGGAACGAAGCCAGTAGCAAAACAAGTCGCAATATACCCATCTGTAGGGTGAAATGGCTGTGAAATCCAAGGGTTTTCACTCACAGTCACAGATCCTCTGATATGATTCCGAAGAAGTTTCAATATGAAGATATCGACTCTCGTCACTTCAGCAGTTTGATAAATTCTCTATTCGATATATAATGTTTCTAATCCGTCTCAGACTTTCTGTACAAACCAGTTCATGCACGAAGACATTTCCTTTCGAAAACTCTTAATTTTTCCATAGTACTAGCGCTCTGGTTGTACCAAATCTGACATCCATATGTAAAACTGATCTAACCAGGGTCTTGTAACAGATAATTTTGACCTTTTGATCAATGTATTTGGAATGAAAGAGTCTTCGTAGGGCCATGACTACTTTTAGCACCTTACTGACCATGTTTTTCACATGTTCAATATAGTACAGATACTGATCGAGATGAACACCGAGGTATCGAACACAGGATTTATGTGGAACTCGTTCTAAACTACCCTCGCCAGCCATCATGTGGAAATCTTTCCAATTATGTTTCAGGTCTTGAGTCACCCCCTGCAGCGTTGTCCGAAACAAAATTGTTTCACACTTCTGCGCATTGATTTTCATTCGGAAATTGTCAGTGTACAGCTGCACATCATTGAACATTTTTTGGAGATTTCTCTGAACTATTGTAGCTTTTCGGTCTGCCGTATAGATGATCAGATCATCAGCAAACGCTACCGATGATTGCGTTGGCGAGACGTTAAAATCAAAGCCGTTCAATAGCTTGCGAATGAAGATTGAGAAGAGCAGAGGCGCAGTAACTGTTCCCTGCTGTAGACCATTCAAGACCTTGAATTCGCGCATTGTTGTCAGATTTCCATCAGTTACAACAATCGATTTTCCGTATAACATATTACAAACTAGTCCATCTAACCACACCGTATCAAAGGCTTTCTCCATATCAACGAGACATGCTCCAACGCATTATCTATCATTTAGTTTTCAACAGATGTCTGAGGTTACTTACTACTCTTGGATTATTAGTGGCGTTCAGCCATGATGTATGCTTTGCGTTCAGGTCACCAGCAAGAATATAATAACTATGCAGCCTGCTCAATTCGAGTATTTCAAACAAGGAATTGAGTTCCTGCTTGAGCTTGAGAACAGTTCCACCAGTTGCATAGGCAGGGATACCGAAGAGGTTACCCGCATCTGATAGTGAAATTTTGATAACGCGGACACTTCAAGAGATTCAAAGCTTTTGAATTCGACTTTTTCAATATTTTGGAAACAATAGGGTCTTCGAACCAATATCCCGGTGCCACCTCCCCCACCACCTATAACCCTATCGTTTGTTACGAATTCAAAATCCTTGAATGTCATGGAGTGCCATTAATTCAGGTGGGTTTCAGTAATAAACATGATGTCAGGCTTTTGCTTGACAAGGAACTCCAGGAGACAGTCACGTCGATGTAGACTCAAAATGGAGTTGACGTTGATCGAGATGAGACGAATCCTATCCGTGGGAAGTAGCTGGATAACAACTTATTTAGAGGCTTTTGAAAGCCCTAAACGCTGAAAAACGATATTAATTTTTGAATCTTGTTTATCGATTCTCTCCGATAAAGAATTTAATTGCTGATAAATTTTAAGGAGCAGCTCATTATTGTCACTTACATTATTCATATTATTTATATTGTTGTCCGCTGGAACTCTAGCAGCAAGTGCAAACGACACCCCGGTATTTACGAGACTAATAGGTATCACACTACGGTGTACTTGAGTTTATTTTGGAGTGAATTTTACCTTTGCACCTTGATCCTGGGGCATCCTCGATATGATGCTGGATCACCAAAGACACCGCAGTTCACACAATATAATTTTTTTTTGGCTCCGCCTGAGCCAATTTGCCCTCGCCGGGGGCATGGATATCTTTGCATTTTACACACCTTCATTTCATGCCGCAATTGGCAGCCGAATGCCCGAATCTTTGACACCTGTAGCACTGGTTGACCTCACTTTTCTGGAGGCGTTCCCACCTCACCACACGGAAGTTCATGTACCTTATTTTCTGCAGGGCACTTGAACTGCTTTTGCTGGAAATCTGAACTAAGTAATAAGCCAAGTTCTTACGCTCCACAATCGATCCCCTTGTTGCAAAGTTTTTAACGGAAATAAATTGTATTTCCGGTGCAACTTTTTGAAGCACCTGAAGGAGATCGACCGTGTCCTCACCACAGTCCAGACCCTTCAATAAAAAGGTTTGGTTTCTTTCGCTTTTGGGGGTGTATGTAAAATGCGGAACGTCTTCAGAATTTTAAGCACTTTTTGTTGCCTGGAAATTAACCAACGACTTAGTCCTAATTGTCAGTTTATTGGCATTGACCTTGTTTATCTCAAAATCATTTAGCTTCTTTTGGCTGCCAAAAGCCGAACGATATCTTTGCTCGTTTGGCCAAATACATTGATTGGTGGGACTTTTCCTTTCTTTTGATTAATCTTGAAGGATGGACCAGCAGACAAATCTTTTGGTTTTTTCTCCCTATTTTTAATTTTTAGGTATTCTTTAAATTCATTATCTAACTTAGAAGTTTTACCTGGATCCTCTTCAATATTCATCGTATCTTAAGTCCAGCTAGCGCTGCATAATAATTCCTGCTGTCGTTTGCTCCGCCTGCGCTGGGGACATCCTCTTGATCAGCTTCTTGCTTTGGCTTTTTAGTTTTCTTATCTTCAGTTTTTGAATTTGCTTCTTTTCCTTTCTTGCTTTCTTGAGATTTGTTGAATGTCAATGTTCAATGTGCTTTTAATGATTTGATTCGAAGCTTGAGCTCTTCATTTTCTTTTTCAATCTTGTCAGCTTTCTCTTTATCTTTAATCAGCTGCTCGATCTCGATGACCGATAAAATTTGCGGTTTTTCTTCTTGATTATCGTATCTTCTTTTGAGCTTTTTTCCGCTCGTCATCGTTGGCGATGGACACGATCGTTCTGGTTGATGGTTGAAGCCATCGGGCTCCTCCATCTCGTTGCTTTTGCAGCGAGACTAGAAGGAATGTGCTCAAATCGGGACTTTCCTTGAAAGTATTTCCACTTTTGATACTTCTTCAGGAAATGAATTTCAGGTATTCGATAATTGCTCGAATAGTTCGACGGTGATGGCTTTCAATTAAAAGAAATTATTTTCAACTGACTTTCGTGAAAAATTAATCAATTTTTAAAATTAATGACAGGAGCGATTAAAAACACGTCTACACGCAACGAGTGCTAGACGTAGAATTTTATATCCTCATCTAAATTCTTTAGAATCGTGTTTTGAAATTTTAATAGTTGTCTTGACGTTGGAAATCGGAAACAATAAAATTAATTTTTTAGACTTAACAATAGAAATCCTGAACGATCCACTTCTAAATCCAATAAATTTTGCTAACCGGTGATATTATTAATCATTTGCTTGATCATGCCTGCATGGGGCGAAACGCAAATAAATAAAAACGAAACAAGCTTTTTATTGAAAAAAATCATAATAATGTGATTAACCTTTTTCTTGAATAAAAACATCATCTATTGGGAGTAACATCATAATTTTTAGAATTGAAAGTTTAAATATTAATATTTTGCCAATAATATCACGGCTAATGACATTTTTTTATTAAATGCCAGCATAACCGCATTTTCAGTGTTTTCTATGTATTCCATCATCTGGACCTAAAAATGTCAACTCAGTAGTTGTGTCGCCTTTGGAATATTCCAGCTGAAACTGCACAAGGATAACCAAGTAAGTTGTAATTGATGATAAAATCTGCAAAACATAAAGATATACACGATCGCGATAAATTAACAATACTAAATTAAGTTACCCCCGTTGTAAGCTGCAAGTCTAAAAAGAAGAAATCAGCCGCACTAAATTTTAAAGGATTTCGATCCATCACCGACAAAGTATCCTCTATTGCAAATTTTATATTCTCTTGCTTCGTTGTTAGTAAAACTTCTTGTAGGAAGAAGGACATACTTTTCCATCGAACTTTTGCGTTGCTCCCTGCCCACATTGCAAGACCCAATGCTGCTGCATGCATACCAATGTACAAAATGCATACTATCATTTTCAGAGCTTTTTCAAGAGTTAAATTTTCCATTGTTAGAAATATTATCATTAAAATGAGAATGTAAAGTTTCGCCGTAATCGATATGAATGCTGAGAAAAAGTTTAAAACGATTTGCGTGCCATAAATGGAAGAAATCCGATGAGTGCAACGTTGAATGGTGAGCAGGATGTCTGGGAGAGAATTGAATTTACGCAGCAGTGATTGGTTTTCTGATGAAGTGTAGACAATCAGATTCTTCTCGGAAGTATTTCTAAGGTTCTGTTCTCTGGAAAACAAGTTTTTCAGTTGTTTAAAATTGAAGGGAACGGAAAAAGGTACCTTAGTCCTTTGTGTATCAATTGCAGTCGCTGACTCAACAGAAATATCCATCCGCTGCATTGCAAACCGGTAAGCATATTGGATATCTCTGGTATTAGATTGGAATACCAATATAAGCATGTCCAAGGCTCAGATATTCGTACCTGATACAAAAAATGTTTTATGGTTGGAAAATCGTATATTTTAATCAGATTTTGATACTTGAAGATAAAATTGAAGTATTCCGACCAAAAATCCCAGGCAGCAAAATCCTGGAATGTGAAATTCAGAATGAGAATATTTGATTATAAGCTAAATATAGAGGAAGTAATGCAGAGTGCTACAATCGTTCCTAATGACTTTTCAATGAAGATTGAAATAATAACAATAATCAAAATAGTTATAATAGTAGTCAGAACAACGAAAGGCGCAGTAGTAATAGAAACGGTAGGAGACGTAACTATAACAACAACTATAAAATCCTAATAATAGCAAAAATCAGAATAATGGCAATGAAAACAGCAACGGCAATTATTCCTATAGGCAAAATAGAAATAATAATAGAAAACGAAACATGACCGTAGTTCAGGATCAGGGAAACGTAGAGGTATCCGGTTCAGAATAAGTAATACATTCGGAATGAATATGTATAAAATCTTGGATAACTGTTTCAACTACATTGATCTGTATGTAGAAACAGATGTCTCTTTTTTGTAAACGAGGCAATATTGAAGAAGCCAAGTCTTTTTCTATGGAAGAAAAATGCAATGTAACTGGAATAACAGAGGAAGTGATAAATTCACGCGGCTCCATTAATTTAAAGCTTACTCTAGAAGCAGGAAGTACTTTCAAGCATAAATTCTTTATTGTTAAACAAGACTTTCCAATCTGTACAGACGGTATAATTAGACGGGACATTTTAGATCGATTTATGGTCAAAGTCGATAATGAAATCTTAATGGTATTATTCCTTGTTAACCATGTTGAAACTTTTTTTCCCATGGAACTAAGCCATTATGACGTGAAACAAAAAAAAATTACCAGCAAGAACGGAAGTCGTGGTACCAGTAAATGTCAAGATTGACTGTGACCATGTTGTTTTGAGTACAAAACGGTGCATTTGTTGGTAATGCTATCATACCATCTCACGGTGTACAACATGTCAAAGTCCTGAAATCCACAAACTCGGATCTCACTATTGATAACTTAAAAAAAACACTGGATCTTCAACCATTATAAGATTATGACATTAAGATTTTTAAGAGGAAACCCAAAAAGGATAAAATGAGATTAAAAGAGATGTTTGAGGCTATCAACATTTCATCCTTGGATCCCACTGCCCGAAGTGCTCTTTTAGACATAATAGGGGAATATCAGGATGTTTTTCATCTAGAAAGTGATAAATTAACTGTTAATAACTTTCATCGACAAATTAACTGTTAATAACTTTTACCGACAAATTAACTGTTAATAACTTTTACCGACAGAATTTCGAAGTCATTGTTTTACATTAAGAACTACAGGCTACCATACTCTCAAAATGAAGAAATACAGAAACAGTTTCAAAAATTATTGGAAGATAAAATTATAGAACCCTCATGTAGTCCTTATAATTCACCACTCTTAATTGTGCCAAAGAAGATTGATAGCGATAAAAAGAAATGAAGTTTAGTCGTTGATTTTAGAGGGCTGAATACTAAAATTATCAATGACAAATTTCCACAGACCAGACTGAATAATGTTTTGGACAAGTTAGGAAGGGCCAAATATTTTTCAACCCTTGACATGACGAGTTCATTCCATCAGATTGAATTGGATGAGAGTTCTAGATGCCTAACAGCTTTTTCCGATAATCATGGCCATTACCATTTCACCAGACAACCATTTGGACTTAAAATGTCTCCAAACATCTTTCAATGAATGTTGAGCTTTGTGTGGGCTTAATTTTGAAGCTTTCCTCTACGTAGATGACATCATTGTTCTCGGATGCAGTGTTGAACATCACAACCAGAACATGGAAAAAGTATTCGGGAAGCTGAGGCAGTACAACTTGAAACTGAACCTTAACAAGTGTCAATTTCTTAAGTCAGAAGTGGTTTATTTACGTCAATTAATTACAAATGATAGCGTAAAAATATATCCAGCTAAATAATAATATATGAAAGACTACCCGATTCCTAAGAACGCGAATGAAGTGCACAGATTTGTAGCATTTCGTAACTACTATCGGCATTTTATCGCAAACATCGCAGATATTACTAAGCGTTTAAACGCTTTGCAAAAAAAGAACGCAACATTCGTGTGGAACAGCTTATGTTAAAGAGCTTTTGATGTTTTTTTTATCTTGAAAAGCTGTCGGGCCTCGCTTGGCTGTGTGAGCAGACGCATTTCAGAGTTGGAGCCGAAACGCGTCTACTCACACAAAAAAGCAAGGCACAGTGGCCTTTCAAGAAATAAACAATATAATTGAGTATAAAGCTTTGAATAGGGGTTAAATTAATGGGACTACCGGTATTGTAATACACTGATTTCGATAAATCTTTTGTATTGACTACCGATGTATCTAACTATGCATTAGGAGCAATTTTGTCTCAAGGAGACATTGGTTCTGATTTGCCGATATCATATGCTAGCAAATCATTGAGCAAACATGAATGGAACAAACCCATAATCGGGAAAGAGTTACAGGAAATTCACTGGGGAATACATTTTTAAGGTAAGAAATTGATCATGATAACTGACCATCGGCCATTAGTTTGACTATTTAAACATAAAAATCCCTCCTCAAAACTGACAAGAATACGCCTTTCGATTTCAAATTTATGTAGAAGGCTGGTCTCCGTCGAATATGCCTTTGGTACACGACATGGATCGGTTAATTTGATTAAATAATGATCTGAGCTACAATTGGCTCCTCGGTATGTACGGACGTCAAGTATGCTCGAGATCCAAAGTTGTTGGATCAGAATATGATCGGTCTGGTTTTGTATGTTGTCATCCGGTAATACCCAGGTCATTTTGTGAATGCGTCAATATGGGAAGCAAGTCGAACGTATGACTAGATTTCTGCTACATGCAAAGTCAATCAGGAGCTGGCCATTGTCATTTGTTTCATTGTGGAGGCTTTATCTTCCAGTCGTTCCCCGACTTAGCGTTGAAATCACCCAGAAATATTTTTGTGTAATTTGCAGGCAATGAGTCAACTAGTTTCCAGGTGGTTGTAGAAAGTTTCCTTCGTCTTTTTCTTCGGTTTAGGGCATGAACATTAATCAGGCAGATTTTGAAGAATTTCGCTTTTATACGGATCTCACTCAACCGTTCGTCTTTTGCCTTAAAATCAAAAACGTGCAATTTGAACCACTCCGAATTCTCGCTTCCCACTTTTGAATATTGTGTCTTCAAAAACAGGACTATGGCATTGAATCCTTGAATGTCAAATCACTGAACTACCTTGGCGCTGTTAAAGACCTTTTATAATAGGCTAGTCAATATAAATTAAACATACTGGCAGTCCTGGAAAGGATCTGGACTGGAAGAGATATTCAAGATATGAGATCAACGTGAAATTCAAGATATGAGAGATTTTGAAGTGGCTTTCATTGTGGATAGGTAATTCAAATCGCATGTGATTGATTTTAAAGTAATCAGTGAACGCTTGTGTGCAAAAAGTACAAAGAAACAAAGGAAATCTTATACAATCACCTACAAAGACTAGCCGACAAATTCTGGGTGATTTCAACGCTGAGTTTGGTAATGAGATATCTCAATGAGAAATGCCTGGAGGATGTAGCCTCCACGATGAAACGAATGACAACGGGCAGCACCGGATTGACTATGCAAGTAGCAGAAATCTAGTTATGCGTTCGACATGCTTTCCACAGAGATGCAGGCTGACAAAATACTTGCCGGGAAACAACCTCATTTCTCACAAACAATACGGCTTTCGGGATGGCTTGAATGCAGAGGATGCCGTGTTATCTCTCACAATTTTTTTGTATCCAGAACTTGATATAGGCAATCAACCCTAAGCAATTTTAATTGACTTTTCAAAGACGTTTGATACTGTTTCTCATTGCATTCCTCTGCAAAAGTTAATGAAAATAGTAATAAATACGAATAGTACAGCTTTAAAACTATTCATTTCATATTGATCGCATAGATAACATCGTGCTAGGGTGAACAGCACACTTGGCGAGTGGGAAACTAAAGGCAAGGTTGGTTTGCCACAAGGTACTGTTTTATCTCCAATTCTGTACTATATATATTTAAATGATCTTTTCAACATAAATTTGGTTGGTACATCTGAAGTTGTAGCTTTTACTGATGGCACTACGTTAATTGTGTCGTTCGAATCATGGTATACAACTAAACATAATGCGGAAATTGCAATGATAAAGATCCACGAATGGTCCATCAACAAGATTGTCAAGGCATACATACAAATAATGTGACTTGTGAGTGTACAGAAACAACATTTGCCGATAAAATTAGATATCTAGCAGTTTCGTACGAGGTGACCAATACTCATCAGGGGCTGCCACATCGGGGCAGCTCGACTGCTTGCGTTTCAGATGACTGCGAACTCATATATATATATATATATATATATATATATATATATATATATATATATATATATATATATATGCTGCAACATGGCAGTGCTGCAAGCTCCATCGAGCAATAATTTCCACTTTACGCAGTGGTGGTGAACTTAAATGAATTTTATTTAAGGGATGCTAGTGTGAAGGAAAAGAACTACATTGGTCTTTCACCCGAGCATTTCGGCTATCAACTAAATAGCACATTGCGCTTGATGGATACCGGTGGCATCCATTAAAAACTTCCCCTGTTTCGTACTTGGGTACTCCGGGTGCTAAACAGCGTTGGTAAAGTTGGGTATGGACACTAGGGTTAAGTTCCAAAGTTCACCACTCACTAGTGATAACTATAATACAAGGTACAATAATAATAAGATGAATGTCCCCTGCTGCAACAAAGCTCAAACTCAAAAATATGTACAATATACAGGCCCTAGAACAGCCCGCTGCGCAGTTTCAAGTTTATAATTGTGTCACGGTGCCCCACCTTATCTAGCTATTTGAAAAATATACAGTTGAAAGAAATAGCTACCTACAATAATAGTAGTTAGATTAAGTAGATAGGAATGAAAATTAAAACATCCACAATATGAAATTGAGTTTTTTATTATAAAAGAATTGAAATAGAAAAAAACAAGAAAGACTTAAAACAAAAAAAATAAGATACGATAGTTACTCATTCAAATGAATGTGAGGGGTGAGCCTGGTAACCTCTGCACATTTTTTTCAAAGTGGGGAATAAGACTTGACACTGCTACTCTCATTTCTTGCTCCACGTTGATCCTTGAGCGATATTTGTTCTATATTACAGCCACAACTGAAAATCCAGCTTCACACGAATATGAGGTTGCAAATTGAATGAAAATTCTTAAAGCTTTTGAAGTTAAATTTGGATTTCCATTTTGAATCGACAACCAAAACTCTACCAAATTGGAACTGGTGAATCTGGTTTTAAGACTGCTGTCGCAAGAGACCTCAATGAGACTCTCTTCATCTTGTTATGTAAATCCTGCTGGAATTTGTGCATGGAAGGGATCTTGGATCCACAAAAATTTTTCGACATCATCTTCATCATCACTTCGAACAACCATTCGGTGACCTTCTATAGGTGTTCCGTGAAAAGGGCCATCAGGTCTGGTGAGATAACCAGTTCATTAGATGCCACATACTTATACAATTGCGGAAAGCAATCTTGACCATCACCTTCATTCATTTTTTTTTTTATCCACAACTGCAGCTTCTTTCTAAACGCAGCGATCCTCTCCGATAGTTTCAGAATGTGCGTGTTATTTTTTTGCAAAAAAAGATTCAAATTTTTCCACTTATTTGGGAAATATGAATTGCTCAACATTTTGTTGAACAATATGCAATAATACCTAAAAGCAACCTCAGGCAAATGTCGAAGAACTACATTTGGAATACCATCAGTACCACATGATTTCTTGTTGTTTATCCTGCGAAATATGAAACACAAATCTTCATAGCTGGCAAAATAATCAATAAGATTCAAGCCCGGTATGAAGTCAGATGTTAATGTTTCATTAAAATGAAGAATTGATTGGCCGTTCAGGCTTGATTTGAAGTCGGAAACTTTTTCTTCAACGACCTCTGAAAATATTTGATTCTCTCTCTCAGGGTTTGGTAGATGAACCAATTCAAAATATGTTCCAATCAGGGCAAGTTTATGCAATCCCTCACAACTAATCCTGTTTCCATTTTTATCTGGAGTCGTACTTTCAAATTTGGATACCAGCCCTATCGGGAAAATTTATCTCATCACTAGCGACTTCAAGATTCGATACTTTCACTAGAGACTTCTTGCGGAATATGCTATTCACTTTCGCAAATACGCCGTCTGGGTCCTGTGGGCTAATGCCCCTCAATTTTTCCATCCATTGATTGCTGACCTCACTCCTGAAGTATGAACGGATTAAGTTCCGAACATTCTAAAGCTGTAATTTCAACAAAGCCAACGAGGGATGGTTGTAGTCCGAAAATCGCCGATAAATAATGTTGACGCGGGTGAGAAGAAGGCTTTTCAATCTTTTTAACCTTAGAATGGTTGGTGTTTCGTATCCTTCCATATTGTTTCGATGTTTAATCTTGGGAACGACTTTTTCAATCGTTTGCAACGTCAGCTTCTCTAACTTCGACAAATAGACATCTATTTCATCGTTAGTTAGATTCCTGTCATTAGGAACCATTGAGCAAGAGTTGCCACCATCAGAAGGGGGACATTGCTTCTAGAACTCCCGATTAAATTTCTTTTGAAACTTTCCCCACTCTGTTTTTTTTTAAATTCATCCGATGATTTTCATGTTGAACTGAAATGAGGAAGAAATCATCCCTTTGATGATTGATTTCCATTACGGTTGCGTGATGGTCGCTATCGTAAGGAAACACCTGCAGTTTCCGTTGAGAACTATTAAAGCTGAATTCAAGTCTTGCGTCAGCAATGCAGAGATCCAAATATGAATTTGTCCTAGGGTATGTTGGGAACTCCGACCCATATAGATTGCACCTGTATTCAATTTGGTTCTCTGTTCTCTGACTGGATGACAAATTATTTTGAGGCATTTGAAACCCCTAAACGATGAAAAACAAGATTAATTGTTGTATCTTGCTTATCGGTTCTTCCCGATAGAGAATTTAATTGCTGTAAAATTTTGAGAAGCAGCTCATTATTGCCACTTGAATTATTTACACTATTTACCGCATTTTCTGCTGGACCTCTAGCGGCTTGTGCAAATGATACTCCGGGCTTGACAAAGTTTGGAGCTAAGGCACTGCGGTGTGTTTGTGTTTGCTTTGGGATAGATTTGACTCTCACATCCTGATATAGGGAGCATCCTCGATATGATGCCGGGTGACCAAAAACACTGCAGTTAACACAATATAATTTCTCTTTTGGCTCCGTCTGAGCCAATTTGCACTCACCGAGGGCATTTGACGCATCGATAATGCATGGCGCTGTTTGCAGCCGAATGCCCAAACCGTTGGCAGCGATAGCACTGGTTGGTTTCTCGTTTCTGAAGGCGTTCCCACCTCACCACTCGGAAATTCAAATATCTGATTTGTTGAAGAGCGCTTGGACTGCTCTTATTTGATATTTGCACTAAATAAGGTGGTAATTTTTTTTTCCGTCGACCTTCTTGTCGCGAATGTTTTAACTGAAAAGATCGGTTTCTGGTGCTGCTTTCTTGAGCACCTGAAGAAGATCGACGGTATCTTCTCCGCAGTCCAAGCCCTTCAAAAAGAACGTCTGGTTCTTCTCGCTTTTGGGGGTATATGTGAAGTGTGGAACATCCCCAGAATTTAAAGCATTTTTTGCTGATTTGAAATCGACCAGTGATTTCATTCTGATAGATAACTTCTCGGAATTGATTCGTTTAATTTCAAAATTTGTTAATTTATTTTCGACCATGTCCTTTCCGCTTTGACCGAAGGCATTTATTGGCGGAACTTTCTCTGCATTCTTGGCTATTTTTTGAGAAGGACCAGTGGAACTACGGACTGGTTTCTTCTCCTTATTTTTATTTTTTAAATAGAGTATAAAATTATCACTATCTTGACTAACATTACCTCCAATATTTTGATCAACCTCCATTTCTTGGAGTCCGTCCAGCGCTGCATAGTAATTCTGGCTGTCGATAGTGCCTCCAGCACTTAATACTTCTTCAGTGATGATTGGTTTAACAGCTTTCTTCTGTTTTGCTTGCTTATCGATTTTTCGTACCGGTTCAATATCTTGCACTTTCTTTGCTGTCTCGAACATATCTTAGTACGTTTTGATCCTTAATTTTAATTCTTCAATTTCTGCTTGAAGTCGACTCACTTCTTGCTTGTGTTCGACTACTTGAGTCTTACGGGGGCCATCTGTGGAGTCCTGGGTGCTCGTGTGTCTTCGCTTGTTGACACTTGCCGCCAGTTTCACATTGTCACTCTCCCCGGGCCCCCCAACGGGGGGAAGCCGTCGGGCTCCTCCATACAGCAGTCCCGAGTTAGTCTACGGTTTGTTTCCTTTTTTGATTTATTAATTCTGTGGGTCGATGCCTTCGACGATAAATGCTTTCCCAATAAAATCAAAACTTGCTTTTAACTGGCTCGTAAAAAATTTTTTCAATTTTTTGAAACTGACTTTTGTGAAAAATTAATTGATTTTTAAAATTAATGACAGGAGCGATTGAAAGCACGTCTACACGCAGCGAGTGCTAGACGTAGAGTCCCCAAAAGGGGCTATAGTGCTACACGAAGAAGAAGAAGTTTATCCTTTCAATTTTTCATACTTACATCTGGATAAATGGTACTATTCAAATACCCTCTCTTTTTAATTCACAGATATTAATTTAACTGTCTCGCTCGCATTTGCAGGAAAACTTTTCCACTGTGGCAGATGGTAAGTAAAAAATTTATTGCTGGCATTAGAGGCTATGGTTTCCATGCATATCATCTACAAATTTCAAGACTAACGAAACAACATAAACAAAACTATTTTTCATAAATATTTATCGCGTTCAGTTAACAATTACGATGAACGAATTTTTTATATAAGTAGCATAATATTAAGGATGGCCTACTGAAATTTGACGAAACTGATTCTATTTTACTACCTTCTTTGAAATTTTTAGTTAACTAACCCCCGACAGGAGAGGCAGAAGCCCCGACGAAGACCCCGGCAGCAGGCACTGCTTGTAAAGCCCCAAGATGGCCGATCCTACGCGGAGGTGCTGCGGGACATCAGGGGAAACGTAAGGCCCAAAGACACCAATACTACCATTAAAGTAGTACGACCAACGCGGTCGGGCCACATACTGGTCGAATTCGGAGCAGAGGCCGGCAATAAAGATGCATTCTGTGACGCAGTAAAGAAAGTCCTCGGCAAAAGCGCAACTATAGCCCCGCTTGAGCCGATGGCAACGATCGAAATACGAGACATAGACTGCGTGACGGATCTGGCCGAGGAAGAAGAGGCCATCAAAAAGGAGTTCCCTTGCGTGGGAAGGATCAAAGCGAGACTGACACAAGAAAACAACAGGGGACAACGCATGGCCATAGTTGACTTGACCGAAAAGGACGCCGAACAATTCCTGAACAAGGGCAAAGTACGAATAGGGTGAGTTGTCTGTAGGATACGGCGAAGAGCAACGCCTCTTCAATGTTTCAAATGCCTTGGTTATGGTCACACCACACAAGTTTACAAAGGACCCGAAAGGAGTTCCCTATGTTACAAATGCGGTCAAACGGGACATAAAAGAAAAGAGTGTACGAAGGAGGCACACTGTATCCTTTGCAAGGATGCTGATCCAAAACTTGATTTTGGACACGTCTTGGGATCAGGAAAATGCCGGGTGTTCCAGGAAGCCCTAGCCAAGGCAAAATCAGAGCTTCGATGACCCGCATCCTGCAGCTAAACCTATACCGAAGTTCAACCGCCCAAAATCTGCTTGAACAGTTTGCGAGGGACATGAAAGCCGACTTCTTGCTGCTGAGTGAGCAACACCATAATAAAAGTCCTGCATTATGGTACTCTGATCAAACTGGTACTGCCGCTATCTGGGTTCGGAACAGTGACTTTCAAGCGGAGAGCTGTGGACGGGGGGATGGTTTCGTGTGGGTTCGGTGCTCAGGGATCACCTTCTTTAGTGTGTACCTAACGCCTAACGAGTCGATATCATCTTTCCAAGCCAAGCTTAATGCTCTGGAGGGCGCTGTCTCGAACGCAGAGGGTAAAGTGCTCGTTGGGGGCGACTTCAACGCCAAAGCAATCGAACGGGGCATGCCTCAGACGGATCCGCGGGGAAAACGATTCCTGGAAATGGCGGCCAGGACGGCCCTCGTCGTACTAAACTCCGGAAATACGCCGACTTTCCACCGTATTGGCTGTGAGGGAACCATACCGGACGTGACATTCGCCTTGGAGTCCTTAGTACGGAGGATACACAACTGGAAAGTATTAGAGGACTACTCAGCCAGTGATCACCAGTGCATTCTGCTTGAGATAAGTGATGCTATCTCCCGACGTCCGTGCTCTCGGCCTTCTACAACTGGATGGAACATCGGAAGAATGGACGTCGAGGGGTTCGTCAAGGTTCTCACAGCAGGTGAGCCGCTGCAGGGAGCTCCGGAGGGGACGGAAGAACTGGAAGCTGAAGACGTGGTGAACTCTACTATGAGCATAATCACGACTGCTTGCTGCGCTTCTATGCCCCGTCGAAGACCCCGGCACGGCAAGCCCCCAGTGTACTGGTGGTCTACTGAAATCGCTTAAAAAGCGGAGGGAGTGTCACAAGCCTCGGCGTGAGGCTCAACGGGCGCGGAACCGTGACGAGGCATGCAACTGGATGGCAGCATATAAGTCGGCCAGGAAATGCCTTCGCAAACTGATCAACAGTAGCAAGGCTCGCTGCTGGCAAGACCTAGTGGACAATGTGAACAAGGATCCGTGGGGCCTTGGCTACAAGCTGCTCATGGGGAAACTTGGTGCCCTACGGAAGCCTTGTATACATGACGCGGAAAAGATGAACGCGATTGTGCGGGGACTCTTCCCCGTCCATCCCGTCCGTGTTGACGCTGTCCATGGTGAAACAGCAGTAGTGTGCCCACTCTTCACACAGCTGGAACTGGAGGAGGCAGTCCTCTCCCTGAAAGCGAGGAAGGCTCCAGGTCCAGATGGTGTTCCGGCTGGGGTGTTGCGGCTCGTCTTTCACCATTGTCCTGACTTGCTGCTCAGCACATTCAACGCTTGCCTACGGGACGGGGTTTTCCCGGTACGATGGAAGGTGGCGAGGTTCGTGCTGATCAGCAAGGGGAAGGGAAATCCCGAATCGCCGTCTGCATACCGCCCGTTATGCATGCTAGACACGGCTGGGAAAGTGCTAGAGAAACTCATCAAGGGAAGACTCACTGACGCGATTCGTGCTGCTGGGGACCTATCTCCTCGGCAGTACGGCTTTAGAGCAGGACGTTCTACCATTGATGGGATTGCAGAGGTGGTGAACGCGGTCCAAAAGGCAGAGGCATATAGTCGCACCAAGCGACGTATCGTCCTGTTGGTGGATATTCTGGACGCTAGATGGGTGGATATTCTGGACACGCTGGAAAACTCTTTTCAAGTTCCAGAATATCTAATGCGGCTTTTGAGGAACTAACTAAAGTAGCGAAGCCTGCTCTACGACACGACACAGGGCCAACGAAGGATGGAAATTACATCGGGTGTTGCCCAGGGATCTATCCTTGGTCCGGACCTGTAGAACGTGTCTTACGACGGGCTACTGAGACTTGAGATGCCAGATGAGTCGCGCTTGGTCGGCTATGCGGATGATGTTGCGGCTCTGGTCGCCGGACGCACCGTTGAACAAGCGCAACTTAGGCTAGGTATGCTAATGCGCTGAGTGAGGGACTGGATGACTGTTCGCGGGCTCAGTTTAGCACTGGAGAAAACCGAAGTGGTCATCTTGACAAAAAAGAGAATCCCTAGAGTAAGGATGATCAGTATTGGAGATATACAAATCGTATCGAAGCCAGCGGTGAAGTACCTGGGGCTACTGATCGACTCGAAGATGAGTTTCTCTGAGCAAATCAGGGCAACGGCTGAGAAGGCTGCTTCGGGAATATCGGCCCTGAATCGACTTAAGCCCAACGTAGGGGGACCCAGCCCATCAAGAAAACGCCTCTTGATGAGTGCTGTAGGGTCAGTGCTACTGTACGGAGCAGAGGTATGGGGTGACGCTCTCAGCAAGGAAGTATACCGAAAACGATTGGCATAGGTACAGAGAAGAGGAGCACTCTTCGTATCCAACAGTCTCTTACTCGGCGGTGAGAGTGATCGCAGGCGTGATACCTGTCGCCCTCTTTGCTAGAGAGCGCCGCGCTATTTACCTGCGCCAAAACGAGGATACGAGGGAGATGGTTGTCCGCGAGGAGAGACAACGCTCGCTCAACGATTGGCAGCAGTCTTGGGGGAATCGCACGAAGGGAAGGTGAACTGCGCGCCTCATCCCGGATGTGAGACCGTGGCTAAATCGAAGGCATGATGAGAATGACTTCTATCTGACCCAGCTTTTGAGCGGGCACGGGTGTTTTCAGTCTTACCTGCACAAGATCGGTAAGTCACGGTCTCCCGATTGTCGGTTTTGCCCAGGAGAGGAGGACAATGCCTGTCACACATTTTTTGCGTGTACAAAATGGGTCAGGCTGCGAAGGGAACTCTACAGGGAGACGGGAGAGCTCACGCCGGATAATATAGTTGCGGTACAGTTGGCAAATGGAACCAGGTGGCACATTATGCTCGGGCAGTCCTAAAATATAAAAGGGACTCACAGCAGCCGGAGGCGCTGGGGCTGGGGGATCGCTTTTCTGGCATTTCCTCTTCCCCTCTTTCCTCCCGCTAGGAAAGGGACTCCCCAGCTTGAAGGCGCCCCACGGCGTAACAAAACGAGACCTGGCCCGAAGTAATGTGTCAAACGGTTCCAGGCTAGGTTCTCAGGTCGACAGTGGGGGTGTTTAGTGGGTAGTCCAAGGGTATTTTCCATGGGAGTCCCACACTGCCAGACTCGGCGGCCGTAAATGCCTTCACCTCCCTACCACAAAAAAAAATACCCCCGACATGGATGGTGCCGGAAGTGACTTTTATCGTTGAGTAGGTGCTAGAAATTCAGTGGCTTGGTTTAGTGCACGATTATTATAATCGTGGGAAATTCAAACGGCTATAACATTTTTTAGTTAAAATTTGTAGAATATAAGTATCTTATATAAAACTACTTAAATGTCTGATTGCATCCAATTTAATTATGCCGATACGGTTATATTTGCGAAAATATTAAATTAACAAATCTTACTCGTATTATTATCAGTAAAGTTCAACAAGTTTCAACCTCTAAGTTACTTGTTTTTGGATCTTTCTTCCTGGTTTTTATATCTACAGATCTTTGGTACTCATCTTCAGCTATACATTAATCAATTCAGACAAGTTTTAACAGCATATACCCTAAACGTATATGTCCGCGAAAATACCACAATTTTATTCAATATTCTTCTTTGAAATGGGTACCATTTTGTTTCACAATGTTTCACTGGTTCCACCGGTCAAACGAACTCTCAAAGATAATCTTGATACATATCAAACTTTCATGCAAATCCTAGCAAACCCGTAGTGTCTTAGTCAATTGGAAGTGCGAATTGTCCCATAGCCATGGTTGTAATATGGGTAAGTTCAAAGCACTATAACTTTGTTAAATACAATTCGATCTTTTTGACATTTTGAGCAATGATCAGCTTTATAAATAGCTATGAGTTTATCGAATTTTGTTAAATTTATAGGAACCCTAACGATTTAATTCTAGAAAGGATAAAATTGACATATCATACTATTACTAAAAAGTTGAATGAATGTTGAATTCTGACGTAATTGTTGTTATTGTGCTCATAAAGGGGCACATCCATGATTTTTAAGGTTAATTTCTCAAGAGAAATTTACCTATTGCGGAGAGCATCATATATATATATATATATATATATGTATATATATATATATATATATATATATATATATATATATATATATATATATATATATATATATATATATATATATATATATATATGGGATATAACGAAATTTGTGACCACGCTAGAGGTTGCAATTTTGCTCCGATTTTCACCAAATTTTCAGGAAAGGTGTATTGGGTAACAATCTCGGTTAAATTCGTGAACCAGCTATATCAGCCGGGCAAAAACAAAATGGCGGCCATTTTAGACGAAAAATCGTGATTTCTGTTCTGACCAAAGTATAGCTCCGATTTGAATGAAATTTAGTACGAAGGTTCACTGATGTATGTGATGAATCTCACAATAAAAAATCCAAAGTCGGTACCGCAGAAACAAAATGGCGGCCGCTCAAATGTCGAAAAACGTGCAAAATTTTGTTGTTGTAATAGTGGTCAAAGCTTCCAACAGATTTTCATGAAATTCGGCAGTTAGATAGAAATTATAAGTACCTAAAGAATTACGTAAAAGAACTGGAGGTCAGGTTGCAAAAAACAAAATGGCGGCCAGTTGAAGGTCAAAATTTCAAAGGCTTTTAGAAGTCGCAATTTTCATCCGACATATATGAAACTTGGTTTCAAAATAGACATTACTTAGACCTACAGTCTTTGATATTTTGGTGACCATGCATGCGCAAATTTCAAAATGGCGGCCGTTTAAATATGCGTTTTTTTCATGTTTTTGTGGCCCTCTAGCGGTCACATTTTCCAGCGGATTTTGATGAAACTTGAGATTATGGGTCTCTGTACTATGTTCTTGTATTTTGCAGGAAATTATTAAAATTGAATGAAAAATAAAAAAGTCGAAAATTTAAAGCCTAATATTTTTAAGCTGCCATTTTCTTTAAAAATTGAATTATTTTGCCCTGTCTAGAGTGAAACTCCTATTTGAACCAGATAGTACATTGATTGATGAGGTCCTAGCATACAAAGATTTAAAATAATCCAAAATCAAGTGCATGCATTCAAAATGGCGGCCCCCAAAGGTCAGGAACAAGCGCAATTCGCTATTTTAGTAGCAACTGAAATAATGAATTTTTTTCATGGAAACGTTTTAAATGACTTATCTTGAACGTATTTTTAAATCAGAATATTTTTTAAATATTGTAAAATATTTTTAACAATCCCCTTAAAAAACAATAAATTCGCGACTTGTCTGTCTGTCCGTCCGTTTGTTCGTGTGTCACAAGTTTTCTCGCAAACCACATGAGCTAGAATGAGGAAATTTTCTACGTAGGTCAAAAGTGGTGCCTCTTGAAATTTGCAGAGTGTTTAAGGGGTCTTCCCATACAAGGGGGTGACATAAACATTTTTTTTATTTCTGTAGCCCTCTAGCAGCCAAGTTTCTCAACAGATTCCGATAAAACTTGAAATTATAAGTTATTAAGGCAAGTTAATTTAATTTAATTATGCAAATCGAATGACAAATAAAAAATTCGAAAATTTACAGCTTAATAATTTTAGCAGCCGTTTTCAATAAAAATTCAAAGTAACGGCCCCTGATGGTTCAGAAAAGAATCGAAAATGTATATATTAATGGCAATGCAAGTGCTGATTAAACTTTTAAGGAAATCTTTTGAAATTAACTATTTGAGCTATTTAAGCCAAGAACTTATCACCTTTGTTTGACAACCACTGTCAAATGTATAAACAGCAAATGTGAGAAGGGCGAAACGAGTATAAATATGTTTATAACAATTTATTACCCGCCGATTTTCAATAAGTGATCCATACGTGTGCAACTCAATTTAATTAGCAAAATATTTGCGCCTCTATGAAGGGTCTCCAAATACGAGCGGCGGCAGATCCTTTCTGTTAATAAATACCCATGTAGTGCTACAAAAATTGCAATAAGAAGTCCAGTAGTAGATAAGCCAATTTCTTTTTCGAAACCTTACGCTACAAACGAGAAATTTACCTTTCCGGCTGGTGCTGCCAACGGGGATTTTTTCAAATTATGTTATTCGGATGACAGATATCTAATCGCGAGAGGGGGTCTGCAAAAAACTCATGCATTTCCCCTTCTCCTGCCCACTCGACACTGATACGGTAATTTTAAGGCCTGTTTTGACCCAATCTCATTAAAACCTGTTATAGAACATCCCACTACTACCTTTGATGAAAAAAATGCTTAAGGGTCACTCCTCTATATGGGCAGACCCCCTAAAAACTCTTTGAAATTTTTTTTACCCCAAATTTTCTAAATAGTCAAGGCTTCGGACCTTTCCACTAAGTTTCATGCCTGCAGCTTCTATAGTGTCAGAGAAAAACTGCTGTGACATAGCTGTTTTCAATAACCAAACAGGTTTGCATACCACTTCATTAAAACTTCCTCAGCAAACAAACATTGTGGGGACCATTTTATATTCAAGCATGCGATTTTTGACTATTTGAATGAATATCTACTTTAAAATCTCATCAATCACTGTGCTACTGTTTTTTTTTACTCCGGAATGCACAAAAATATCCAGTTTTTGTTGAAAATGGTAGCTAAGATTTAAGTCTTAAATTTTCGACTTATTATAAATTATTTCGACTTATTATTATTTATCATCCGGTTTTCATCATTTTTGCAGGATAGAGAAGTTGCTTTGATAATATAGATTTCTGTGTCATCGCAAAATTAAAAATCTAAATCTAAAAAAATCATATATATGAATAGCTACTGTTTGAAACTTGCCCAAGATCATTAGGTCTCATCAATATCTATCTCAATAAAAAAATTTGTGTAAATAAAATATAAATTATCACTGTTAAACGCCTTAAACATTCAAAATTTGGCCCGCCACCATTTTTAAATTTGAGAACTGAACCCTCCGTTTTTTAGGGTTTTGTACTAAAATACAAAACCCTATTGCAATCACGACCTGTGTCCGTCTGTCCGTCCGTCCGTCCGTCTGTATGTCACAGTACTTTTTCTCCGGCAGCAATGAAACTTTGTGGAAAGGTCAGAAGTGGTGACTTCTTGAAAGTTCAAGGATGGAAAAATTTAAGGGGGGTCTCCCCATACAGGGAGGTGACTCTTATAAAAAATTCTTCACCGTTGGTAGCCGAGTAGGGTGTCGTTGGAAAGGTCCCAATGAAATCTTTTCAAAACAAGTCTTAAAATTGCCTTATCTGTACCGAGAGGGAAAGGGGAAGGGGAAACGTGCGAATTTTTTGGGTACCCCCCTTGCGATTGGACACCTTTCATCCGAAAAATCTGAAAAAAAATCATCAATGTAGGCCTTCATGAGTACAACAACAACAAATACAAGAGAAACCGAAATGCACTAAACTTTGTTTTATGTTTTCTTGAATAAAATCTTAAATTCAATAATATTCAGTGCACAGATGACTATTTAGAAGATAAATCTGTCCTGAAAGTTTCATAAAGATCGAATGGTATTTAACGAAGTTATAGCAATTTGAATTTTCTTGTATTACTATGGAACAATATGCGCTATATTAATATGGAAACATATGGCTACGGAACAACATGCGCTTTTTACCGACTCAGACACTACAGCTTTGCTAGGATTTGCATGAAAGTTTCAGGAATGATAGGTATCATGAATATCTTTGAGAATTGGTTCAGCTAGTGGTATCAGTTATGGTTAAATACAATGGTGGCTGTTTTTAATTGGGTAGATTGAATAATTTTGAGTTATTTTTCCTCAACTTCAGCGTTTAAGGCGCATCAATTTAATGAATGACTGAAGATGAGTACCTACAATTAAAACTCTTAGGTGAAACAAGTCGAGGAGGCAGGAGAGAGCTCCTAGCAAAAGGGCTTTGTAATTTTCTAGGATTCGAAAAAATCGGCCATGAATCGATGATTAGAGTACAGGGGAGTGGCCGCTGACAAAAAAAAATTTATCAAAGGTAGCTGATATGAGTATCAAATGAAAGTTCTTTATGGGAGCTTTTCAAAACAGTTCTTAAACTGACAATTTTTCCTTCAGTGGGGGCATAGGGGGTGAGGAAATACACGAAAAATGTGTTTTCTCCCTCGTTAATGGACACCTGTGATCTAAAAAATCTGAAAAAATTATCAAGGAAGATATTTATGAGTGTAACAATAACAAATAGCTCAGAAGTCGAAATTCGTTTAACTTTGGTAATAATAATATGATCTTGGAATTTCATATTTTCTCAAATAAAATCGTCTTTGATATGTTTCTTGATTTTATTTGTTGTTGTTGACTGCATTTTATAAGTTGAGTACAAAAGCCTTCTGACATGAGCGTAGGTCTGTCTACCCAACTTGTTTTCTATTTTCCCCTGGACGCTTGTGGTTTCTACTAAACTGTCAAGTTTTGGTAACATCAGTTGAAAAGTTTGGTCACAACCGTAATAACAAATTTTTGCTCGCATTTCGACATTTGAGTGGCCGCCATTTGTTTGAAATGGCTCGCGTTTAGATTTTTTATTCAAAGCTTCGGTATGCGATCAAATAAACCTCTGTACCAACGTTCTCAGAAAAATTCGTCTAAAATTGTCATCGTTTTCTATCGCTCGACTAAGAAAATGGAACCTACCCATCGCAATCACGAGCGCTGCCCTCCTAATACTAGGCTCAACTCGGTTGATATACGCTCCACACTGCTTGTTAATCCTGACATCCAAATTTTGAAACAATTCACATAATGAAGAAAACACCTTTCGATGGCGCAATAAATGCGATAACCAAACCAAATATGTCACTCCATTCGGGATGAATTGGAATAGTTGCACCATTACCGTTACTTTGTCCGAAATTTTTGGAAACTTTGAAATCCCGTACAAGCTGAATATGAATGTAACAAGCGTTACCAAAGTCGGTAGCAATGAATAAAATTGATTGGTTGACTCCTTCGAAGTGCTAATACTTGGACAAAGTCCGAATATTCTATTCAAATATACAAAACTGTTGATTCCGTTCATGTCCTACGGCTATTGGTGAAACTGTCTGAATTGTGTAAAGTTACTAAGTAAATGTACAAGTGCATTTAATTACGTCCACTTTGGAAACCAATTTGTATGGATATTGCAAGTATAATGGTTAGCAATTACTTCCCAGCCAAACTAGAGGCTTTCACCCTAATTGCACTTGTGCTGTATGAGCTTTCCCTTGTGGGCAGATTTGTGAAGCAGATTTTCCATTGCGAAACTCGATATGAAGCTATTATTTGATTAAAAATAGAACTCGATTATTCAGTCTTCTAAAAAGTAATCTTCTAAATTGAATCAAATCAACTAACGAATTTTCAAAACAAACCCAAGAGGTTTTTTTCTTCAAATTGTTGCTTACTTATTATTAAATTTAATTTTAATGAAAACATGCATACGCTTCCAACTATTATTTTTTACCCTTCAAATCATTCGTGTTTTCAGCTCCTACCTTTTTTCAACTGCCTTTTTTCGTGTTGGAATTACACGCTTGGTTTGAAATAACAACGACAGGACTTGGGCATTATCACCACAACATTACCAATAATTTTATTTATGGATCCCAATGGGTTGACGAAGGATTGCATTATTAGCATACAAACTCATATTCAGAATACACGAGCTAAAACCCTTACCTGGGGCCATCCACATGAATTTTCAACACGACCATACTAATCAGATTTTTGCTTCTCTTGCTGTTTTAGAGGGAATTGAATTTGAAAGTAATAATTAATTGTTTTATAAATTCTCTCTGTTCTACCAGGAATGAATAATTCATTATGACTATGAATCTCTTTGCTCGGACAAAGACTCAGTAGCGAGTCCCTAGTAGATTTGAATAGGTATATTAAATATTTGATGGATGTTGGCTCACTACGTTGAACTTATGTATTCTTCATGCTT
The DNA here is from genome assembly GCA_963969285.1 of Odontomyia ornata. Lineage (NCBI taxonomy): Eukaryota > Metazoa > Arthropoda > Insecta > Diptera > Stratiomyidae > Odontomyia > Odontomyia ornata. The sequence goes on along the minus strand of OZ017741.1, from coordinate 185,080,853 downwards.
CATGAAAATAATTAGTTGGGAACTAGTGTGTATTAGACATATGTATATTTCTCTTCTTCATAAATTCGAAATTGCATTATGCATTAAAACATATTCACCTTGTAATAGTAAACCTGGGCAGAGCCAAGGCCTCGCACTATTTTCGGGTAAGAAATGAAAGTAGTAGTTGCTTCAATATTTATGTGCACATATCGACGTCATCGCGACCCAAGGCAGTAAATTCTTTTCAAATCCGAGTACATCAAGATGGTGATTATTTGACATTGTGATTTTTTTAGAATTTGAGGTTTAAGATTAAGATTGTAATCGTGTTGTAACCATAGTATACTCATATAGTATCCACACTCAATCAACCCTCCGGAAAAATACGAACACAAGCCGAACAGCGAGCCATAAATCTTCGGTAGCAGGTACGTAGGTAAATGCTGACGCGAGTATTGGCCCGAATATAAACATATACTTCAATGAGAGATTTCAGGATTACCATATCTCAAAAAATCAATAACTTTGCAGCAAAACATATTCGTTCTATGCAATTTTTTAGTTCTTTTACTGGGATCTGGCAGCACTCCCATGTTCTGAAATGCGTAAAAGAACACGTGCGTCGGAAATATTATTTGCCCCTTGCTTTGTTTCTTGAACGCGCCAGGCCTGGGCTCAACTGACATGCCCCGGATCGGCTGACCGGCCCCTGTGAAAATTCAGAAAGTGTACAACACAGGGTAAATGGAAGGTGTGGGTACTAAGTGAATGTACTATGGTTGTAACTCTCACCGATGGTTTGAATTTCAACAAATTAACGACAGGCACAACAGATACCCCGTACAAACTGACTACACTATCTGATGTTACCGTGCTTTGGGTATTCATCCAATTAAAAAATTTCGTTGCCTCCACGAGCCGGGAACGCAAATTTCTCAGAGGTATCTTCATTTATAAAAGCAAATAATCATATTATTGGAACCTACTCTGAAAGTCAAACACTTTTGAAAGAGAGCAGGAAATTCCTCTTATCAGGAAGGTATTGCAAAAGATTCAGTAAATTTCTGAATATCAAGACTTTATCTCATGTATATATATATATATATATATATATATATATATATATATATATATATATATATATATATATATATATATATATATATCTATATATTCCATGAATTGAGCTCGGAGAAATAATGTATGGATATTATGTATTTTAAATTGCCACCATTTTATTTTCAGTCTGTTATCCTAAATGTTTGAGTAATCATGATAATAAATCGATGTTTTAAAACATTTCTAAAATGTTCACCAAAACCCTCACATATCTGTAGTATTTGGGTGCTTTGCGAAGCTGAAAAGCACAGTATCACATGTAATTGTTATAGTAATTGCTAAATTTCAATCGCCTACAACTTAGCTGTTTACGGCTCGATTTTTATGAAACTTTCAGAAACATGTGTTTCACATCAAAAAATTTTAATATTGTACAAGTTTTTGGCAAATTTAAAGTCCATCATTCGATTTTATAGATGAAAACGTAAAATTCATAACATATACCAATATTTGTAAAGTCGAGCGAATTTTAACTTTTGAGGCATCCGTTGGCCTTCTTCTCGTGAAAACGTACCTTCATGGTTTATTCAGATTTTTATGCGCAAAGAGGGCAATCGCGAGGAGAGGACATTCGTACATTTCCCTCTCCCTGCATCCCTCCTTGTAAATGCTTCTTGTTTAGTACCTGTTTTGAAAAGTTCTCACCAAAAATTTTTATTTGACATCCATATTGGCTACCAATACTAAATTTTTAAATGGCCACTAGAGGACCACAAAAATTAAAAATTTGCATATGGATGATTACAAAAATAACAAAATTCTTAGATCTAATTGTTTTCTACCTTAGAAATAAGTTTCACATACATTGAATTAAATTGTGACTTCTAGAAGCCTTTGAAATTTTGAGCTTCAACAAGCCGCCAATTTGTATTTGACGCTTGATCTCTAGTTTTTTACACAGTTCTTTAAACACTGACAGTTCGTACCAAACTGCTAAATTTCATTAAATTTGGTTGAAAGGCTCCGTCACAACTACAACAAAAAATTTTTGCACGTTTTTCAAAATTTGCGCGGCCACCATTTTGTTTCAGACGGTTTGACTTTGGATTTTTATTGTGACGCACAGCTTAATGAAACACTGTACCAATTTTCATCAAAATCGGAGCCATGCTTTGGTCAGAATAGAAATCACGATTATTCGTCTAAAATGGCCGCCATTTTGTTTTCACGAGGCCGACAAATTTGACTCAGATAATTACTAAATACCCCTTTGCTGAAAATTTGGTGAAAATAGGAGCAAAATTGCAGCCTCTAGCGTGCTCACAAATGTCGATGTATTCCATAGATATATATACTCATATATATATATATATATATATATATATATATATATATATATATATATATATATATATACATATATATATATATATATATATATATATATATATATATATATATATACATATATATATATGTATATATATATATATATATATATACATATATATATATATATATATATATATATATATATATATATATATATATATATATATATATATATATATATATATATATATTTATATATATACTCCCCGACAGCAGGATAGCCACACTGAAAAATTGTGCATAACTTTTCATGTATTGAACGTATTTTGATGAAATTTTTTTTATCATTCTTTTTTGTTGATGCCTGTTGCCTGACAACGAAAAATTTAAAGATAAACCTACGAAAACGGTAATTTCAACTGTTTCATTTTTTGACTTTTTTGCAAGGGCAACACTAGGATGGACTCATCAGTTTGTTTTTAACTTTCAAAAAATAAAGAAATTTAAATTTATTTAAATTCAATTTTTTATTAATGGGTGTTGTTTATTTCTCGGTGAAAATAATTTTTTGTTCTGTGCATTTAAAAAATGGGCGCAGGGTCAACAATGACAATGGAAGAAATAGGTAAAATTATTCCATTTAAGCATGAAAATTATAAATGAATAAATAAGAAACTCTAATATTTTCCGTAAAACGCCAATATTTATTAAAACTCGGGCAGACACGTGTTTCCGAAACAAGTTATTTCCTTCTTCAGTGCCGTGTTACTGAAACATAATCCAAAAATTCTTGTATTTATACATCATTACTAAATAACAAACTAATTTACAAAAGGTATTTTAATGAACTAATAACAACATTAAAATTACTGCTTGGAAAGGTAATTAAAACATTAATCCACTCTATTATCCTTCACGGTGTCATAAACAAGATGAGTCATTCAAGCCTTTAACATATTGACCCGATCAAACTACTGTATGCGTTCCCTAGATCCGTATCAAGCCTTAAATCTTCCGGTATCCTTGAAATCCACAAACTTTCCGCTGCATCCAACCTTCTCCAATCGTCGATTTCTTCGAGGATGTCCACGTTGTCCCATTCTATTTGATGCGTGCTCTCCATAATGTGTCTTGCAACCGTTGATCTCACCTCATTTCGTCCTTTTTTCGCTGCTACTTCCGCTTCCCTTATATGCTCGTGGAATCGAATTTTCACCAGTCGTTTTGTTTGGCCCACGTACATTTTTCTGCACTCTGAGCATGTTATTCTGTATATGCCGCTACCTTCATCCTTTTGTTTACTGTCCTTCGTAGTCCCTAGTTTTTGTTCCAATTTGTAGATTCGTGACGAGTGTGCTGTTTCGATACCCGCTGTCTTCAGTATTTGTTGTAGCTTCCGTGAATGTGTAGAATAAGTCAGCTTCATTCTCCGCGTATTTTGAACCGGTGTTTTGAAGAATGTCGTAAAAGAGTTTCTTCTTCGATGCGCATCTTACTTGCTTATTCTGGTTTTGATTAACCGCGCTGTATACCCATTCTTCTGTGCTGTTTCAATTATGAATTGCTCTTCTAGGGCACGTCGTTCAGTTGTCAACGGAATTGATAGTTTTAATGTTATTATTAGTTCATTAAAATACCTTTTGTAAATTAGTTTGTAATTTAGTAATGATGTATAAATACAAGAATTTTTGGATTATGTTTCAGTAACACGGCACTGAAGAAGGAAATAACTTGTTTCCGAAAAACGTGCCTGCCCGGGTTTTAATAAATATTGGCGTTTTACGGAAAATATTAGAGTTTCTTATTTATTCATTTGAATTTAACGCCAAAAAAGGAGCAACGGAAAAATTCAAGATAATTATTCCAATCTGCGAACAGCGATTAAAATTGGTAGAGGTAATAAGGTATTTGGTAGTTATTTAAATGATCCAGAAAATTATGGAAAAAATAAAAAAGAGTGCACAGCAAGAGCGACTACCGAACGAGAGCGTAGGTTAATTTTACGCGAATTGTCGAATTCTGGTGCCACTGCTGGCTAAATAAAGGGTAAAGTTGGAACTTCTGCCAGTATTCGGACAGTACAAAGAGTGATTAAAGCGTATCCGCATCTTCGACGGAGGAAACTAAAGAAACAGCCACATTTACTTCAGCGTCATAAAGATGCTAGGTTAGAGTACTGCCGGATACATTTTAGTTGGAAGGAAGAATGACATCAGGTGATATTTTCTGATGAAAAAAACTTTAATTTGGCTTTCAGTATTTTTTCCATAATTTGGGAAAATCTGAGTGGTTTTTGTCCCATCGTCATACCGCTGTTGGTGTTTTCATGGTATGGGCTGCAATTTCGTTTCATGGAGTCATCGATTTGGTTATTTTAGAAGGTCGGGAGACCTCAGCGGATTACATTGAACTTTCAGAAATCCAGAGAATTTATTTCCAAGAAATGCTTGATGGCTAACGATGGATTCTTCGACAAGATAACGCGCCCATCTATACAGCAGGACGAGTTAAACAATGATTTGCACACAACAATGTGGAATTTCTGGACTGGACAGCTTTATCTCCTGACCTGAACATAATCGAGATTGCGTGGGGATGATTATCGCGAACAATTTATGCAGAAAGCAGGCAATTTCAACACGGAGAAGCGCTGATTGCAGCAATTGAAATCGCTTTTGATCAACTTCCATTAAATTACGTACAAAAACGGTATAATTCGCTCCCAAATAGAGTTTTTGAAGTTGTAATCGGAAATGGAGGATCTGCACATTATTAATAATAAAATATAATTAAAAAAATTAAATTATTCGTTTTATTAAGCATTTTTACAGGTGTGTGTACCCTGGTGTCGCCCTTACAAAAAAGGCAAAAAATGAAACAATTGAAATTCCCATCAACAAAAAAGAATGTAAAAAAATTTCATCAAAATACGATCAACACATGAAAAGTTATGTAAAATTTTTCAGTGTGGCCACCCTGCTGTCGAGGAGTATATATACAGTGAATTTTGGTTATAACGACGGCGGAGGGACCTCTTTAATGCCGTCGCTATATCCGGAGGTCTCTATATCCGAAATAATAAAAAGTCATGTACATATGTATTTATTCTTCATTTATTTAATAATGTTATACATGGGTGTTAGTGAAAAAACGTGTTATAGAGCACTGTTTAAGTTTAGTATTTTGTGCACGCTGTAAGGTGTATTCCATTTTCATAATTCCTTCTACATCTAAATTATTTTAGCCTTCACCAAATAAACAGTACTGTTTGAGCGTTGTTAGAGCATATAATGCATCTCTGGTTGTTGGAATCTCACGTAGATTGCAATTTTCTTCCTCTTGTTCATCCTCCTTTTCTTGTGTTTGAAGCAGAGACTCAATAATTTCATTATCAGTCAAGTTATCAGTAATGATAACTTGGTCGTCAATATTCATATATGTTTCCCAATCCGTAACTGTTGCTTCCACTGATGATAATCTTGCCAATGGCAAATTGTCCAATTCATCATCAGAATCGTCATCAGCTGTATTTAAAGTTGAAAATTTACCAAACCCCTCGTGTGAAAAACATTTTTTAATCGTATCTGGACTAACTCGTGCCCAAGCTGTTGTAATCGTTTCAATGGCATCCAGAAGATTGACGGCAAATGGGGTAGAACTTTTTACAGTGTCGTTTACTATTTTCTGCACAAGAAGCCTTCGATAATGGTTTTTAAGAGTCTTAATTACACCTTGATCAATAGGCTGGATAACTGATGTGGTATTCGGTGGCAAAAATGCCAGTTTGATGTTAGTTAAATTTTGAATTTGTGGGTGAGCTGGACAATTCTCAATAAACAAAATGATCTTCTTTTTGTTTCCTCTTAACTCAGAGTCCCATTTCCGTAAAACTTTTTCAAAAATTTCCGATGTCATCCATGCTTTTTTGTTAGCTTCATAATGAACCGGCAAGGTTTTTACATTCTTGAGACACCTTGTTTTTTTCGCCTTGCCTATAACTATCAATTTTCGTTTTTCGCGTGCCATACTTGAAGCAACAAGCACGGTTATTCTATCTTTTGATAGCTTGCCACCAATACACTTTTCTCTTTTGAATTTTAGTGATCTATCGGGAGTCAATTTAAAAAGTAATCCCGTCTCATCAGCATTCCATATTTGACTGTCGGTATATCCTTCAGTTAATTTTGGTAAAACTGTTCGCAAAAAATTGTCACAATCATTTTGCGACACACTGGCGGCTTCTCCACAAACTTTACCAACCACTATATCATGACGTTGTCTAAATCTGTAAATCCAGCTTCATGAACATTCAAAGCTTGTTTTCCCAAGCTGTCTGACAAAATGATTAGCTTTCGCTTGCAGAAGAGGACCGCTAATGGGTACATTTTGGCTTCTCTGAGCTTTAAACCACACTAGAAGAGCATTTTCAATATATTGATGAGTTGGATTACGATTTTTCTTTATTTTCAGGGATTTTGATTCAAAACACTCCATAATTTTAGTACGGTTTTTCCACATTGTTGATATTGAAGAATGTGAAACTCCAAACTGTTTACACCGATCAACATTTTTTTCTCCTTTTTGCAGTATCGAAATGATGTCCACTTTTTCTTTCACAGTAAATGTACGTCGAGGAGCCATTTTTACAAATTTAAGAAACACTGTTCACTCACTGGAATTTGCTATCTAACTGTTTCAAAAGTTTAACTTCGTACACGTGCTTAGCAGTCCTACAGAAAAACAAAGCATTTGTTTGACCATTTGTGAATATAAACAAAAGATAAGAAAGTTTAATTGATCTATGAATGAGTTTTTGTGCCTTCGCCGACTCAGTCGCAATATCCGCATGCGATTTCTAGGAATCTGTTATGAATGGTTCATAAAAACAAGTCGCTTTACACGAAATTGACGCTATATCCGAAGTCGCTATTACCGAAAGAATTTCTTACGGAAGTATGCTTTAAATTCCAGGGACTTAAGTTTGACGTCGCTATAACCAAAACATCGCTACAACCGAGGTCGTTATTAATGAAATCCACTATATATATATATATATATATATATATATATATATATATATATATATATATATATATATATATATATATATATATATATATATATACATATATATATATATATATATATATATATACATATATATATATATATATATATATATATATATATATATATATACATACATATATATATATATATATATATATATATATATATATATATATGTATATATATATATATATATATATATATATATCTATATATATATATATATATATATATATATATATATATATATATATATATATATATATATATATGTATATATATATATATATATATATATATATATATATATATATATATACATATATATATATATGTATATATATATATATATATATATATATATATATATATATATATATATATATACTTCTTGGGTCTTTGTGTTTTGTTTTTTTTCCAAAGACCTACTACTTTCACGACTTGTCTGTCCGTTCGTCCGTCCGTCTGTCCGTGCGTCACAGCTAGTTTCCTCAGAAACTATAGAAGCTAGAGTACTCAAACTTTGCGAAAAGTTCAAAAGTGATGGTCTCTCAAAAGTTCAGTTCTTACCAAAAATTTAAAAATTTTTTAAGGGGGTCCCCCCTAATAACGAATTAGCCCTTAAACATTTTTTTTAATCAAAGGTAGTCAAGTGCGGTATCAAATGAAAGGTCTGAACCTTATGAATCTGAAATAAAAAAATCATTTTATGAATGAAGGGGTCCAGGGGAAGTCAAAATGTACAAAAAAAATTTAGTTCAGCTAGTGGTATCAGTAATGGTAAAACAAAATAGTGGCTGTTTTAAATAAGGAGATAGAATAATTTTGAGTTATTTTTCCCCAACTTCAACGTTTAAGGTGCATGCTTTTAACACTTGATTTAATTTAATGAATGACTGAAGATGAGTGCCTACAATTAATACTCATAGGTGAAACAAGTCGAGGAGGCAGGAAAGAGTTCCTAACAGAAGGGCTTGGTAACCATTCTAGGGTTCGAAAAATATTTTCTGATGCCATGCCTCGATGGTTAGAATTATTCGCCCAATACTTGTTCAGGAAATCATTTAAATTCATCTAAAAGGTGCAGAGTTTCGTTCATAATCACATAACAGCCACAATTTCCTTCTATGCTAAATAATTTTTCTGAATGCTTGACTCATTAAGCATATTCAAGTAAACCACTTTTCTTTATATTTTCATGAAAATCTGAAGAAAATAAAGAGTGCGTTGGTCGATTTGAAATATACTATTGTATATCAAAATGTGTTATTGTTTTGGTAATTCCATACAATTCTAATGACGATAACTCACTTGATTATGATTTGATTTCCATGAAATTTTGTAGACATAAGGGTCTTATATCAACCGACATAAATATAAATTTTTAAGAAATTTAAGGGCACCATTTCGATTTTTGGAGGAAAATGTAAAATTTAAAAGTCATACTATTATTAACAGAGTTGAGCAAATTTTGATTTCTGAGGTATTTGTTGTCTTTGGACTCATAAAGACCTACCTTCGTGATTTTTTCAGATTTTCGGCTCAAAGGTGTCCAATCGTGAAGGGAGGAAACACAGATATTGTTCGTGGAATTTGCCTCCCCCTGGACTCCTAATGCAAAAAATGACTTATTTTCCAGATTCTGAAAGCGCTAAGACCTTTCATTTGATCCGTACTCGAATAAGTTTAATGAAAAAAATTGTTGAAATCTACTTCGTAATAAGTGGGGACCCCCTTAAGAAAATTTGATTTAATTGATAAGACCTAAACTTTTAAGAGAACACTACTTCTGACCTTTTTACAATGTTTGAGCTTTGTAGCTTCTATAGTTTCGGAAGAAATTTCGTAACACATGGATAGATGGACAGACAGGATAGTTAGACAGACTGATGGACGAAAAGACAGATGGACAGACAGGACCGGAAACAAGTAGGTTTTTGTAAAAGTTCCTTCAGAAAGCCCTAAAAATCATGGAACTAGATCCAATAACAAATCACTTCGAGGCTGAAATTCGTTGAACTTGGCTAATAGTAGTAGGCCTTAACATATTCGTCAGTAAAACTGTATTAGTATCATTAAATTGGATGAACTCAGCCATTTAAATAGTTCTTTAAAATATCATTTTATTCTATGTTTCAATAAAGTTTTCCGACGCTATAGCCATTTGAAACCCTTTTGACATGAGCGTAGTTCTATCTACCCAACTTGTTTTTTATTTTTTTGTGAATTTTTTTTGCTGCTTTTTGAATTTTCGCTCGAATGCAATTTTAGTGTGCACGAATGTGATTTTCTAAATGTACTTTTTTAATCTATATGAATGTAATTTTATTAATGTACAAAACAGGAGTTGCTTATGTGGAATTTCTATTGAGGGCTGGCCTTCTCCGAGTATGCTGTTGACATATGATATCAGTTTGATTATGTAATGATCCGAGTTACTATTGACTCCTCGGTATGTACGGATTTCAAATTCGTTCGAGCCCAACGTTATTGGATCAAAATATGGTCAATCTGGCTCTGTATGTTGCCATTCATCATCCCAGGTCATCTTTTGTATGCGTCGATGAGGGACACAAGTTAAACGTATGACTAGATTTCTGCGGTTAGTGGTTAGAGCATTAAGCCCGTGAGCCGAGTGAGTTCCAGTTTCGTTGGCGTCAACGAGATTTAGTTCGAGTGGTTCTTCGGACGGACTATAAGCCTGTTCAGTTATGATACGTGCTGGTTTGAAATCAGGACGTATCGCAGCTGGGTGGACGGACACACGGCCAATAACGATCATATCACCTTGTAAAGTGCAGATGCATTAGATCATGACAATGAGATACTCTAACTATCTGTAAGCAAAGGTCCGAAAGGGACTGTAGGGCTACGAGGAAGAAGAAGATTTCTGCGCTATGTTACTTCAATCAGGCGCTGACCGTTGGAGGCTATATCCTATCCGTTCCCCAATGAGATAGCTCATTGCCGAATTTAGCATTGAAATCACCTAGATATATTTTTGTGTCGTTTGAATCTAGTTAATTCTTCTTCGTAGTACTACAGCCCCTCTCGGGCCTTCGCTTTCCGCAACAAGTGGGTCCAATTGTCTTGCTTCATTGATCACCTCCTCCAATTTCAAAATCAGAGCAGCGATGAACTATCTTTATCTTCATCGACCGACTAAAATCCTCGGTTTCCCTGCTGGCCTCCGTCCTTCAGTTCTTCCAACGAATACCTTTTTGGGTATCTATTGTTCATGAATAAGATTCATGTGGCCAGCTCATTCCAGCTTCCGAAGTCTTACTATCACTGAGATCTCCAGATTGTCAAAAAATTGCGTACAGCTCATGATCATTGTTTCTCGCCTTCATTCTGTAATAATCGAGTCGTCATCCATTACAGCGGAGTCGAAGTCCTGTCGTTCCGGTTTTTGTTTTCACATCCGGACTTAAAAAGTGCTGCTTAAGATCACATTTAGAATAAATTACGTACAATAAACACAGCTGCAGTGTTTCTACATCATGCCAAATTTCACCCAGATGGTCTTATATTTGTAACTGGAACCGAGGACTCACAAAAAAAAATTTGGGACTTAAAGGAGTAAGTAATGTTGCGAATTTTCCTAGATATGTAGGATCTTTAACAGCGCTTTCTTTTTCTGAAAATGGTTACTGCTTAGCAACAGATGCTAATGATGCATGTGTGAAATTCTGGGATCTACGGAAATTGAAAAATTTCAAATCTATTCCCTTAGGGAAAACTTTCATATATCTGATTTATGCTTTAATGAAAGTGGAACTTATCTAGCTGTTTCAGGAAGTGATGTCAGAATTTACTTGTGTAAGCAGTGGATCGAATTAAAAGTATTCAATAAATATATGGCTCTCGTCACTAGAGTACGATTTGGAAAGCATGCGACTTATATAGCATCTAGTAGTATGGATACTACGCTAAAATTTTACAGTGTGGATTGATTTGATTTTTTAAGGGACATTGTTTCACGTTATTCTAAACATATAGTTCATAAAAGAAGCAAAACAATTTCTCCTGATATTTTTCATCCTTAAATTCAAGTCTGTTATGAAATTTCTTATTAAAGCTATCTCTTAAATGTTACGATTATGCGAAGGTGGTGAGGAGCGTTGCTGAAATAAATTTTCCGTGGCAATAATTTTTGTATAAGCTATAACAGATAAAATTAAAACAAACGTAACCCACAAACTACTTTATCAATCCGCTTGAATCAAACACAAATCAACATACGCAGCAGTTTTGCAGTATATCCCTTCCTCGAAAGTCATCCCGCAAATAACTAACCGTGCGATTAGCTGCCTGTTAAATTAAACTTAAAATGTGTAGAAAGTCTTTGAAATTACTGATGCCCGAATATTAATCATGTATGTTTGGGCTTTAACAAATCGAAATGGAACAATTTTGACGAGGGTAGTGGACACAAATGAGACCGGGTTAACAACTGCCACGAAAGATAACACACAAACACATCCAACAAACGACACTTCAAACGAATGTTCAACAAACAGCGCAGCAGATGCAGATGCAACAAAAAAACATTGCAACTTCCACCCCAACAACAAATACAACAGCGGTTTGAACCTCAAATCAAACAGCAGAGAATTAACCCTTAAACGCAGTCTCAAGTGTGCAGCCGAATATGTGGAAGGCCCGTCAACTGGGGAGTCGGAATCAAGGAACCGAGCGAGGTAGTTGGGCTAATCGAGGCACAAATTGGAACTTAAAAGGAGAAATAAAAGAGAGATTTCGTTTGGTGAAGGATTTATTTATCTAATAAATTGTCGATGTTTCGTCTTGAAGTGCCCTATAACTGTGATTCCCCCCTTTCCCCCATGGCTGCAAAAATTTCACTTCCAGGAAAATAATAACGGAGTGAAAAGAGCATAAAACGGTTTTTTGGAGGGTTGCCGAGAGATTTCCCTGGCAAAATTACCGATCATTGGTATTCTGCTTAAGAGAAAATATTTCGCATATTGCGTAACGTTTTTAGGGTTTTGTAAAATAATTTTACAAAACCCTTCTAAAATCGCGTCCGGTCTGTCCGTCTGTCCGTCTGTCTGTCCGTCCGTCCGTCCGTCCGTCCGTCCGTCCGTGTGTCACAGCAGTTTTTCTCGGAAACTACTTAAGCTAGAAACATCAAATTTTGTATGTAGGTGTAAAGTGGTGATCTCTTCAAAGTTCAACTACAACAAAATTTTTGTAAGGTATTTAAGGGAGGTCTCCTCATATAGGGGAGTGACCCCCGAAAAAAAAATTTCTTTGAAGGTAGCCGATATGGGTATCAAATGAAAGGTCTTGATGAGAACTTTTCAAAACAGGTCTTAGTTTGGCAAAGCTTGCTTCGAGGGGCGCACAGGGAGGGGAAATACACGAAAAATTTGTGTCCCCCCCCTCGCGATTGGACACCTGTGATCCGAAAAATCTGAAAAAAAATCAGGAATGTAGGTCTTGGTGAGTACAACAACAACAAATACATGAGAAGTCACAATTCACTCAACTTTGTTAGTAATAGTATGATTTATCGATTTTATGTTTTCTTGAATAAAATCTTAACGGTGCACTTAAATTCTATGAAATTCAGTATACAGATGATTATTTATAAGATTGATCTATCCTGAAAGTTTCATAAAGATTGAATCATATTTAGCGAAGTTATAGCGGTTTGAAATTTCCTGTATTGCTATGAAACAATATGCGCTGCATGTATTACTATGGCAACATATGGCTATGGAACAAAATGCGCTTTTTACCGACATAGACACTACAGTTTTGCTAGGATTTGCATGAAAATTTCAGGAATGATAGGTGTCATGTATGTCTTTGAGAATCGGTTCAGCTAGTGGTATCAGTAATCGTAAAACCAAATAGTGGCTGTTTTAAATGCTAAGATTGAATAATTTTGAGTTATTTTTCCCAATTTCAACGTTTAAGGTGCATGCTTTGAACACTTGATTCAATTTAATGAATGAGTGAAAATCAGTACCTACAATTGATGCTCATAAGTGAAACAAGTCAAGGAGGCGGGAGAGAGCTCCTAGCAAAAGGGTTTTGTAATCATTCTAGGATTCGAACAAATTGTGTTTCCTCCCTCGCGGATGGACATCTGAAATAATTATCAAGGGAGATATTTATGAGTCTAACAATACCAAAAACCTCAGAAGTCGAAATTCGTTCAACTTTGTTAAAAATAGTATGATCTTCGTATTTCCTATTTCCTCCAATAAAATCGTCTTTGACATGTTTCTTGATTTGATTCGATCTGGTGACTGCATTTAATGCAGTCACCAGATCGAATCAAATCAAGAAACATGTCAAAGACGATTTTATTCGGAGGAAATAGAAAACCTTACGTAGATCATACTTGCTTCTGCTGGTTTAAATTGTTGTGATGGAGCGATATGATAATTGGAGTGTTAAATTTTCTATTCAGGCGCGACTCTTAAAGGATTTCAATAATAAACTAGCTTAGAAAAGTGAAAGCTTTTCATCATATTTAACACTGTTTTAAAATGTTTCCACTTTTCGCGATATCGGAGCAACTCGGACTCAGCATTCCAAATCGAGTGTGAAGTTCTTCGAGTTGAAATGAAAGATGTGCGATTCACGTGTCATTGATGAGTGATAAATATAGCAATAGATTCAGTCAATAGTGTTATCGCAAGGAATCTATGGTTTGTGCATTTATATTTGTATTTTATTTGTCGAATTGGAAACAATTTCAATTGAAAATTTTTCACACTTGCTGAAGAAACCCTCTGTCAGATGGTCGCTACTGCACTGTGATTTGCAAGGTTGAAAATGTGTTTTCGATTTTTGTACGGTATGTGAGAAAGTCGGAAAACATTCAACTGAAGTGGAATCGTATCGGACGCGGTCCTGACGTAGAGAATATTTTGATTACGTGTACCCGTGTACCCCTGCATTGTTTTTTGAGCTTTTTGTGTGCGAACAGAGCATTGTGTATTCCCAACATATTTTATATCGTGGGGCTTTTCGGATTACCGCGGAATTAGTTGTTACGAGATATCCAAGTCCGGGCGTTATTGCGTGAAATAATTTTGTGTTCGACTTGTGATCGCATTTCCAGGAGCATGCTTCCGAGCTAAGAGAAAGTTTTACGACACTCGTAACGTCAATATTGCTGAAATAAGGAAACTGAATGCCAGCTAGTGCGCCCCATCTAACATTTCGCCAAACACCGTATGAGGTTGGGAAATCTAACAGCAGTCGTCAAAATTCCAATGAGACGATAGTTTTCATATGAAAATAATCCCTTGGAAGTTGTATCGGATTTGCTTAAAATTAAGATGCTTTGAAGCAAATAGTATTTATTACCGGATAAAACGCGAACGCGTTGTCTCATGTCGACAAATGCCAAATCTTCAAAATGCAAGCAAAAATACGAGCGCCATGTTATCGCTTTCTTTGAGGACTACGTTTTACGCCCTTTACATTCTTGAGGAGTTGAGGACACCCACGAAAGTCGATGTTTGAGCCTCACTAGCTACTACACTTTAGTCAATATTTTAATGGATGAATGTTGGATTTCAAAAGAATTTTAGTACTAAATCGATTATAGTCATCACCACATCGAATGCAGGAATGATTTCAATAATGCTTAGTTTTTTGTATTTAAAAAGAGAATACAATGAATACCCTAATTTAAATAGCAATGTAACTAAAAACTAAGAGTAAAAAAAGTAATTGTCTAAACATTAAACACAAAAATTATGCGAGAAGGAGGTAGTAGTTAGACGAGTCGCCGTAAATATATATGATTGAATATATGTAGGAATTATTTAAGACTTGGAACAGTTGTTTGTACTTGTTTCAAATATTTTTTGTCGTGCAATAATTCGTTCCGATTATTCGCCTTAGGTCACGTCGCTCAAAGTCATTCAATATATTTGCGGATGTTTGGGCGAGGGTCCATATGTCACACTCATAGCATAGCACAGGTCTTATCACAGACTTGTATACTTGGAGCTTTGTTTTCTTGTGTACGCAGCTGGTCTTCAAGATCGTTAAAATTAAATAACAGATTTTATTTACAAGCTGTATTTTTCGGCGCATTTCGTCTTTTTCATTTGCGGTTTTCATTATTTTGGCACCTAAACATACACATTTACCCACACTTTCAATATTTTATTCGCCAAGTGTGATATTTTGAGTCTTTGAGGTGTTTTCCCTCGACTACGTCATGAGTTGTGTTACATTTTCATTGATTTGTAGCACTACTAGGTTTGCTTCGGTATTGACTTTCAGAAAAAGATTTTTGCTGGTTGTTGGCGACTTCGACAAAATGTTGGTGTCATCCGCTAAGCTAG
This sequence comes from Odontomyia ornata, assembly GCA_963969285.1. Lineage (NCBI taxonomy): Eukaryota > Metazoa > Arthropoda > Insecta > Diptera > Stratiomyidae > Odontomyia > Odontomyia ornata. The sequence continues at coordinate 185,065,068 of OZ017741.1, read as the reverse complement.
CACTTGACTTGAGTTTTATAGTAATGCACCTTTTGTATCAGCAGGTAGCTTTCTGAGGACATACTCCAGAGCCAAACTGAATACCAATGGGGTCTGCTTATCTGCCTGCTTTCGTCTGATATTTGTGTCAGAGGTGTCCGTGAGTTGGTTATTGATGCGGACTTGGGAAGTTGTCACCGTTAAAGTAACTTTGTTTCGGAGAACTAATTTGGCTGGGATACCAAAGCAAAGCTTTTTGTGGTACATTACGTTACGATCAATACATTACGTTACGATCAATGTTGAACGCCCAATATTTCTCAAATACCTGCTTGACTATAAACAGTTGGTCTATCGTCAATCTACCTGCTCTAAAGCCACTTAAATACTCCCAACAATACTTTTTACGTATGATCTGATTTGATTTTCAAAAGTTTTTGAAAATATTTTGTAAGCCGCGCAAAGTACTGATATGCCTCTATAATTTTCCTACAACTGCTCGTCGTCTTTTTTGCGGATAAGGAATATAATTAATTGACTCCACTCTTTGGAAATATGGTTTTGTTGATAATTTATAGTATATTTAATGAGTTCCAGTTAAATCTCATCGACGCCTGACACGCTATTATTTTTTTGGCTATTATGGTGGAACAAACTTCATCCAGAGCAACTGAGGCCAATAGAAGCTCTCCAGGAATACCTATAGGCTCTGATGTTCTGGAGCCGAGCGAAGGATTAAAGAGGTTCTTAAACTATGATGCCCATGTTTCCTTAATCCTGTTTTCATCAGCGTGGTCTTGGGTTGATAACCTTGCTCCATGCTTCCCAATACTTTGTGTGCTTGCTTTGGATTGTTTCTCACTATACTAAGGTATCCTCCATGGGAGTCCCACACTGCCAGACTCGGCGGGCATAAATGCCTTCACCTCCCTACCACAAAAAAAAAACTAAACTACTAATATCGACGTTTCCCGATTAGTTGTCCTAGTATATTCTTTCCTAATTTTAATGATTGTATTCGCTACTCATCTGAGATTTCCATAATTTTCTCTCGTCGTTGTGGTTACCATACTTAAATATGTTTTTATACACCTGATTCTTTTTATCTAACGCATCCTGGCATTCGTCATCGAACCAATCATTTCTTTTGCGCCGAGCTTGATGCCCGGTTGATACGGGTTTTTACTTCCATCCACACCTCGTGACTTGTTTTCAGAGATGTATTTGATAGGATGAGGGGTAGCTAATTGTCGAGGGTCTCCGTGAAATTTTTGGCCACAGACACCGTTTGGAGCCTTTCAATGTCGAATTTTTGTAGAGAGCTGGTCTTCACCGAATAAGCCTTTGACAACCTCCATTCAGGCGGCATGGTTTCTAATTTCGACTCCGCTATCAGGCACCGAATACTCTCCTTCACTCTCTTACGTCACCACAAAGGAGGTGTAAGCAGGATTTAATAGCTGAGCTATAGGTGTGTTTACAATTATTGGCATTTCTCGGCATTTAATCTCCCATAATTGGGGAACCAGCAAACCCAATGTGCGATACCGAGACCAGTTGCTACTATTTGGTCGTGTGATTTAGGATGAGGAATCCTGGAAGCTGTGGGTTGGAGAGAAAAGGGGATCCCTCTTCCTTTCTCAAAAGGACTTGGGAGCGTCTACGGTTGAGCTATAATTCTTCAATTATCGAATCAATGTTGACTCCAGTATTTTCCTTATGCCTCATTCAGATACTCGCCGAGAACAGACGAATAGGCATGAGTACGAATATGTAAACGACTTTTTCGGACGTATTCGGTATTCACTATGAATATTCGTCTGTTCTCCTTCCAGTGGTAGTTTTTGGCACGAATCAAAGGATTGTTCATCAATATTCGTCAGCGGTGTTAACATACTCGTCATTGTTCATTTGACCAGTAATCGTTGTCGCGAGTAGTTGTTGACTGCAGAATAGATTTTTTAGCGTTGGAGTGGACAAATGAAAAGGCGATGAGTTTAATTGAAAATTACCCGGTAGAACTAGTGATATGGGAACCTAAGTTTCGGTTACACAAAGATAAGAACGCGTCAACGATGCTCGGATCCATATCATGACAGCCATGAAGGTTCCTGTTGCGAAATTTAAAAAAGAAGGACTTGCTTATGGCATCCTTCCGATTTTTTTTTTGAGGGAAAAAAGCATCCACTCAATCTGGGGCAGGAAATGATGAAATATATACCCTGATTTAGCTTGCGTACAGCGCAATGGAGCAATCCCTATCGCCTGTGTGTGGTTGCATTCCGACCATGAACACGGAAGAAAGTAGTTGGACGATAATTAATGAAGATGTACATACTGACATAGTTTATTTATTTTATTTCATCTAGATAATAGTAATGCTTTAAAAAAAAGAAACCGACTTCATATGCCCTAAAAATGACGAAATAAATTTCATGGAATCGGTTCCAAATCAAATGATCCTCGTTTCATTTCTCACAGTATACGTGTTCCTATATTTTGTGCCGAAAAGGAAAAAAAAATTGATTTCGAACCAATTCCATGAAATCTACTTCATCACTTTAGAGCATTGTAGACTCGGTATCCTTTTTTAAAAGCGTTATTATTTAATCCTTTCTAGAGACATATCTATTAAAATTTCTAATATGCTGATGAAAAAGGTATACCATATGACCGTCATGTTTTAAAATTTCTATTGTTTAAATTATTTTCCGTCACATAACTCTAACCGTTACTAGCAAATTCTAGTACCATTAGATAAAACATCAATGCAAATATCACCAAACCAAAGACGAGCACCTGGGCACACTATTGAAGTCTTGTCAGAAACCATAACTCTGTCGCACCATCAAAGAATAGGTAATGTGCGTTCTCAAAACATTGTTCAACAAGCTCATGAAACTGCATTCTTTTGTGATGACAATGCTCAGTAACTGCAATAAATATTTTTTGAGTTATTTATCACATTTAACATACATTATAAAGAAAACATAACAGTGTTTTACTTACCATTATCCCATCCGTTAAAACTACATTCAATGCCCTGCATACTTCGGGTCTTATCTGTGATATAAGTGGAGCAGATACTTTAAATAAACAAGTTGAAGTAGCAGAAGGATGCTCCTGCCAGAAGGGTATTGTAAAACAATAAGTAAATCAAACAATATATTCTGCACATCAAAACTTGACTAATATATAGATTCTATAAATTGCGTTCGAAAAATTATTATGGTTATTATGATTTTTAACTCGCCACCATTTTGTTTCAAGTGGTTTGACCTCGTTGCTTGATTAGTCATGATAACACATAGATATTACAAACTATTTCTAAAATTTTTATCAAAATTCCTACATATTTGTAGTGTCTAGGTCCGTTGCAAGCGTGTACCTCCCTAGTATCACTTGTTAATGTTGTTGTAATTGTTAAATATTCAATCGGCTGTAACTTAGCTGTTTATTGTTCAATAATTATGAAATTTTCAAACCTCATACAATTACTTTCAGAAAATCTAAATTATAGATTTTGGGAAATTTAAGAGTTCCATCTTGATTTTATAGACAAAAAAGCAAAATTTATAAAATGTACCATTCTTAACAAAGTTGATCGAATTTCGACTTCTAAGGTTTTTGTTGCCCTTGTGAAGGAAAAATTGTCAGTTCAAGAACTGTTTTGAAAAGCTCTTATAAAGAATTTTCATTTGATATTCATATTAGCTACCATTGATGAAATTTTTTTTCAGCGGCCACTCCCCTGTACTGTAATCATCGATTCATGGCCCATTTTTTCGAATCCTAGAAAATTACAAAGCCCTTTTGCTAGGAGCTCTCTCCTGCCTCCTTGGCTTGTTTCGCCTATGAGTATTGATTGTAGGTACTCATCTTCAGTCATTCATTAAATTGATTTAAGTGTTAAAAGCATGCACCTTAAACGTTGAAGTTGGGACAAAATAACTCAAAATCATTCAATCTTCGCATTTAAGACAGCCACCATTTTGCTTTACGTTTACTATTACCACTAGCTGAGCCAATTCTCAAAGAAATTCATGATACCTATCATTCCTGCAACTTTCATGCAAATCCTAGCAAAGCTATAGTATCTGAGTCGGTAAAAAGCGCATATTGTTCCATAGCCATATGTTTCCATAGTAATACAGCGCATATTGTTCCATAGTAATACAGGAAAATTCAAATCGCTATAACTTCATTAAATACCATTCGATCTTTATGAAACTTTCAGGACAGATTAATCTTATAAACAGCCACCTCTGTACTGAAATTTATTAAATTTAAGGGCACCGATAAGATTTTATTCAAGAAAACATAAAATCGTTAAATCATACTATTCCTAACAAAGTTGAGTGAATTTCGACTTCTCATGTATTTGTTGTTGTTGTCCTCATAAAGGCCTATATGACTTTTTTCAGATTTTATGGGTCAAAGGTGTCCAATCGCGAGGGGGGGACACAAAATGTTCGTACATTTCCCCTTCCCCTGCAACCCTCGAAGCGAAATTTGTCATTTTAAGACCTGTTTTGAAAAGTGCTCATTAAGACCTTTGATTTGATACATATTGCCTTCACGCGATGAAAACTTTTTTTTCAGGGGCAACTCCCCTATATGGGGAGACCCCCCTTAAAGACCTTATAAATTTTTTCTCGTGTTGAAACTTTGAAGAGGGCGTCACTTCGCACCTAGCTACAAAATCTTATGTTTCTAGCTTATGTAGTTTGCGAGAAAAAGTGGTGTGACACACGGACGGACGGACAGACGGACAGATAGGACGCGAAACTAGTAGGCTATTGTTAAAATGATTTTACAATACCCTAAAAATGAAGGCTTTTATAGAAATTGTCGGATGCTCAAAATCTCAGTGCTATTGCTAATCGAAATTTGGTTGATACTGCATCTCTGATGAGGTGTTTTGTTAAGCAATAATAGGCTCAACTTTGCTAAGTAATAATTTGAAATCTGCTAGTGACATTCAAGTAAAGTTATTAAATTCTCTTGAGGGTGTACGCACCATTTGCGTAATCATATTCACCATTCCGTGCCTAAGAAACAAAAAAAAATTAGATTGTTAACAAGAGCGATTCTAACACTTATAATAAAAAATAAGCACCTTAACAATCACACTCCTCCTATTTTATCCCTGTTTACTATCCTTTCTTCACACTTTCCAAAAAGGGGCAAAATTAATTATGTAAAAATTGAATATCCTTGTTTTTTCGATATTTATTTCAGTCGATTTTTATATGTTTTGTTAAACTTTCGTATCTTTAGAGGGAGGTGTGCAATTGAGTAATAACACACAATACAAATAGTTTATTTACCTACATATTTTGGCTGCGGTTTACAGCTCTCATCCAACATCATCAATGTTGTCTTTTCTTCTCGTTGTCTTTGATTAAACGATATGCCTTAAAAAGGCACAAAACTGTAGCAGCGTGTCGCACTTCCTTCCTGTTGGACATATTAATCTTAACTGAATATACACAAATATATAAACGGGTCTTTTCATGGTTGTATTCGTCCAACAAATTATTTGCCAAGGTATTTGGCGAATTTTCCCCCGAGTATCTACATATATAAATGAGGCATTACAATCAAAACAAGTTTGGTAGACAGACCTACGCTCATGGCAGAAGAGTTTTGTACTCAACTTCTCAGAAATGTAGTCACCAGCAACGAATAAAGTCAAGAAATATGACAAAGAGATGTGCACGTTTAAAAGAAAATCCACTGTTTTTCTATTTTCAAAGGGCGCCATTTTGTTGCAAGCCAACAAAAATCACTCAAATCATGAACTCCTAAAAATATTAATGTTATTGCCCTTATTTGAAAATTTCAGGAAAATCAAATCAAAAGTGCAGTGACTGATTCGATGGAGAGTCCGTGAAATACCAAAATCATGTGTTATTGTTGTTGTAATTGCAGGAATTTCAAATGGCTATAACTTCCATCTCCATCATTCAATTTTCATCAAACTTACAAAGTTTAAGGACCGTTTGTAGGACTACTTAAGTTTAAGGGTACCTACACGATTTTATTGGGGAAAATGTGAAATTCGAATATCATACTATTATTAACAAAGTTGAGAGAATTTCGACGTCTAAGGTATTTGTTGTTGTTGCACTCATAAACACCTCCACCCCTACTTTTTTAAAGATTTTTTGGATCACAGGTGTCCAATCGCGAGAGGGGGACAAATATTTCGTGTATTTCCCCTCCCTATGAGCCCCTCGAAGCAAACTTTGCCAAACTAAGTCCTGTTTTGAAAAGTCCTCATTAGGACCTTTCATTTGATAACCATATCGGCTACCTTTGATGAAATTCTTTTTTTTGGGTCACTCCCCTATATGGGGAGACCCCCCTTAAATCCCTTGTAAAAATTTTTTGTAGTTGCACACTGAAGAGAGAACCACTTTACACCTACATACAAAATTCGATGTTTCGCTTAAGTAGTTTGCGAGAACAAGTGCTGTGACACATGGACGGACAGATGGACAGACAGCTCGCGATTTAGTAGGGTTTTGTAAAATTATTTTACAAAACCCTAAAAAGGTTCCCAATCTAGCAATGGTTGATAATTGAGATCAATAACGCTATCATCATCGTCATCTAGTTCGTTTTCACAATCATATTGGTGAAGTGAATTATAGAATTGATCGTATCTGTGATCATGATGCCATTCTGAAATAAAATATAAAATGTAAGAACTAAGCGTCAACATTCATATACTTTTTTGGGAACGAATATTTACGTACGTTAGTCCTATGAAGAAGCAAAAATGTGCATTAGGGGAAAGTGGGGGAAACACGAACACTCAAGGGAAAACATTAATAAAACAGCGGTATTAAGACAAAAAGTGTTGTTTATTGCTTTGTAATAAAGTTTGACAATCCAGCTATCAATTCACTCATCAACATTCATTATTTTTTTCATAAAATGTAACAAAAAGAAAAAGAAACAATACCCTTAGTGTTCTTGTTTACCCGACTAACGTCGGGCAAATCCGAACACCGAGTTTGGTAATTACGAACTAACATGTTAATTACAACAGAGATCACATTTATAACCCGCCGATGTTGACTGTCCATCAATGTACAGATGAGCCCAATTTTCACATACATAGCACATAATCCAATCTTCTTCGGGGGATCGATATATTTATTGTTACAAAAAATACAATAGTAGTCATCATTTTCGTTCTTCCCTTCTTCTTCCCCTCTCTTATTTTGACCAGGATCATTAAAGTCTTTAATATTCATAAAATTTTTCAATACTCTTTCAGCGTGTTTGTTTATAGATTTTCTATCTTTACGTTTCACTCTTTTTATTTTAATTGCTTTGCTTTGCATTTTTTCAGTTTTTCTTTTGAATTCTTCTTCTTTTACGCGTTTTCTATTTTCCTTTTCTGCTAGTTGATCTTTTACGGGTGTACTTGTTAAAATAATCGATGTTTTCTTCCTAGTATTGCGCTTGGATATTTTTGGAGGAATTAAAGGCAATTCAACAATTTCGCACAGAGAAACTGAGAGCCTGCACGTCTCTTCACTTGATTTTAAAGAGACTGCACGTGTATCAGAAGTTTGGATATCGAAAGCTTCAACACTGTGAACTTATCCAGCCGCAGACATATTAGAAGTATAATTGTGAGCATCGGTAGCTTGTTGATCACAAATTGCCAAATCGTCCATGTGAATGTCGGTTACTAAATTACTTGGAAGTTGGGTATCGATCTTACTGTTTTGTGTTCAAAATATTGTTGCCTGTGAGGTATTAGTCAGAGAAACGCATGGCTGAATTAGATCAAATTCAATTGGGCGCAAGGGATATATTCCTGCAGATCGAAATCCACTGGCTGCCCTTGCAATATTACTGCACCGGTTAAAAGCATTTGTAAATAATTCAATGATCTCGAATTGTGTGATTGGTTTCCCAAATCGATCTAACATGTAATTCTCACATTCTTGGTTGTATGCAGTCTTTAGAGGACCAAAAAATGTCAAATTTAGCGGCTGGAGTTTATGTGAGGTGTGCGGTGGCAGAGTCAGCATAATGATTCTATGGTCTCTGCAAAGTATGTATGCATTGAGACTGATATGACTCTCATGGTTATCTAATATTAGCAAAATTGGATTTTCTTGGAAAGCTTTGCAAATGAAACAAAGTGGTGTAGCCAATCAATGTATAAGCTTTCATTTGTCCATCCAGAGTCGGATACTGCTGCAATCATGTTCGTGTTACTGCCTTTTAGTAAGAGAGCATTCATCCGCTTTCTTTCAAATATAAAAAATGGAGGAATATATTGGCCAGCCGCACTAAATGCACAAACAACTGTTGTTGTGGACCCCCTTTCAGCGCTCGTTGCCTTACCAACTTTTTTTCACCTTTTGCTGCTAATATTTTAAAATTTCTTTGAACTGTTGATATACCTGTCTCATCAACGTTAAATATTTTATCAGGTTGAATATGATGTTTGTCTTGTATGGCCTTCAAATTATCATGAAATATTTTAACATTACCTTCATTCAGTGCAGAGATCCGATTTAATGAGGTTGTTTCTAGTGTCCTCGAAGATATATTGGGATGTCTCTTCATAAAATTGTAATACCAGTCTTTTCCAGCTAGCTGTTTTACTCGGTCAAAATTATGAGGAAGGTTATTCCGCTCTGCAAATTGGAAGGCTATTTGGCGAATTTTTCTTATCGTCAATCCATAATAAACTTTGCTGCATTTAATAATATAGTCCACGAGCTCCAATTCTTGCTCATCTGTAAATAATGGTTTTTACCATTTCTTGGTTGTTTTATCACAGCCTTCTTCAAGTGATCGAAAATTGTAGTTTTAGGCACCGAATAAGTTGTTGCTGCTTTTTCAATACTCAGTTTTTAGCTTTAACATCCTCTACAGCTTTTTGGAGATCTTCTAGTTTATACTTTGTTTCTGTTTTTCTGATGTAATTACGCGGCATTTAGAACAATGATAAAAAGAAATGAACAGAGAACTGACAAATGGGGTAATGCCGAACGTTCGAGATTACCCGACATGGGCTGTTCGCCGTTGCCCCTTAGGATCGAAACAATTAAAATGACAATAAAAAATTTAGGTTAGATTTCTTATGCCATTAGCGTGATTGTAATTCAACTCATCAATATGTGATTATTTCACTCTGTAAAAGTTAAGTCACTATAGTTGATAGAAATAAAACTACACCAAGTTACATTTACGGAAAAATTACATCAAAAACACACAAAATAATCAAAAATCCACACCTTGACCCATATGCGCGTCCGTATCTCCCGTGTTGTTGACTGAAACTACATGCAGCGCAACCTTCAAAGTGGCTGTGAAGAAAATTCGGCCACATCATTCTAACATGTCAGACCTGTTGCATTCGGAATTACCCCGCGTTCTTGTTTCCCCCACTTTCCCCTACTCACACTAAATAAACAAAATCATTCACTAACCTAAAGGTTTTGGAGAAAACAATACAACTTTATGCACTTTTTGTAAATTTTTTTATAAATTTTAAAATCTGCACGAATCCAAAATTGTCACTTTCAGTAACACGCAAATTTCGAACTCTCTTCAGTCGATAGTTTTGTACAGCTGTGAATCTTATTTACTGTGTACGAAGTGATTCATTGGTGTGTTATAATAATGTTACACTTATTTAAATGGACAAAATATATTTGGTATGAATTTTATCGGCATTATTGAGGCTTGTTAAAGATATGTCATATGAAGCTACAAACGAGTAACTTTCGTTCAAAAACAATATAATTGACTACACACAATCTGTTAGGTATGTATAGCTTTAATTATTTAGTTACTTTTCAGCTTGAACGATTCATTTTCCAAACCAATTGTCTCCCATCATGTGAGCCAAAATTGACCCGTAGAACACGTTCCCTAATGATTAATTAATTTTTTGTTTTTTTTTTGTTTTAATGTCCTGCTCAAAATTGAGAAATTTGTCAAAACGTAGAATTGAAAAACCATTATATTCTTCTTCTTCATTTGCTCTTACCCCTGGAATATTGATGATTGTAAACAGGAAATGATATCAGAATTCAATACCTTCTGTCTTCTATTTTCAGCTCTTTATCATCGGCTTCCTCTCGAATTGACATTCACATGCGTTGTCTGCTTGGTTCAATTTCCTTCAATCATGAAAATCATTTTTCTGTGAAATTTAATGAATCGAACTCAAGCAAGCAAGCAAGAAGGTAAATAATGCTAGGAATTTGACGAGCTCTGTTCATTCCTATATTGTTTAAAGCGGATTGTTTCTTCAAACTGAATTGGTTAGGTTTCATCCTTGAGGATAGGAATTTCAGAACGTTAAATCTGGAATGAAGAAAGGCATTGAAAGCAATTCATGGGAATATAATTGACTTTTATTGTGAATCGTGCAGAGAAATTTCGAATTTTCTTTGTTTTGTTATTAGAAATCGATTATCAAGTATAATTAGGAGAGAGGGCAGATTTATTCGGAAAACAAGAGTACATATTTGTATTTGATATTTATCATCCTTATGTTTCTTTTTGGTTTGAGCGTAATTCATATTGTAAATTTTTCCCTTGTAGTTAAACAAATATTAATATTCACCTTCTATAGTCATACGGAGTAGTTATTTGATCTTATTCAAATTTCGAGGCAAAGCATATTTGTATAAGATAAACATTTTTTGTTTCAAGGAATACTCGTACTCGTATAGTAGTAGTAGTAGTAGTAGTAGTAGTAGTAGTAGTACTTTATTGAGACTTTTCATTTGACATATGTTACTTAACCTACTTTTAGTGTTACGATTCATTTGACAGTGACACTTTTGTCGAATGTCCTAAGCTTTTTTATACGACCTGAGTCTATACTTTAAGTTTTTAAAGTGCTAGTGAAATTTTTCTATACCGTTTGCTCTTACGGTTATTGACTTTAAGTTGTTTATTTACATATTAAAACCTAAACTAAACTAACCTAACTTATTCTATTCTTAGCCTAATTACATTGTCTTTTTAGTTTTGGTTGGTCGTGTGTTCTCTTCAAGCGTTACATCCAAAAATCGCGTTTCAGAAGAGGCACAGTTCCTACCGACCTGATCTTCAGGGTCTACGAAGTTATTTTTAGGGTTTTGTAAAATAATTTTACAAAACCCTACTAGTTTCGCGACCAGCCTGTCCGTCTGTCCGTCTGTCCGTCCGTCCGTCCGTCCGTCCGTCCGTCCGTGTGTCACAGGAGTTTTTCTCGGAAACTACTTAAGCTAGAAACATCGAAATTTGTGTGTAGGTGTAAAGTGGTGATCTCTTCAAAGTTCAACTACAAAAAAATTGTATAAGGCAGTTAAGGGGGGTCTCCCCATACAGGAGAGTGACCCCCCGAAAAAAAATTTCATTGAAGGTAGCCGATATGGGTATCAAATGAAAGGTCTTGATGAGAGCTTTTCAAAACAGGTCTTAGTTTGTCAAAATTTGCTTCGGGGGGTGCACAGGGAGGGGAAATACACGAAAAATTTGTGCCCCCCCTCGCGATTGGACACCTGTGATCCGAAAAATCTGAAAAAAATCAGGGATGTAGGCCTTGGTGAGTACAACAACAATAAATACGTGAGAAGTCGCAATTCACTCAACTTTGTTAGTAATAGTATGATTTATCGATTTTATGTTTTCTTGAATAAAATCTTAACGGTACCCTTAAATTCTATGAAATTCAGTACACAGATGACTATTTATAAGATTGATTTATCCTGAAAGTTTCATAAAGATTGAATCATATTTAGCGAAGTTATAGCGGTTTGAATTTTCCTGTATTACTATGGAACAATATGCGCTGCATGTATTACTATGGCAACACATCGCTATGGAACAACATGCGCTTTTTACCGACTCAGACACTACAGTTTTGCTAGGATTTGCATGAAAATTTCAGGAATGATAGGTGTCGCGCATATCTTTGAAAATCGGTTGGTATCAAAAATCGTAAAACAAGATAATGGCTGTTTTAAATGCGAAGATTGAATAATTTGGAGCTATTTTTTCCCAACTTCAATGTTTAAGGTGCATGCTTTGAACACTTGATTCAATTGAATGAATGACTGAAGATGAGTACCTACAATTAATGCTCATAAGTGAAATAAGTCAAGGAGGTGGGAGAGAGCTCTTAGCAAACGGGTTTTGTAACCATTCTAGGATTCGAAAAAATTGGCCATGAATCGATGATTTCAGCACAGGAGAGTGGCCCCTGAAAACAAAATTCATCAAACGTAGCCGATATGAGTATGAAATGAAAGTTTTCATGGGAGCTTTTCAAAACAGTTGTTGAACTGTCATTTTTTGCTTCAGTGGGGGCACAGGGGGGAAATACATGAAAAATGTGTTTCCTCCGTCGCGGATAGACATCTGAAATAATTACCAAGTGAGATATTTATGAGTATAGTAATACCAAATACCTCAAAAGTCGAAATTCATTGAACTTTGTTAAAAATAGTATGATCTTCGCATTTCATATTTTCTCCAATGAAATCGTCTTTGACATGTTTCTTGATTTGATTCGATCTGGTGACTGCATTTTGTAAATTGAATACAAAACCCTTCTGACATGAGCGTAGGTCTGTTTACCCAACTTGTTTATTTCTGTAGTCGGTTACTTGATTTTTGTATGTTTGGTTCTAATTTTCTTCCCCGATGGAAGTTCGAGTTGGTTTAGCCCCTGTAGGTGTTGGGGGACGATATATAGTAGAAGATGGGTTTTGGTTGGGATCGGTGTTAATCTGGAAGTCTTGGAGGATTCTTATGGGAGAGAGATAATATGGGTTTTCAGAGGTGGGGGTACTATTGAAGAGGTCCCGGATGAGATTTGACTCGTGTGTCTGCCATTTATCTATTCGCTTTTTGCTTGTTTCGAGCATGTATTGCAGGATGGGGGTCACTTTAGGTGTTTCATAAAGAACGCTGTTTTCGTAGTATTTTTTATTGGGGCGTCGGTATTTCGATATACATTTTCTGAGTATCCTCCTCTCAAGTATTTGCAATTCCTCGGCTACTGATGGTGAAATTGTCAGCCAGGCTGGGAAGGAGTATGTGATGATGGGGCGGCTTAGGGTTTTATACATGAGAAGTTTCACATTTGGGAAGACAGATTTGGAGGATAGGAGGGGTGAGATTAGTGCAGCAGCTCCTTTGGCTTTATTTATTGCCTTCCTTGCATGTGGGTTCATTTTGAACCTGTTGTTGAGGTTCACTCCCAAATACCTGATGTTGTCTTTTGGGTTCACCGTGACCCCTTCGATAACCGCCCTTATTCGTTTGCTTTGCTGCACTGCTAGCTTGTGCCCTTTACCACTCGCGTTACGGAAGCAAATTATTTTTGATTTAGCAGCGTTGATTTGGAGCCCCCAATCCTTTAAATAGCGTGCTATAATGTCGACTTCTCTTTGCACCATTTCCATGGCGGAAATGAGAAGAGTGTGACTGGCTAGGATTAGGATATCATCCGCGTACATGATCATGTTCAGGTTACTGGAGATGTTTTGGGTTCTGATTGTGGGGGCGGAATGTGGGATGTCGTGTAGGAAGAAATTGAAAAGGTTTGGTCCCAATATGGATCCTTGTGGGACTCCAGACAGGATAGGTATAGGTGTTGAAGTTCTGTGGGATATTTCAGTAGTTAAGTATCTATTTTGTAGGAAGCTATCAAGGATACGGGTGAGGGCCAGGGGACAGTTGGAGTATATTAGTTTAAATTTTAGCCCATCGGTCCAAACGGAGTCAAACGTTTTTTGTAGATCTAGCGCGCATGCGACTGTGCATTGTTTTTTGTGCAGGTTTTTTACGACGGTGTCGTGCACAATCATAATGGCGTGTTCTGTGGATTTTTTGGGTTGGAATCCGAACTGAAACTCGGGGATTAGCTTCGATGAGAATGCTCTAAATCTCCGTAGAATGATTCTTTCCAGAATCTTACCGATGTTAGAAAGTAAGGAGATTGGCCTAAAGTTTTTTACTTCTCCGTCGCAGTTTGGTTTAGGAATAAGGATAAGGTTGCCTCGTTTCCATCTTTCTGGAAAGTAACCATTGTTTATGCAATTGTTGAAGATGACTGCTAAACTTCTCGCGACAATTGCGCCGGATTTCCTTATTACTTTATTGGGGATACCGTCTAGGCCTGAAGAGGTTTTATTATTAAGACCGGCTATTGTATCTTCTACTTCTGACACGTAGGTGAAAAATTCTCCGAATGTTTCGTGCTGCGGAGATACTGCCTTGTTGGTATCAGAGAATATTGTAAGGTATGACCCTTGGTAACCAATGTTTCTCTCTCTTACAGCCGATATCATTTCCTGTGCTCTTTCGTTCTCTGGGGCTCTCTCTGGGTACAGGTTTCCGTAGAATGAAGAGATCACTTGCAGCTTTTCTTCAGGTGTGGAGAAGGGTAGCCCTCTGTGCTTGATGGGGTCCCTGTCGATGTTGAAATTATATGACCGTCGGCCCGTTAGTTTATTAATTTCTCTAAAGACGTCTGAGGATGGTTTGAGTAAACTCAATCTTCTTTTATAGTCTTCGTTCATCTCACGTCTTATTTGCCACCTTATGCGGTTGTTTAGTTCAGTGATTTCCGCTTTAAGAGTGAGGTATTCCTGGTTTATACGGTTGTTGTGCCGGTGGAAAATCCGTTTAAGCCTTTGAATTTTCCGTTTTTGTTCCCTCATCTGTGATTTGGTATCCTGCGTCAGGCATCTGTATAGCCCTTGTTTCAGTTTTTCTTCCGGCGCATGTGCGTCCATTCGTCTTAGTATAGCCTCGGTTAGGTTCTGGATGTGGACATCGATTTCCTGGTTAGATAGGATTCGGTTCACAGGGGGAGGGGGGGGGGGGTAGATCGTCTTCGAGGTCTTTTCTGAACTCTGCCCAGTCCACAGAGGCATAGGATTGAAATTTTTTTAGTGTGTCTTCAATAGTGGTTAGGTTGTTTAGGTGGAGGGTTAGTTTCAGACAATAGTGATCGGATATCGATGGAAGGGTTGCACATTGGTAGGGAGTTGTGTTCCCAGTTAATAGGTCTTGTGACACCAGAAAGTTGTCTAAGAAGGAGCTGCTTCTCGGATATGAGGGGACACCTGCGTTGACAATGGCGCATGTTAGAAATGCGCTTGTCAGGAACCATTTATATATTCTTTGGCCGTTTGGGTTCCGTGTGGAATCGCCCCAGTACTCATGTCTCGCGTTGAAGTCTCCACCAAGGAGGATAGAATCGTGGTTAGCAGCTATTGCTAGTATTCTATTGAGAGTCGGTTCTATTGCAGGTCCCAGGTTTCCTGGGATGTAGATGGACCCAATTAATATTTTTCCATGACCACCATTGCGTCTTCGCACGTTTAAGGTTGCTAGTGTGCAGGAAATGTCGGGATGCTTAAAGTTTATTTGGTCGACTGATATGTTGTCTCGATATAGAATGGCGGTGCCTCTGCCTGCGTCGTTTCTGAGTACCTGGTAGTTTTCTATTCGGACCTTGCGTATCGGTTTTAAGACTGTTTCATTAACGAAAACTATGTCTGGTTGGATGGATTTGGTAAGGCTAGTCACGAATATTCTTTTGTTGTGAGAAACTAGAGAGTTTATGTTGAGGCAGATAGTGGTCAGGTTATTTACCCCCATACAGGTTGAGGTATAGCTCAATTAGCACGACTGGTTTGTCCTGTGTTGGCGTGCCATCGTATTTCGGCCAGGATTGGGCAACCTTTTTTAGGAGTTCACCTGGAGACACTCCTAAGACTTGGACTGTTTCGTAGTGGAGTCTTTGAAGGGGGTTCCCTTGTGATTCTGGGTTCCGGGGCATGGTTGAGTTTCTTCCACTTGTGACTTCCGAATACAGAGGTACTGAATGTGCTGGTGTGGCTGTTGCTGATGGTGTTTGGATATATTCGTACGATGGGGTTGAAATGGGGGTTGTTCTTTTGTTTTTTAGAAACGCTATCTTATCTATCAGCCTTCTCCTTTCCGGGCACCCGGAGAAGTTTGATGGGTGGCCTTTCTCTTTGCAGAGAACACAGAAAGGTGGGGTGCTTGTTCTGTCAATGTCCTTTCTTGGACATTCTTGGGGGTTGTGGTCCTCTCCGCAGGCTACACATCTTGCCTGGAAGGCACAATTCACCGAGACATGGCCGAAGGGCTGACACCTATAGCACTGGAGTAGGTCGCTCCTTCTTGGCTTTCCCCATGTCGCTTTTTGGTGAAGGATGAAACGCAGCTTAATGAGGCATTCTTGATCTTCTTTTTGATGGAGGATTATTTTGAATAGGTCTAGGTTCACGCCGTTCGCTTTAGACCGGCCGGTGGCTAACGGTAAGACGTTTTCTATTTTGATGTCCGGACATTGTATTTCAATGTCTTCTCTGACCTGTGTGGCCCCGAATGCCGAGTCTACCCCTCTAAGGACGACTGTGTATTTTTTGCGCTCCGTCGGAGTGAAGGAGTAACCTTCTGCTTTGGATCTGCGGATCAAATCCAGTAGTTCGTCATGGATGGCAACTTCGTCGACTGTAATTTTTAATTTACTCGCGCTCAGGCGAGTAATTCTGTATTTCGTCGTGGGGCTCCTTTCCATGATATTTTTGACCGTCATAGCCGTGATACCTTCTACGAATATAGGCGGACACCATGACTTTTTATTTTCGGGGGCACACTTGTTTTGATTTGAGGTTAGTTTTTCTTCTCCCGAGAGAGGCGCGTATGGATTTGGATTATGGAGGGTTGGTGTTTGGATAAGAGTGGGTGACTTTCGTTTTATTGCCAATTTACCTTGAGCCATTCTGAATCCTTCCGATTCCATGTTTATCCGGTCGATGATTACACTGTTTGGAGCGTTTGTTGCAGCTTGCTCTACTTCCATAGTTGCTAGCGGTAGTACTTCTTTCCTGGCCGCTTACGTTCTTGGTGGGTGCGCCTTCTCGTCATTGTCCGCATCGGACCATCTTTGAATGGTTGGGGACTCGCTTTGCACCTCTGTTGTTGCCAGTTTTCCGGGCTTTAATTCCTTTTTTCCGCTATACTTGTATTTCGTTTTCTTTTTCTTTATAACCTTGATTTTTAACACCTTAATGTTTTCGCTTGCGATGTGTTCGGTTTGACGTCTCACCATCGAATCTCTCGTACTCGTATATGCGGTGATGTTTGTAGATAACTTACATTTTTTCGGGAACATATTCTGGCAATGTGAATGATGAAAATTTCGTACATGTTAAGTTATTATGTTTTAGCTTAAATGAAAGCAATACAATCAAAGTCAAGGGAAATCTTTCAGTCAATCGCGCCTGCCTGAAATTTATCCTCCCATAATTTATACAAAATTCATCATCAATTCGGATTGAAATTTTCAATCTTTCATTTGTTTCTGAGTATGAGCATATGCTGGTAAACTAAGCATCAAAGAGCATTCTAAAATTTAATATCCATTGACCGAAATCAACGTTGCAATGAACGCACGCAATATTGTATCCTTGAATCGTAATGAATTTCCAGCTTCAACAGTATCCACCAGACTCGTACAATCGATGGTAAATAATATCCTGCTTCCACTTTCACACAAAAGTTAAACTTTTAACAAACCACCCATACATGGAGTTTACGGTTTACTTACTTCTTTAATATTCATGCTCCAGAAAGATCATGGAGGCATACACATATTATTGTTTATGCGAGGAGAAATTGGATACTGAGAGATTGTGCTAGTACACGTTTATATACTCACAAATGATTACGTGCGCCTTGCGTCCTTCATGATTGTTCTGCCAGTTTTCATTGTATATTGATTTAACACAACATTGATGAATTATGCATACGTTAAATAAGCTGCCAGTTGTTTCTACCTACACAACGGTCTGTGATCCTTCTTTGCAAATGAAAAGGGAATGTTGCTTTAAAACGTCCTGTAAGTAAGCAAGCATCCTGGTAAGTATGATTTTATGATGTATGAATTTATATTGTTTTGTTCGCCTTTTAATGTACATAAATTGTTTTAACTAAAACTTATTATAATTAAAAAAAAATACAAATATAAAAGCAATTTCATGGAAAAAGTACCAAATAAGCTCTTTTCCTATTTTACTTTTAGCATTTCATTTTCTGCTACTTATTAAGCCAAAACGAGGAAGTTGATTGAAATCGCTTTCATCTAACTTTTTGGTATTTCTCAAGCTTTTATTTAAATAACCACGTTTGTATGTTAGTCTGCCAAAATTTGCAAACTATTTTCAACTTTTTTTCTTGAAAAACCGGCGGATCTTGCTTTTTTGAGTGAGCAGAAGCGTTTCGACTCCTTTGAGTCATTTTCAGTGTTGATAGGATATATGGAAGGGTAAACTACTGTGACCAGGAAGGGTAAACTACTGTGTTTTTTAGGTTGGTAGTACTGTCAGTGACATCAATGTCAAAGTTACATGTCAAAATATTCATTAGTGCTTGAGATACGCGTCGTTTCCTGGATGGCCTTCAGCTCCGTCTTTGCTGCGGCTTGAATCTCCTCTATCGTATCAAAACGGTGTCCCCGGAGCGGTCTTTTGAGCTGACGCCGAAATGGAAGTTTTAAACAAGGGTCTAAATTTTGCTATCAGAACTATGCCACCAACGGATGACATTATAGTAGACTTGGAAGCAACAATAAAAAATGTTAGCCAAGGGGACAAGCAGAACATACGATCAAGAGTAAGCAGAGAATTATTAAAAAAGCAGCCACACAATAATCGAAATGACAATATAGGAAAAATAATAAAACAGCTCAAAGCAGAAGAAGTGTATTACTTAAAAGCAGATAAGGGTAACAAAATCGTTATCATGGATAAAGATGAGTATGACAAATTAACGTACGAAAAGCTGACAACAGGAAATTATGTTGAAATAAAACGAGACCCACTACCAGAATCGATTAAAAGAGTGGACAAAGCATTGAAAGAAGTGAGCACGATATTTGAAAACATGGGACGCTTAAAAATGCCGAACCCGTCCCTACCACGAATAAGGTGCCAGCCGGAAATTCATAAGCCAGGTAACGAGGTACGAGAAATTATAGCTGACACGAATTCACCTACATACAACATCGCGAAATGGCTAATCAAGGAAATCGATAGCATAGGAATGAATATAGGTGGTAGAGCAGTACGAAACAGTGTGGAACTTATAGAAAAACTTCAAGGGGTCAACATTGAACCGGGTGAAAAGTTAGTCTCATTCGACGTAAAAGCCCTCTTTCCCAGCATCCCGGTTAAAGAGGCACTATGGATATTCGAAGAATGGCTCGAAAAACGAAGTGGTACCCGAGATTGGAAACGAAAAGTAAGGCAGTACACTAGATTAGCGTCGATGTGTATGAACGAAAACTACTTTACCTTTAGGGGTAAATACTTCAAAACGAAGGCAGGCACCGCTATGGGTAACCCATTATCACCATTGTTGAGCGAAGTTTTCATGAGCCATTTGGAGGAAAAAATGGAAAGCAGCCAAATCATGCCCCGAATATGGTGGAGAAACGTAGATGACGTGGTAGCGGTGGTAAAAGAAGCAGAAATTGAACAAACCAGAGACAAACTAAATACAATCCACAAAAACATACAATTCACGTGCGAAGTAGAAGCAAACTCGGAACTACCGTTTTTGGATATCCTGATAAAAAGACGCGACAATAAGGTGGAATTTGGAATTTATCGGAAAACGACGAGCACACAAAGGACGATCACCTACGATTCCGAGCACTCATACCAACAAAAAATGGTGGCTTACCACTCGATGGCACACAGATTGTTAACAATTCCGATGAGCGAAGATGAGTTTGCCAAAGAACGAGCATATATACTAGATACGGCGACAACAAATGGGTTCCCAACTAAGATAATTGGGCATATCATCTCAAAAACCTCGAGAAAATTATCGAAGGATCAATATACGACATTGTTCATGCAAAATAGAAACAATGAAGTAAGCATCAGGCGATCTTTTCCACACTCACCACTAACGGCGGTAATTGCGAAAATATTAAAAAGCTACAATATTCAAGTGGTTACATCCAGTAGACATCTTCAACTTAAACCATTATTGGGAGCCGTAAAAGATAAAAAAACGAAAAATGAAGTAAGCGGGATTTACAAAATAACATGCCCAGAGTGCCCAAAAACCTATATAGGGCAAACAAGAAGATTGATTACCACAAGATTGAATGAACACGTGAGAGAGGCAGAAATAATATTAAGGAACAACAGGAGCAAAGAGCTGGTCAAATCAACGGTAGCGAAGCATATTTTGGAGGAAAGTCACAGCATAGGAGAAAGCGATGTAGAATTGGTTAAGGAAATCACGAATTGGTACAAACTGGACGCATACGAGAGCTTGATAATATCAAGGCAACCAGCCGATGCACGCTTAAATCACGATTTAGGTAACGGATATTCCCCGTTAATGGACATCCTGAACAAAATCAATAGGAAACGAAACCCAGGTAACGTAAGCGATGATGTGAATGGTGCGGGCAACGAAGGTGAAGAAGCGAACGAGGCAATTAACGGCGAATCAGAGGATTAACTTTTATGGTGGGAAAAGGTGTGCGTAGGTAATTATCTAGGATTAAGTAGTTCATTATTGTTTGGAAAAATATGAATTAAATAAATGTGTATAAATAGGTAGGTTAGGAAATAAGAATTGTTAGTTTGCACTGAGGATGGAATAGGTGTTTATTCCGAAACCCGCGGTGTTTGTAAAAATTAATAAACATTCAACGAATATTAAAGGAAGCGTTATATTTAATTTTTTGATAATTGAAGAAGTTTATTGAAACGTGACTAGGATTATTCATCAAGAACAACAGAGGTCAACAAATAGATAATTTTTGGCGCAGAACAACAGATCATTGGAACAATGCATTCATTCAAATCTATTGACTGCGTCACAAATGAAGATGAAGCACCAACTATCCAATTGAATTTGGATACTTGGATGTGCCTGGCTAACCACCGCTCAATTTACGCCTAAAGGTTGGCTCCGTAGTTATCATGCTTCGAAACATAAACCAACCAAAACTGTGCAACGGTACGCGTTTGGTGGTTAGAAAATTGATGAACAATGTAATTTACGAGACGATACTGAAAGGAAAATTCAAAGATGAGGAAGTTCTCATTCCGAGGATCCCGATGATCCCAACCGATTTGCCGTTTGAATTTAAAATACTTCAATTTCCGATCCGTCTTGCATTTGCCATGACCATCGACAAATCACAAGGCCAATCCTTAAAAGTTTGTGGTGTGAATCTAGAACATCCATGTCTTTAACATGGTCAATTATATGTGGCATGTTCACGGGTCGGAAGACCATCTGCGTTGTTTGCTTTGCGCCTGATAAGAAAACAAAAAATGTCGTGTATCACAAGGTACTTAAGTGAAGAGCAACGTATGTACTGAAATGCAGAAACAATAATAAATGATTAATGTACTTAATTTTTTTTTCTAAATTACTAAATTCGAAAATCGGCTTATTTATTGCCTTTAAGGCGGAACAGAGTTCGCCGGGTTAGCTAGTTATCTACAAACATTAATTCTTCCATATAAAATAACAGGTATGTTATTCTATATTTGTAGTGCTTAAAGCTGAACAAAAATTTTCAATCTAAAATATGTATAAATCGAACCGAGCTGTCAGAACGGAAATTTTCTTTTAATAAGAAATTTGGAATTTCGTGTCGTAAAAAAAATTTTAAATATTGAAAAATTATTGTAGGTTTGGTAAGAATTTCAATTTAGAATAAACTGAGGTTTTCATTTGTTTGGTACACGAATTCCTAACGATTGTAAAGGAAAAATCAAAACAGGAGATTTACAATTTTTTGGTTGACGCAACATCTAAAGAAAGGTATTTTTGTGCATTTAATTTCTATTTTTTCTTAAACGATGCTATAATGGGGAAAACACTATTAATAAGTTCATCTTACTTAGGGAGGGAAGAAAAGGAGTAAATGATAGCTCCAAAAATTTCCGAATGTCGGCTTTGTGTTTGTAAGGTTTCTTTGATTGTAGTGGTATTGGCTTAAAGCATGGGTAGTCTCATCACAAGAGGGGCAAACTTAATCATATGGCGGGAAAATTCAAATTGATAGCACCATGCCGAAAATATTTAACTAAAAATAAATTTACTATTTTATTAGTTTGATAAGTAACTAAACTTTGGATTAAAATGCAATCAAGGAAGATGTATTTAAAGAGGTTATTGAAAAATTTGAATTAGATAATGAAAAGCCACTGTTTAGTTTTTTGAGGTATATTTTTCAGCAGATTCCAATCGCCTTCATGCTTATTATTGAACATTAATCTGATAATAATTTATAATGATAATAATGTATAAATACATTTGTAAAAAGCCCACATACTCTTTAGCTAAATCAAAATGCTATGTAAATTATTCTGAGTTATTTCCAGGCCGTTGGAATTGTTGTTGGTATTTTATTAATAAAATAATACTAACGGCAATACTCTTTCTGTTGAATATTTTTTTCTTACATACAGTAAAAGCGAATTGTTTTATTCAGTTTTTGGTGGATAGAATATCTTTTTGACTTTTTTTTTAGACATAAAATAATACCTGGTGTTGAGATACTTTTTGATGAACAAACATAAAAGGGAGTAATAGTGACCACTTATGATCATTCATTGTTTGTACTTAGTGAATAACAGCTTCTCTAAAAAACGTTCTTTGATTGATATGTTGTTCGCCTTTTTAGAAAAAATGTAGCATATAATTACCATCCTAATTAAACAGAAGAAATCACATACAATGTTCACGTGGCATACTTTAGTAAAATTGTTAGTATTAAACAAGCGGAAAAATTATCTACCCTAAAATAAAATCCTGCAAAAAAATTTTCTTGTATTTGTTCAAGCTGGAAAGTGAATCCTAATGGTTAGATAGAATCAATCTTCCATCTTTTTGATTAAATTACTTATATTATATAAAGCACCATTATAAGAATGAAATGCGAAATGGTACCTTTTACTTCTTTATTTTTGTTTTTTATGTTCAAATTTAAGGTGATGTATTTAAATTCACATTAATACTGCAAGCCGTATGAACCATCTCCCGTTGACTTTTTTCGTTTAGAAGCCTGAAGAAAAAATGTCATAATTGATGCTACTAATCATATATTAAACTTACACTTTCAAGGCTTTCCATAGACAACATTGCTGCTGAAGGGCTTAAATCAATATTAATATGTAACTGGAAAATTATCATGACGACTATATGCAAAATATGAAAAGGTATCATGGGCTTCGTCAAAAGCATGTTCTAAAATAGAGGGGATTAAAATTCACATTAAAATTTAGGATAAGAAATTCATACCTTCTCCAAATTCCGTTTAGATAACTAAAATATTTGGATGAAGACAATTGGAGATTTCGTCATTTCCGGTCAAACAGTCCTGAAATTGAGGGTGTTGCACTATCCAGGGCAATCAACTTATTCGCCGCTGAAGGAATTGTTTGGAAACCGCACTAAACTTAGCTTAATCTCTGAAGTTGATTTCTGAAATAAAGACAAATATAAATAAAAAAATAGTCAAACATGAAATATACTTACAAGTCCAAAAGTAGCTGTAGAGATGTTAGTATCTTCAACTTGACATCGACTCTAAAATATATATTTTATTTTGTGCGAATATTAATTAAAAAATAGAAATCATACATTTTTTTGCAGCTTTCACATCTAATGTAAGAAATATACGCGTTCTTCAAATTTGATTTAGAGCCCACTAAATCATTCAGATGACATGCTCACAATTTCGTCGTTTCTGGTCCAAGAGTCCTGAAATTGAGCGGGCTAAATGTAATGTTCAGGAAACTAAATAACACTTACCCTATTCAGGCCAATGGACTTATTCACCGAAACCGAAGAAATCGTTTCATAATCGCACTAAAATTAGATACTTAGGAACGAAAATGGCAAATACATGTAAACTTACACATCCTGAATTAAATTCGGAATTTGAACAAAACTTTGTCCTATTCGTAGTTGAATTCTAAAATAAAAAATTTGAAATCGGCATTTTAATCAATTATGAAATATACTTACATGTCCAAAAGTGGATGTAAAGGTGTTAATATATTCAATTCCACATCGAGTCTAAAAATATGAGATACTTGAATTTTGTGCAAAATATTAATTTAAGAATAGCTATCTTACACTTTTAGCTTAGATTCAAATAAACGACGTCGTCATCCTTGAAATGATATTCGCAAACTTGCGAACGTTTTATTTCCGGATTTATCCCGAGGATTCAGCGCCATTCCATTTTTGCACAAATATCATTCACAATTCTAAAATGATAAAAAGTTACAATGAATTATGACCCCCTTAAAAATGCTCCAATTTTGTGCCGCTTCTGCTTTAAGCCACAAGATATCCGGCAAAATATGAAGCAATCAAAACAATAAATTGCAAATATTTTTGAGCAGTTTTCTTGCGATTCACAAATTGAAACTATTGAAAATAAACTTTCTCACGATTATAAATCAATGAAACTATCAATTTTTACCAAAAGTACGATTTTCCGCTCGAGCCACTATTGAAACTCGGACGACACGTTTTCTAATTTTTGAGTCACTTGATTTGATAAATTTTCACTATATATCATGTGAAACTAACCGAAGCAGTATGAATTACGTTCACCACTTAAATATTCACTACCGTTTTCACGCAAATCGCGAGAAAATGATACTTTCCGCATATTGACAACGATAAATGCACGAAGCCGTAAACAAAATTTTGACGTTTGTTATGATTTCCCCTTCCCTCGCAAAAACCGCCTGTACAAGCAAAATATCGGAATTCACATACAGGGTTTTACACGGATAGACTTACTCCTCTTCTCTCTCTCTTAGTCATCTTATAATCATACATGACGAACAAGAAATACTTCGTTTCTTTTTTACAGAACCAAAATCGAAAAGGAAATGGAAATGCATTGTACCATGTATATTAAAATTAAATATCTTGACTGCAATACAAAACTCACTCCTGCTAAAATCTGCAACGTTCATAGGAATGGAATTTAGTTCTGCAACATTTTAGTACAAGATCTCATCAACGTCTATTGTGTTTGGGGTTGGGACATTAGATGTTTGGGGATACTCGATCATTGTTGTCGAAGATTGTTGTTGAAGTATTTGTACATGTACATCTTGGCATAAATCGTCGGTGAGCGGATTCTGGTTGGCCAACAATGCAGGCTTGAGTCGCTCGGTTGAAATGTTGACATGTCTGCCGTTCACATCGATAGTGAAAACCACATCGGATAATTTATTGATAATGGCATAGTGCGCCTCTGACTGCATCAACGCTGAGGAATACGTGGCTGCATTTTTGTGTTAAAGATTTGGTCCTGATTTTTCACATCTTGAGTCTGAAGCTTTTGCGGGTCACTGTGTCTGACATCTTCTAGTAGAAATTCTCCAGGAAGCCTTAACGTTGTTTCTAGGACTAGTTCGGTGCAGCTTGCTCCCGTCTTCTTTGTAACAGTATCGAAGTCCAAAAAGTATGTTTGGCAGTAGATCAGACCAGTTTTCATCATCCTTATGACACATTATAGCGACTTTTAGCATCCGATGCCACCTTTCTACTAGCCCGTTCGAAACAAAATGATACGGCGAAGTCCTTGCTCTCTTACTTCCAATAATATTTGTAAGAGATTTGAATAGGGCCGACTCGAATTGAATTCCTTGGTCAGTGATAACGATTTCCGGTGGGATACCCAGGTGGCATAAACAGCTTTTGCTACTACATTGTTATTCCAATGGTACAGCCTCTGGCCACCTGGGGAAACGGTCGATCATCGTTAATACGCACCGAAAGCCGTTAACTTACGTGAGAGAACGTACTATGTCCAAGTGTGCTACTTGGAAGCGTTTATCTGGCGTCGGAAATGGTTGCAATTCGTTTCCTCTTAGTCTGATGACTTTAGATCTGTGGCAGGGTACCCAGCAACGACACCATATATGGACGGCTTTTCTCATGCTAGGCGAAACAAACTTTCTTTCCATTGCACGTAGCGTCCTGCCTGCATTTGGGTGGGAGCAGCGATAAAAAGCGTCGAAGATCTGGTTATGGAGAATCGCTGGAACAGAAGGTCTCACTAAACGTGTCAAGAAGTCACAGTATGAATTTTTTCCATGACTGCTAACTGGCTACAATTAAAGAGATGTTGTGTTGTTATTTAGAAGGGCACTAAGTCCAGCGCCATTGGCTTCCTCTGCTATGAGCTTGTCATCTCCAACTAACGTAGGAAGCGTGATGGCCACGATGAGCGACAGCAAATCTGTGGTTACATTATCTTTTTTGGGGATGTGCACGATATTTGTGCTGAACTGCGAGATGTAATTAAGCTGCCTTGACTGTCATGATGACGACTTTTCAGAGTTTTGTCGGAAGGCAAAAATGAGAGGTATATGATCCGTTTTAATGACGAAGTCTGATACTTTCAGGTAGTGTCGAAAGTGGCGAATACTACTGCAAACTGCGTGCAGCTCTTTATCATAGGCACTATAGCGTGAATCCGCTGTCGTGAATTTATGTTGGAAATATAGTATGTAATCGGTTTCCATTGTTTATCTTGAAGTTGCTCGAGGACTCCTCCGATAGCAGTGTCTGAGGTGTCAGTGGATAGAGCTATTTGCTTATTATTTGAAATAATACCAAGAGTGTGGCATCTGTGAGGCAATTTTTACATTTTTCAAAAGCTTCTGTTGCTTCCTGGGCACAATCAATTGGAGTTTTGTCGTTCTTTTTTGAGTTTGTTAAACATTTATTTAAAGGTGCTTGCGTTTTTGCGGCCCACTTGACAAATCTTCTATCAAAGTTAATGACACCTAAGAAACGGCGGAGTCATTTCACTGAACCTGGCTTCAGGTAATTTCAGATTGCTTCCACTTGACTTTCTGGGGGTGAGTATTACTTCTTCGGAGATGACATAGCCGGGGTATTCATCTAACCCCAAAAATGCATTTTGATAAGTTAATAACGATTCCATAGTCATTTAATCTTTGAAAGACGATGTCGAGATGCATCGTGTGCCGCTCGAAGAAGCATGAACAAAATTCGAGACTCTCGAAAACTTCACCCACAAATCTCTGGAACGATTGTGTGGCATTTTTAGGCCAAACGTCATTACGGTGAACTCAAATAGGCCATAAGGGGTTACGACTGCTGCCTTTGGAATGTCCTGCTCGACGATGGCAATTTGGTGGAACGCTCTGAGCAGATCTATTTTTGAAAATATTTTCTTGCCAGACAAGCTTGACATTATGTGCTGAATGTGCCTCATTGGGTAGTGATCTGGGACGGCGATTGCATTTAGGCAACGTAATTTCCACATGGGCTTCATTTACCTTCCTTCTTCGAGACGAGGTGTAAGGATGCTGCCCATGGACTGCTGGATGTTCTGCGACCTCCACACACAAATACAATATATATGAATGTATGTATGTGTGTATGCATGCTGGGTATGGGCTCCTAAGCCGCCCAATTGATTTTTATGAAATTTTCAATGTAAATATAATTAAGTTCAGGGATGGTTCTTCTGAAGGTTTGGTGCCGGTTGGGTGGGAGAAAAAAAAATACACCGCGTCATGTCATTCGGTTCTCCAAACTAATATCAAACCATTTTGTGTTCTCCCTGTCAAAGTCATTCGTCCTATTTGCCAAGGAGAAGCTTACAACGCTGTAAATTTAACAAAAACATATTTTCAAATAAACAAGATTGGTAAATATATTGTGTGATGATTGAAAAAACACAGTTAGTAGTAATTGCGTTTGAACGATGTTTCCTTTCAATCAATTTCTACTTTGCTCGCTTTCGATCGATTGCAAGTGTTCCTTCCACAATCACCATTTTAATCAAAATTCAGTTTTCAAAAATGTCACCAAAAAAAGCGTCAATTGAAAGAAAATCATCCAAAGCAAAAAATTAAAAGAAAAAAAGGTCCGCTGAAAACGGAAAACGTGAATTTCGCCTTCAGCAAATGCGTGACAGAGTTTTTCCTTCCAGAGCCATTGAAACTGAAGAGCAACGTGGATCTCACCTTCAGCAACTGCGCGACCGAGCTTCCACTTCCAGAGTCGCTGGAACCGAAGAGCAACGTGGATCTCAACTTCATGAAAAGTGCAACAAAACTTCGACTTCTAGAGCAGAAGAAACTGAAGAACAATGTTGTTCAAATTCCAGAGCAGAAGAAACGCCCCAATAACATATCGACGGACTAGATACCAATTGGTTACGATTAGCTCGATCAAGAGAACGGATTAAGTTGAAGTTGGAAGCATTTAATTACGAAAGAGACTACGATTACTGGAATCATGTGGATGTAGTTATTGGCACAATGTATAAAGTTTGCGTGCATTGCCATGTTCTGAAGTTTGCAAAGGAATCAACTGAAATGTGTTGTTCAAACGGTAAAGTTGTTTTGCCCCCGCTGATTGAGCCACCTGAGCCGCTTCAAAGTTACCTTTCTGGTTACACTCCAATTTCAAAACACTCGCAAGCACAACTCATGCTTTCGAATGATTTCCTTCGGTGCAACAACGCCAGTTGCATGCCCATTTTCAAAGTTCAAGGTCAAATATATCACCGAATTAGTTTGATGCTTCCTGTACTGAATCATGAGGCAATGTTTTTGCAAATGTATTTTACTGCCAATGAGGAAAGAGAAGTCGAATAGCATTGCACCATTAGTACTGTAACCAGACGCGGAATCCTTTCGAACTTACCAGCAATGTTACGCGGAAGCAACAGTTTGATTCGTCTATTTAAATTGCTATAGACCAGATGCCATCAGATAACTATACTGTTGTGATAAGAGCAGACATAACACCATCTGAGGAATACGAAAGTGATGTGGATTCAGTGGTGATGGGGGATGTAGCAGTTGTAATGGTGGGCACCAAATTCGATTGACGTGACATAATCATCCACCGCTGGAACATAAATGTGCACCGCATTTCGGAAACACATCAATCATACGATGCACTCTAATATTCGTTACTATATTCGCGTGGATGAAATCGCTACTATTTCAACATCATGCAAATCAACTCCAAGACAAATCAAGAGTCAAGAGTTTCCTGCATGGATCATTATGCATACCGCATTATGATTCGTGCAAGTGAACCCTACCACAAACTGAAATGCCGTGAACTATACCATTACATTACATGTACGCAAAAATTGAAAGTGAACGTTTTCTCTTCATTCAGTTAAATCAACGGAAGTTGCACGTTCAAGAATACGTCCACTTGTGTAATGCAATTGCCAATGATGGAAACGCTGATAATATTGGACAAATGGTAATCTTGCCAGCAAATTATACTGGCAGTCCCCGACACAAACACAAAAACGCACAAGAAGCCATGACGTATGTTCGAAAGTATGGATGCCCAGATCCAACGTGGAGTGAAATTACACATCTACTTTCCACCGGCCATAATTCATCGCTCGACTTTTTCAGCAAAAGCCAATTAGACTCATGAATGTCATCACCAAGAACCATATTTTTGGAGAAACTCGATGCTAGATGTACTCAATTGAATGGCAATAATGCGGTCTGCCGATTTTCTCTATTTTCTTGCTTCTATAATTTTCTTTTATACTATAATTATGCTGACTTAATTGCTTACCAACTTAAATAATGAAGACAATTTACCAATTAAAATGATCAAAGTTCAACTGTGATGTTTTTTGTTTAATGTGTTTAGTACCATCTCTCTGTGACTGGTGCAACCACAAAGCTCAAGCTTTCGCTCGATTTGCCTCATTGCAAATGCGTGTAACCAATTCGTTCCACTGAGGCAGTACGTTCGATTGCGAAGTCTTGTGTGTATATGTTTGATACATAATACGAGTATGGATACACACCTTCTTCTGCTAATCCATGATATGACGCCGCGCCCACAGATGCTTTGATTACAATTCGCAGCTTTTCGTATATGTATGTTGTCATTTAAAGTACACAGAGAGGAACGACGGAACACGAACCGAGCAATATTTGGACTGCGGCTCCCGTAACACTCATATTTTAATTTGGTTGAAGCAATAAAATCACCCCAATACAAATTCATAACGTGATTCCGCTGAGCTTCTAAATTTAGAGGAAGATTCCATTCTGTTTGAAACCATCATTGAATTCGGGAAGTCACAACAACCATTGGGAAATTCAGCGTTTTATCTCGCGGCAATTTTTAAGTTTGGTGATAGTGCTGCAGTCCGTCACCAGTTCAAATTATTTTTCTACTAGGTCAATCTTGAAACGCTCCAGCCCATCGACGACTCCAAGGACTTCCTGCTCGTAACTATGATACAGGCTCTCAGCTTCCGTACAATGTCCACTGTAGTACATCACGGGCTTCCAGTTTCTACCATTTTCGGATTGTTGTAACACAGCAGCAACACCATTGCTGCTGGCATCGGTGTGCACTTGATGTTCCGCAGTTATTTTATAAAGTGTAAGGACAGGTTCTTCGCAAAATATGCTTGTGAGCTTCGCAAAGGCTCCGTCATGTTCCAGAATGGAGTATTTTTCGTCAGTAGCTTTGTAAGTGGACGAGCAATGATTGCGTTGTTTTCCACAAACTTCCGAGAGAATCCGATTAACCCCAACAATCGACGGGTTTCTGTGATATTCGATGGACGCATGAACCTTCTTATTGCTTCGGTCTTCTCGCAGCCAAGAACGATTTCGTTCTTATTCACACGGTGGCCCAAGAAATTTATCTCGCTTCGCAAAAATCGGCATTTGTCTATCTGTAGCGTAGATCCAACTTATCTCAATAGGTTGAGATATTTTTCCAGGGCTTCGGGTATAGTTTTTGCGGGAATAATCACATCATCCAGATATGCGATAGCCTTCATAGAAGGCTCCATTTTATTATTCTGTTCATGACTTTTTTAAATTCCCCTGGAGCATTTGCCAGACCAAAAGGCATACGGTTATCTTGGCGTCGTTAGTTTCAAAGGCGATGAATTGTTTTGACGACTCATCTACTTATATCTGATAATACCCGGTACGGAAATCCAAAAATGAAAAGTATTTATTTCCCGCTATGGACGCACACATCTCATCGATTACCGGCACTGGGAAAGATTGTTTCACGGTAATTTCGTTTGATCGGCGGTAGTCAATACAAAGTCGGTGGTCGCCATTTTTTTTTTAGACCAAAACTATTGGTGACGCGTTTGGAGAATTAGACGGGCGGATTATTTAATATTCGGGCAGATCTTCAACGATACTATTAACGATCGATATTTTCGCGGACGGACACGGTAAGGTTTTATCTGTTGTCAAATTTATCCAGAATTTCGTTAACGAACACTTTACCAGCTCCGATAAGTCTTTTGCGAAACATTCCCTATTGACGATTAACATTGACTTTAATGTATTTTTGTCCGCGTCCTATACAGAGACACCAACACTTTGTTTAAGTCAACAATTCTTTCCATACGGCAGTCTCCGTCTTCTATTATCAAACGTTTACCGTTTCCGCACAAAACGTCACTACCCAAGAGTACATTCTAGCAAATAAGATCATTGTCCACGATCAACATGGTTGCCTCAACCGATTCATTGTCGAATGTCATTGTCACGTGCACCATTTTCGTACAAATATATTCACTGCCCGCGAACCCCTTCAAATACGTTTTACATTTCTGCAGCGAAACATCGATTACTGCCAGTATCGATGAAAGCTTCAGTTTCTTTATCGTTTACTTTGTTTTGATTGGTTTCGTCTAAACGTTCGGTTTCACAAATCTCAAGAATGCTTTGCCTGGGTTTATTAGGACATGATGTCAACTGGTGCCCTACACGCGTACATAAATTGCACCTCTCGCAACGTTTAGGTTTCGAGCAATATGTTAACAAGTGTCCTGGAAGAAAGCAATTGAAACATTTACGTGACTATCTTTGGTCATTTGTCGTAACACTATTCGAATCGGCACTTGTTTTTGGGGGTCAGAATGGGGTTGTCTCTGGCATGCTTTGCTACACTTACACTTTTACTTGGTTCATAGAGTTGCTTTGGGTGGTTTGCGGAAAACTGGCGGATGACTTCAAATAATTCTGCTGTCGTAAACTCCAAACACGCTAGTGCATTTTGCAGAGCGCTATGACCGAGGTTGGTGCGAATGTATTAAGTCGTTGTCCTTTCATTAACGCCGCCTCTTTGAGCAATTGGGCACATGTGATGATAAAACAACTCGATAGATTCCCCTGATTTTCTGGTTGTTATTATCAGCTTCTCATGGATGGCACTCTCGTTTAGATCGTTTGGAGAATTTTGTTCTGAATCGAGCGAGTGTTTCCCATGAAACGCGTGCTCCTTTAAACACTCGGTGCGGTGAGAAGCAACATCTTGTCATCCCAGTCGAATGTGTCTTGCAGCATGTTATTCCGAGTTACAAATTGAGCCGAGGTTAGTGACAGCTCGAAGTTTGGTTCAAAATTGAGTAGCATCAACAACTTCACGAACATTGTGGGAAATATCGGTGCTCGTTCTTCCGTATTGTGATGCGTTGTCATCCGCAGCACCCGAAGGAAACGACATATGAGACGCTAGACTTTTTCGGTAGCAACATTGTGACGTTTGATGTCGCTGACGGCAGCATCGCGGGGCATGTTGCTGGTGGTGGCATAATCGGCTGTAATTCGGCTCTATTGCTGCCATTGAATTAGTTGGCGTTGGCGGAGAAGTCTGCACGTATGTATTAGTTGGCGTTTGCGAAAACGATTGTACGTTGTTTTCGTTGCTGATGTGGGCAGCTGTTGCATTGGCCGAATTGATACTGTATGTTTGTACGGCGGAGGGCGCTTGAAACATTTTCTTCCGGTAAGTTCCCTCAACAATGACAAAATGGACGCCTTGTCGTTTTTCATTTTCTCGAACTCCTCACGTGTTATTGGATTGGATATTTCGAACGGAGAATCCTCTTCCTCCATTTTCACACATTTGTCATGCACTTCGTCGGTTTCTAATATTCCTCTGAGGTGCACGATCAAATTTGCTTAAGTTCCCGATATCGAACAATTAAAGGACTTCAGCTTAGCACGTACCTGTTTGTTAGACAGGTCTTCAAGCTTCACCAACGGCATTTTATGATTTTAAATTGTATGCACAGTATCGCATAAACGCACTTTAGGGTGATATCCAACTTCTGAATATTGTCAAAGATGGTATCGAAAACAATAAAATAAAATTCGACGCTGCAATTGCTTTTTCAATCTTATTTATTAAGCGTGAGGCGTCCCCATTGAACGATCACAATCAACTAACTATCTCTTGCATCTTGTTGTCTCACGCTATAGTGCTGCCAGGTGACAAAAGTTTTCAAACACTTCAAACTCATAAATATAGGGCGAAGCAAAAGAAACAGCTAGTACTCCATAACTGCATGTAATACCGCTAGCAGACAGCTCAGGCAAGCAGTTTCAGTTGCATAAGTGCTTAGAGCATTGTGTGTTTACGGTCGAGCAGTTCTTTTGAAATTATTATTCTGTAGTCACGGTTCAAAGTCTGCCCCATGGAAAGTTTAATCTCAGATGTCAAAATGCAGTCCCAGAACGAAAAACTACACTCCGATGGATTGTAGAGTTTAGAAATATTGGATATGTAATGAAAAAGAAACCACCTGGTCAGTTGTATCAGTTTCTCAAGACTTATAAGGCATAAAATGTTGGAGCTGGCTGTGCGCAAAATCCACAAAAGAATTAATATTTGTGTCCGCTAGGAAAGAAATCATCTAAACGACACTATTTTCCGAACCTAAAAAATGTATATATTTTCCAGAAATGCAATAAACATACTGTTATTAAAATTAAAATTAATTATTGTATCATTAAAACTACTGAAGATATTAAGATGTTTATAACTTTATAACTATCTCATGACCATGCCCCTTTTTACTACTTTCTGGTACTCTGAAATTTCCTAAAGAGCATAATGCAGGGCCAACTACACTGGTTTTTCATTCAATGTTAGATTTGAACCCTTTTTCCAATCATCAATTCCAAGTAATACGTATTTGAAAAGGACACAAAATCGGTTCAACGTCAATTGGTTTTGAAAGTTTGCTTAGGTCATTTTGTTAGGATGGAAGAAAAGAACCCAAGCATCTGGAAAAGCAGAAGCTTTTACAATTCGAAATTGTATTGCCTTTCTGAGGTGAGACTAATTTGCTTATGACCAAGTGAATTAACACTAACAAAAAGATAATGTTCCTTGCCACAGTAAAGTGAAGCAAAAGTTCCTTACGCAAATGTTTTTGGCAATAAACAGGAATATTCTGAATTACAAAAATATTCATTCAAGCAGTTTCGCGATACTTGCAACTGCACATTTTCTCAATGATTGGGATGCTTTTCACCCCAACATAGAACACCAAGGCCTTTTTCAAATGACAATACATATCTCTACTTATCCTCTTTTCTACATCCACATTATTCAAATAGTCTATAACAAGGACAACAAAATTAAATTAGGAAATTGAATGCAACCTTCACAAAATCTAGGATTGAAATGTGATTGAAATTCAATATACTATCACACACGTTCCCATTCTTATAAGATTTGAATTGGATGCGAAAGGTAACATGCTTTTGAATGTGGTATTCCTTTTGTTAAGTGTTGCGTCACAAGCATATAGGATGCTAAAGTTATCTGCTAACGACAGGATATTACAGAAGAACAAGGAAAGTTTTCAGGTGGAAATCTTTTGTAAAATATATTTTTGAAAACATTTAAATAGATTTGATTACGTACGTGGTTCTATTTAAAAGATTTTGAGCAATCGTGACTGGAATTTTATTTTGTTTGCAGTTGTTTGCTTATACAAAATTCAGAAAAACTGTTCTCCTCATTATTTTTATAGTTATAGTGTAATCTAAACTAAATTTAATTTTTTGTTTTTAAATAAGTAATAATAATTCTAAGTGCAAGCTCGGCTACCAAGATTTTACTTAAGGTGATACACTTTATCAATATGGTAGGAAATATGGGTGTTTTACTACTATTTTCCGCCTGGGGATGAGCTACCGTATGATTTAGATTATGTGTCTCGAATTTTGTGGTTAGCTTTTGATTCCTTGAAATTGGAGATTGGAAGTTGACACTGAGTTATAGACTAAACAGTTTTTGTGTTTACCGGTGGAAGCTTGAGAACGTGGCTGATTAGATAGTATGAATAAACTACCACATTTTGCTTGGACTATTGTTAGGATTTTTTGACTTTGATTCCAAGCCAACATCGTAAACGATTCTAAGACGCCTAGTGTGGAGAGGTATTACGAAATTCTACCATCATGGTCAACAGCTCGGCCACATAACAATCTATTCCTTTTTTGTTGTTGAGTGGTGAATGTCATTTACGCACAGACTGTGGGACTTCCATGCTCGCAAGTGACTGGACTACCCACTAAGTATCTCCCCTGACAACCCGACAACGCAGCCTGGAACCCGTTGCCAACCGAGCCAAGCATCACTGCAACTATACTATCCGGGGCGAGCTATTCCGTCACAGCCTGCTCCATTTTTTGCACGCAAAAAATGTGTGGCAGGAGGTAAGGCTGAAAATACCCAGGCCTGCTCAAAAGCCGGTTCAGCTATAAGTCAGTCTCAATTTAGCCACGGTTGCTCATCCGGTATGAGACACTCAGCCCACCTTCCCTTCCTGCTGCCAATCATTGAGTAAGCGCTATCTCACCTCACAGACAACCATAGCACGGCACCCTCTAGCAAGGAGGGCATCAGGTATCATGCCTACAATGACTCTCATCGCCGAATCAGAGGCTGTTGGATATGAAGATGCAATCCTCAGTGTTCCTTGGTATACCTCTTTACTGAAAGCGTCACCTCATAATTCTGCTCCGTACAGTAAGACGGACCCTGCAGCATTTATCAAGAAGCATCTTCTAGATGGGCTGGGCCCCCTATGTTGGCCATAGGCCGACTCAAAACCGATACTTCCGAAGCAGGCTTCTCAGCCGTTGCCCCGAATTGCCCAGAGAAACTCATCTTTAAGTCGATGAGTAGCGCCAGGTACTTCACCACTATCTTCAATTCGATTAGCAATTTTTCGAATACTGATCATCCTTACTCTGCAAATTCTCTTTCTTGTCAAGATGACCACTTCGGTTTTCTCCAGTATTGAACTGAACCCATGAGTGGTCATCCAGCCTCTCACTCGGCGCATTAGCACTCCTAGCCTAAGATGCGCTAGTACAACGGTGCGTCCTGTGATCATAGCTGTGATATCATCCACATATCTGATCAAGCGAGATGCATCTGTCATCTCCAGTCTGAGTAGCCCGTCGCAAGATACGTTCCGCAGGTCTGGACCAAGGATAGATTTTTTTATTTATTTATTGCATCTTACAGACAAAACTAGTGATGGGAGAATCGAGCAAAAAAAAAGAATCCATTCGATTCGATTCGATTATGTCAAGAATCGATTAATGAATCGGTTACATGAATCGATTCACCTTCATCGCATTCTGTCGCCAGAATTCGAATAAACAATTCGATGCAAGTTGGTGCATGTTTCTGCCGATTTATATGATACAGCTCTTGCTGTCTTTCATTTCATTTCATTTGTGGTTTAATATAATCGTGTGTGGATTCAAGTTGTTCTATTGTGGAAATTGTGTGTTCATTTTTTTGTGAATTAGTGAGGTCTACATTAGTTGGCGTCAATAAATGTAACGGATGGACTTAATATTGTCGAATAAACTTAATTGAAAATTATTTGTATTTATCGCAATCGATTTCATCCTGAATCGATTTCATCCGGAATCATTTACGATAAATACAAATAATTCACAAAATCAATTAGTGCACATGTTTTTCATTTTGTTCCATTCGTTTTATAGTGTATTTAGACTTTAAACAGTTTCTGTCATCAATGTCTTCAAAGAGATCGGTCGTTTGGGAACACTATGACAGGGTTGATAAGACAATTATTTGTAAAATATGTAAGAGTAAGTTAAAATTTTGCGGAAATACAACAAATTTGATGCTTCATTTGAAAAGGAAACATCCTACAACTCTCATGGCTTTGGACAATATTCCTCATGATATTGAAGTTAGCGATCCCTCATCCACTACGGTCAGTGCTATAGAAATATCTTTACCGAGTTCTTCTAATGAATTGCAACCCAATGAAAACTCTTCATTGGGAGCTTCACCTAAAGCCAAAAAGCCTCGGCATTGGCAATTAAAACTGCTCACAACCAGAAGTGATATTTCTGAGAATGAAAAAGTCAACTCGATCTCTGTTTGTTAGAATTGGTTGTAAGTGATTTTCAACCTCTTTCAATTGTTGAAAACCAAGGCTTTGTCAAGTTTGTTAAGAAGCTTCAACCACTTTACACAATACCCAGCAGAAAGATCTTGGCTGAAAAAAATCTTTCTAGTGCGTTCGAAAGCATTGTTTCAAAAGTCAAACGATCGTTGAGTGACATCCAGTATGTAGCTGTAACTACAGATATGTGGATGTCAGAAAGTAATAAATTTTATTTAACTGTCACAGCTCATTATATAAAAGATGAGACATTATTAAGCACCACCCTAGACACAGAAGAGTTATCTTGCAGCCACACTGCTCAAAATATCGCTTTTGCTCTTCGAAGTGTTTTTTACAAGTGGGATATAGAGCATAAAGTTATAGCTGTAGTTACAGACAATCGGGCTAACATCAAAGCAGCTGTAAACAACCATATGAAGCTATATCATGTTCCCTGTGTGGCACATACGCTTAATTGTGTGTTATGGATGCGTTGAAAGAGAATTCAGCTTTAATCGCTTTACTAAAAAAGTGCAAACAAATTGTAAGCCATTTCAAATCAAGTAATGTCGTAAACGTAAAGTAAACTGAGGGAAATGTAGAAACAAATGGGGTTGCCTTTTTTGAAAGTCCAGCATGGAACTCCGCACTTATTATGATGGAGAGGCTAATAGAGATAAAAATTCCCATATCAGCAGCGATATCTAGCTTGCCAAATGCTCTGGAATTCTTGGACGCAAACGAGTGGTTGATAATATCTTAATGTTCATATATGCTAAAATCAATCGAAACCATGACCACAGAAATCTCTGGTGAGAACTATCCAACATTATCAATGATAATCCCTTTAATTCGTGGTCTTCAAAATGAAATAACAAACCAATGTCCAACTTCTCAAACAGCTAGAGATCTTCAATGTCAACTACTTGCGGCAATCTCTCGTCGACTAGGTGAATGGGAATGTCACAGAGTCGTGGCAAAATCAACGTTTTTAGATCCCAGATTCCAGATAGCTGCTTTCGGAGTTGACGATAATGCAAATGAAGCTGAAGAATGAGTTTCTGAAGAGCTAGACATAATTGCAAACGGCAATAAAAGTAATGAATCTGAAAATCACACTCAAGAAAAATCCCAACAAGAAACCCAGATACCAAAAGGAAACTTACAGAAAATTGAAAACAGAAACAAGTTGTGGGCGTTTTTTGATGAAAAGCAAAGATCTCCAAAGAAAAGTCTTACGTCACAACTGACGCAGCAATCACAGTTCGGCAATATCTAGAACTTCCTCTAACTGACAGAAATAAGTGTCCACTATCATTTTGTGCTTCCCATAAGAATATTTACCCTAGTCTTTATCAGATGCAGCAAAAATATTTATGGATTCCAGGCACATCTGTACCTGTAGAACGTGTGTTTTCAAAAACTGGGCAGCTCAGTAAGGAAAAACGCAACCGACTTTCATCGAAGCATTTAAATCAAATTGTATTTTTAAACAGCAATATGAACAAGTTTTGAAATCGTGAACTATTTGTTGTTAGTAATTTTCAATATATTGGAATACAATTATTATGCTTTAAAACTCTTGCTGGTTTGATTTTATTTTAATTAAAACCCCAAAGTAGTAGAAAATTTTCTCATTAGTATGTTTTTACATATACCTACAACTAACAATAATTTATTTTAGTATTAAAAATTTTGAATGCTAATTTAGTTT
Organism: Odontomyia ornata; assembly: GCA_963969285.1. Lineage (NCBI taxonomy): Eukaryota > Metazoa > Arthropoda > Insecta > Diptera > Stratiomyidae > Odontomyia > Odontomyia ornata. The sequence goes on along the minus strand of OZ017741.1, from coordinate 185,026,033 downwards.
TATAACATTGTGAAATATATAGAATCGATTCTGCTTTGTCTTAAAAAGAATGTTTGGATGCTTGATTAAAAGAGAATCGATTTTCAAACGTCCGATATTAAGATTATAATTTGATCGATTCATTTTTAAAATCGCAAAGCAAGCGAGACAAAAAGAGATACATACGATATAAACGAATCGATTCATAAGTATGAGAATCGATTAATCGATTCTAGTTAAAGGATCGATGCATCGTTTCTTTTGAACTCGATTTTCCCATCACTAGACCAAACAATCCAATCACAAAATGGAACGTGAAGAACAATTACAGCAAAATTTAAATGAAAAAGAATACTAAAATGTCGATAATTAAAAGTTAAACTAGTAGTAAGTCTCTTAGTTTTTTCTTAAATGGTATGTAAGAAGAGGGGAAAGGACCAAGCTCGAGGTTATTATGATTTTGTACGATTCTTAAGATTGGTGAATAGAAATATAAATCAGTTCTAGCATATGGGATAACGAACTAAGAATTCATCCGAGATGAACGAGATGTTTGTCGGAAACGCAGCTCAGAAAAAAAATATTTACCGGCACTTGATGGTAGCAGAGTTTGTACAAAAAACATTGGTCTAAATAAGTTCGTTGGGATATTAAGGATGGAAGAGGTAAGAAAGATAAACAACTTTCATAAGGCTGATACGGCAAACTAAACTTAAGGAAAAGAAAACGCGTGAACTTTCTTTGGAGAGTTTCTAAAGAAGTCACGAGATAGGAATATTGGGGGGACCAGATAACAGAACAGTATTCAAGCGAAGGGCGAACAAGACAAACAAATAGGCGGACAGAAGAAGAGTTGTTATTGAATTTATGTACATGTCTAAGGATAAACCCGGAAACTCTAGACGCTTTAGTGAGCACATTTAAAATATGTGCATCAAATTTGAGTTTTGGATCAAAATTTACCCCAAGGTCTTTATGACTGAACACTTCAGAAAGCAAAGCATCATTTAATATATAATTAAAATTAATAGGAGAGTCCTTAAGAGAAAAAGTCATCTTATGACATTTAGTAGTGTTAAGACATAAATAGTTTGAGGCACACCATTCATTTAGAGCATTCAGATCATTTTAGAGGAGCTGACAGTCTAAATGGGATTTGACTGCTCGAAATACTTTGAAGTCATCTGCATACAAAAGGCACGAGGAATTAATTACAAAGGGAAGATCATTTATGAACAACAGAAAGAGAAGAGGCCCAAGAATTGAACCTTGTGGAACGCCAGATGAAGGATAAAAAGGACTAGACATAGTCCCAGAGAGACTTACTCGACAGGCACAACACTATAGATAAGATGACATCCAAGATAGAAGAGCACCCGAGATGTGTAGATCACATCAACTTGCAGTTGGTTATCCAAAGCTCTTGCAATACTGTTTGTGAACTCCATTAAATTAGAGGTAGTGGGGTATCCTTTGAGAAAGCCATGCTGCTCTGGAGCAATGATAGGAGCTAATGAGTTTGAGAGTCGATTATGAACCAACCGTTCAAGTAACTTTGGAAAGCAGGACAGTAAAGAAATAGGGCGATAATTGGAAACTGACGTAGGATCACCACTTTTAAAAATAGGCACAATATTAGCTGTTTTCCAAGGGTTTGGGAAAGTACCAGTACTCAAACTTAGATTGAAGAGGAGAGATAAAGGAAAACTAAGCGATGAGGCTAACGACTTGACAAATATGTTTGGCAAACCATCCGGCCCAGGGCTAATATTGGGATCAAAAGCATTGATCAAAGCTTCAACTTCAGATGCATCTGTACAAATAAAGGAAATTGGGAAGGGAAGATGATTAGGTAAGACAAAGGATGCACAGCTGCATCGGGAGAAGAGAAAGTTGAAGAGAAAAATTGGGCAAATGAGTCAGTAACTTCTTGAGGAGAAGAAACCGCTGCATCATTCCAACGGACCTTACTTGGAATGGAAGAAGAGGATTTCAGTGACCTTATATAAGACCAAAAAGGCTTTGTATTATTGGCCACAAGAAACCTATCCAGACTGCTGAAATAAGCCTTCAGAGCATATCTGATCTCTTTTTTGGCAATAGCACGCAGCCTGCTAAAATTACATCTTGCTTCAATAGTGCCGAGTGTTTTAAAGACACGATGTGCCTTATCTTTTCCTCGTAGGCTCGTAAGCCAAGGCTTATGATTTGCTTTACGGAATGTCTGAAGAGGCGTATAACAGCGAATAAGATTATAAATATATATTTAAAATTTATCCAAAGCAGCCTCAAAATTTAGGCCTCTAAAGAAATCTAGCCAGTTGACTGAAAGTAATTCTGTATTAATAGCTTCATAGTTTGCTTTAAAAAAGTTAACTTTTGGAGTAGGATGAGCTTTGTTAAATTTAACTTCATCGACTATAAGATCTATAGATAAAGGAGGATGGTGCCGATCAGGAGGAACATACAGATGTAAGGCTTGAAATACAGATAAGTAGCCAACTGGAACATTTGATAGAACAAGGTCAAGGACACGACCATTAGGATTGCGGATATGGTTAAATTGAGAGAAGAAAAAGGGTCAACTGACGATATTGAAGGAGTAGTATAATTTTTCCACTCTATGTATGGTAAGTTAAAATCCCCGCAAACTAATATTTTGGCGTGAGGATGTCGCAAAACTAGATAAGAGGATAGATCATCAAAAAATGTCTCATAAACAGTTAAAGGTGAATTACAAGGAATATAAATAGACAAAATCAAGAACTCTGTATTATGAGGGAGAGAAATTTTGATAATAACACATTCTAAAGTAGGAGAAAAACAGAAATCAGAACAAGGAGAACTAGGTAGAGCTTTGCTAACTGCAACCAAAACTTCACCACCATCAGCGTTATTAGTGGCAATAGATCCTTGGGCAACACCCGATGTGGCTTTCATCCTTCGTTGGCCCTATTTTGTGTCATAAAATAGGCTTCGGTCCTTCAGATAGTCCCGCAGAAGCTGGATAAGATATTCTGGAACATGAAAAGATGTTTCCAGCGTACCCAGAATATCCACCCATCTAGCTGAGTTCAAGGCATTCCTAATGTCAAGTGCCACCAATAGGACAATCCATCGCTTGGTGCGGCTATATGCCTCATTTTTTGGCCCGCACTCATCACCTCTGCAATCGCATCAATGGTGGAGCATCCTAATCTAAAGCAGGACTACTACGGAGATAGGTCCCCAGCAGCACGTGGTGCGTCAGTGAGTCTCCCCTTGATGAGTTTCTCAGCAGTGTCTAACATGTATAACGAGCGCTATACAGTCGACGACCCAGATTTCCCTTCCCCTTGCTGATCAGCATGAGCCTCGTCACCTTCTATCGTACCGGGAAAACCCCGTCTCGTAGGCAAGCGTTGAATGTGCTGAGCAGCAAGTCAGGACAAGTTTCAACACCGTAGCTTGAACACAATCTCGACCTTGAACTATCAATGAAAGGACTGCATCTTCCAATTCCAGCTGTGTGAAGAGTGGACCCTCGATTGCTGTTTTACCGTAAACAACGTCTACATGGACGAGGAAGAATGTCCACACTATCTCGTCCATCTTTCCAGCATAATGTATGCAAGGCGTCTATAGGGCACCAAGTTTCTACATAACTAGCTTGTAGCCAAGGCCCCATGGATCCTTGTTCAAATTGTGCACTAGATCTTGCCAGCAGTGTGCCTTGCTATTGTTAATAATTTGTGAAGGCATTTACTGGCCGACTTATATGCTGCTACCTGGCTACGTGCTCCATCACGCTTTCACACCCATTGAACCTCACACCAAAGCTCATGCTCCCCCCTTCGCTTTTCAATAATTTCAGTCGACCACCAATACACTGAGGGGTTACTGTGTGGAGTTTTCGATGGGGCATTGAAGCATTGCAAGTAGTCTTGATGATGCTCATAGTTGAGCTAACCACGCCTTGAGCTGCCAGTTCTTCCATTCCCAGTGAATCTCGCTGCAGCGAAGCACCTGCTATAAGCACCTTGAGGAACTGTTCGACGTCCATCTTTCCGATGTTCCACCTAATTGTATAAAGTCGAGATCATGGATGTCGGGATACAACATCACAAGTAGAATGCACAGACATTCACTGGCTAAGTAGTCCTCTAATTGTGTTTCCTCCGTTGTAAGGACTATGGGCTGAACCCCTCGTCTAGTATGGTATTTCCTGTGGCAACTACTGTCCTAACCACCATTTCTAGGATTCGTGTTCCCCATGGATCTGTCTGGGGCATGTCCCGTTGAAGTCTCCCCTAATGAGCACGTTGCCGTCTGCGTTCGAGACAGCGCCCTCTAAAGCATTAAGCTTGGCTTGGAAAGATGATATCGGCTCGTTCGGTGTTATATACACACTAAAGAAGGTGGTCCCTTAGCTTCGAACCTACATGAAATCATCAACTCATCCACAACCCTCCACCTGTAAATCATTGTTTCAAATCCAGATGGTGGCAGTACCAGTTTCAGCAGGATAGCATGATGCATAACTTTTATCATGGTGCTGCTCACTCAGGAAAAAATGTCAGCTTTCATGCCCCTCGCAAGCTGCTCAAGCATGCTTTCTACGGTTGAACTGTGGTGTAGGTTTAGTCACAGGACGTGGGTCATCAAAGTCCTGATTTTGCGTTGGCCAGAGCTTCGTGGAAAATGCGGCATTATCTTGATCCCAGGACGTGTCCAAAATAAGGTCTTGGATCAGCATCCTTGCAAGGGATAGTGTATCTATTTTGTCCCCTTTATGTCCCATTTCACCGCATTTGTCACATAGGGAACTTATATTGGGCATGACTATGGCCAAGGCATTTGAAACGTTGAAGAGGCACTGCTCTTTACCATATCCTGCAAAAAACCCACCCTATTCTTACTTTTCCCTTAGTCAGAAATTGTTTGGCGTCCTTTGTAATAGTGGCTATGCGTTGTCCTCGATGCTTTTCTGGAATCTTGCTTTGATCCTGCTACGCTCGGGAATTCCTTATTGATTTCCTCTTCTACCTCATCCAGGTCCGTGACACAGTCAATGTCTCAATATTACTATCAGCTCGAGCGAGGCCGAGGATTTTCTTTGCTGTGTCGCAAAATGCTTCTTTATTGTCAGCCTATGCTCCAAATTCGACTAGGATGAGACCCAACCGCGTTGGTCGTACTACTTTAATAGCAGTGTTGGTGTTTTTTAGCCTTACATTTTCCCTGATATCCCGCAGCACTTTTGAGTAGGATCGACTTTTTTGGGGTCTTACAAGCAGTTCTTGCTGGCGTGTCCTTTTGTCAGAGCTTTTTTCCCTCCTGTTTCACATCAGGTCTTTTTAATTGTTGGACATCCGTACAAACTTTATTTTCAGGCAATTTGTGAAGGAGTTTCTTCGTGGTTTCCTTCGCTCGTTTTATCAGCAATGTCTCTAACCGCTGTCGAGCATTCCACACCAACAAGCGGCTCTTCCTTCCTTCTTTTATCCCGATCTCCTTCGATTGAGCTGGACGCGATTCTTTTATCGATGTTTGAAGGTAGAACTATCTGAACGTGCCCTTTAGCTTATCCCTTAGTGCTTTTTAGCCTTCTGCTCTTTTTCGGCCTTCTGGTCCATTTGGCCTTTAACAAGCTCCTCCAGTAGTGATATCTTATGTGGTCTAGGAGCTCCTTTAGTTAAAGGAGGGGAGTCACATGCAGATTTTATTCTTTTAAGAATATCCCCTGCTTTTCGTATTAGCTTTTCTTCTTGGTGTCGCTAGACGGTAGTTGTACTTTATGATAATCAAAGCATCTGTGGGTGCAGCGTCGTATCATGGATTAGCAGAAGTGGGTGTGTATCCATACTTGTATTAAGTATCGAACATATACACACAAGACTTCGCAATCGAGCGTACGCATTTGCAATGAAGCAATGGTAGCGAAAGCTTGAGCTTTATGGTTACACCAGTCACAGAGAGATGGCATTAAATAGTTGGACTTTGATCTTTTCAATTGTTAAATTGTCTTCATTATTTAAGTTGGTAAGCAATTAATTCAACATAATTATACTATAAAAGAAAATCAAAGACACAGGAAAATCGAGAAGTATTTCTCCATTCGCTGGCTCAAGGCGTGCGCCCGAGCTTACTCCATCCCAAGGCACTTAGCCTAGGATCAGCGAATTAAGAGTACGTTCAACTGCATACTCAAGGCATCCGCCCGAGTATAACCGCCCCAGGGCAGTTATGCCCGGGTCCTGCAGTTGAACTAATAATTGATTGATTTATTAATCTGACTGCATACTCAAGGCGTTAGGCCGAGTATTAGCGTCCCAAGGCTTTGTGCCTGGGGCTAGCAATTGGATTATCAATCAATTGATTTGTTAATATAACTGCTTGCTCAAGGCGTCAGCCCGAGTAACAGTTAAAACTTAAATGAATAGATTGGTTCGAATTTCCTTTTCCCTCTGAATAACTAACAAGTATAATTAAAGTAAACGTAAATCGAGTAAATTAACTGTTCCATTATTATTCTGAATATGTACTCATGTAGGCATGAGTCCGCAATAAATTGTCCTGTAATAAATTAATGAGCTTCAAAGAATTCATTGTAATTGTATAACCAAACAAAGAAGGAAATAAAACTTAACTCATTAAACAAACAAACAACTTTTCACTGATGTAATTGATAAGGATAAAGTAGCAGGTAAGTATTATACAGGAATATCTTTCTCTTCCCGGAGCCATGATGTGTACATAGGATACACATCATATCAAGCTCCCAGCACATGCCAGTATACATAGGGTGTACTGGTATTGTGTAACAAATTGGCGCAGCCGGTAGGATATCGGTTTTGCAAACACCACAATGTAGCGCATTGTGTAGCAAGATTAAATGGGATGTAAATCTTTACTCTCAGCCAATATCTGAAACCACTCAATTCCTATGTGATACATTGCTACTTACACTGTCAATGAAACCAGATTAGTATTCTCAAATTTAATTATGTCCATCACATTGATCCTCGAAATAACAAAAATATAAAATTCATATCCAATAATTTATGCAGAAAAATTCGATCATATTCCAAAATCTAATCTTGTCTGTTCTAAATCATCCAAATAAACTTCTCAACAATTCAAACATAATTCAACGTACAACTTATCAAAGATATAATTTTCCAATTGACTAACATGCAAAACAACAAACAGTACAAGTAAACGTTAACTACAAGCAAGCAAAACGAAAACATAAATAACGAGCAAACAAACGCTTGTCCATTGTTATGTCAACATAACACCTTTTATCGCTCAAACAGCCGAAACAAAAATAATAACAATACCGCACAACCAGATGAATATTCAGGTCTTATCTTTAAATTGATCCAGCATTCAAATAATTTCCTGAGAGCGTTTAATGAAATCAAGTGATCGGTACAATCTTTAGTCGCCACACGCTTATATTTCGTGAATTGATTCCATAGAAAAATATGCATTTGATTAAATAAATTAATGAGTAGACATGTGGACAGTAGTTTTTAATGTAATTAAATTCAAGTAAAATAAACAAACCGCGTGAAACGAATTTAAAAATTTACATACAAGAGAAAATTTTTCAATACAAATGCTAAACAAGAAACTAAAACAATTTCAAGTTTCACTGAACAAATATTAATCCAAGTGTAGGAACTGTGAAACAAAAGACTTTTAATTATTATAACCCAATACAATATAGGCCAACATATTACAAACAAATTTACCTTTAAGCCTATTATCTCTTTCAATTCCCGTTTTTTTCCGCGAATGACAAAATATGAATTCAGCACTCAATTTGCCATAGTATTAGTAGTAATAAAAAGGAAACTAGTGGCAGTCGAGCCGATAAATCCCGGTAAGCTTTTATAAATAAATGGGAAAACCGAATAAGTTGAGTGGTCCCCCAAAAACCCACTGTCGACAGCCACAAATGTGGTCCTTCGAAACAAAAATGTCGGCAGCCACTCAGCCTTTAGTCTAAATAAAAAAAAAAAGATAGCCCCTGAGCTGTTGATTGGAAACCATCAGCAGACACGCTATTCTGACGTCTAAGTTACATGATTACAATAGCCTCTGAGTCATCGACCGAAGCTGTCGGTGGACACGCTATGTTTAGTTACAAGTCGGTAAGAAAACCATTTTTGTCGTCATTAGTACCACTCCCAATGGGCTTTCAACAACGTGGCCGCTGGCGCTGGTTATTTCGTCATTGATGATAATTTTACTTACAACCAATGCCTTCGAAATCAAATTTTGGTAAACTTTGTTACTAACAGTACCTATGATTTGCGAATTTTAAATTGTTTTCCCTAAAACGAAGAAGACACTCCTACTTTATCAAAAAATCATATGAGGTTGTCTCAGTAATATGTACATACATCCCATAAATTTCATAGTGATCAAGCTTAAATAAAAAAAGCTATTTTCTTTTTCGTTGCAGCACTACAGCTCCTCTCGAGCTTGCGCTTCCTGCAACAAGCGCTTCCAACTGTCTCGGCGATTGACCGCGTCCTCCAATTCCGAGATCGGAGCAACCATTGACATTCTTCATCAACTGTACCACTTCGGCATATTCTCAGTGTCTTCACTGGTCTTCACTCTTCAGTTCTTCCAGCAAATACATTTTGGGTATCTATTGTTCATCCATATAGCTGACGTAGCCGGTCCATTGCAACTTTCGCAGTTTTGCAATCGTTGAGACCTACGGCTGTGCAAGTGATTCGTACAGCTCATGGTTATACCAATCCACTATTGGTCTATATCCTCCGGTTGTTCCCCGTGCACATATATCAGCCAAGTTTAGAAAAATTCCGCTTTTATACGGATTACACACAACTGTTTATTGACTGCCTTAAAATCAATAACGTGCGGCTTAAGCTCTCTATGCACAATGAAGGACACTCCAATATTTCACTTTCCAGCAGGCTTGCCACTTTTGAATATTATGTGCAATCTCATATCTTGTATATCTCTTCCAGTTCAATTCATTTCCTGGATTGCCAGAATGTTTGATTTATATTGACTGGCCTTTTGTAAAACATCTTTAATAGCCGCCAGAGTAGTTGCCGTAGATCCAATCCATTCCGAGGCTCTGTTGCATTTTTCGAAACAATGTAGGGTTTCCCAGAGATGAGATACCAGCCCATCCCCCTAACATCCGTTCCGGCGGCATGGTTATTATTTTCGATTCCGTTATCAGGCGCGAAAGAATCGCCTTCAACCTCTTACATCACCACAAAGGACGTGTAAGTAGAATTTAGTAGCAGAGCTGCAGTGTAATTGCAGTAATTATCATTTCTCAGTTTTTAAAGTCAAATCATTGGAGAATGCCCAAACATGACATGATTGTAAGTATGTTACGATAGAAATTTCTCTAATAATTAGGGTACATTTTTGACCCACTACAACATAACTTTTCGAATATAACAAAAATAGAACAGTGGAAATAACAAACTACATTTCATAGAAAATAGAACAGTTGATACAACAACCTAGATTTCATAGAAAACAGAACAGCTGATACAACAACCTAGTTTTCATAGATAATAGAACAGTCTCCACAGAAAATAGAACAAACTAGTTTTCAAAGAAAATATAACAGTCGAGACAACAACCTCGTACCACTGTTCCAAGACAATAACCTTATTTAGCAACTTTGATCGTAATGATATCCAAGACAACGGCAACGGCAGTGAGGTACAAATTAATTCTCTCCCATGATTTAGGGACAATTTTGCTGAGCAAGCAAAAATAACATATATAAACAGCGAAGCAGGCTCGGAAAATTCAAGCGACTATCAGTAGTTGCTTCGAGTGGTTGGCTTCGCCTACTCATTAACTTGGAAACCTAGTTTGCCTAGTGCCTGGTCCTGTCTAGTTGGTCTTGCGCCTAGAAAACTTTCCTTAAAACCTTTCTGTTGGTTGGCTTTGCCTAACAGATTGGTTAAAAACCATTTAGCCTGGCCCCTGGTTTTGGTCTGGTTGGCTAAGTGCCTAGACCCGTCCCCCCATATCTAGGTGCTCTGCTTGGTTATTTGCCTAGAGCCCTAGATGCCACCAGGACCAAGTTTGGCAGAGGCCATTGCATCGGACCCCCAAGCCGGCCCTAAACCAATAGCATCGCTGAATACCGAGCACGGCAGAAGAAGCCGCTCGATACCAAGGTGGTAGAGGGCAAATCGACGGCATTGCGTGGAGGCTGACAGGTGCAGTTACGACAACGCACCTGCGAAGCAAAGCGATTCTCCAAGGTTGCTGCAATTACAGCGGAGTGCGACAAGTTCCGGCGCATGGTCAGTGAACTGTGGCAAGAGTACCGGCGTCGCAAGCAAATGCAAATACAGACCGGGAAGGACAAGGTGGCCCCATCACGACACGCCAGACAGGCGGCCCCCGCCCAACGAGGCAACGTACAAAGCAAAACGGAACGACAGCAGAACTCCAATAGTCATAAAGTTAACCTGTATAAACAGTAAATATGGAACGAAAACATTTATAAAAAAAAATATGATTCCACTAAAAATAAAATACCTTTAACTGGAATACAATGGAAGAATCCGAGTAGGTTGAAGATAAAGGTAAGTGTGTGTTGGAGTGAAACAATAAGGTTTTATGGCTCTAATAATAGAGCCAGCTCATTTATCAAATTGACTCATCTGCATTCAGGACCATCCACAACCTCACCAATTTATGACTTCGTGCTATTGCATAGAAGATTTTATTTTTGACCTATGTATAGTCCATCATGAATATTTGATTTATATTTGAAGTACAGATCTAATTTCACCATACATAACACTCTAATTTTATAAAAAAGCACAACTAGGAAACTTTTGTATCAACCATGTTACTATTTATTCTCCAAGACTGTTTAACACCTTGTTTGGACCTCTTCTAGGCCAATTTTTGGGCTTGCATAAGGCTCTTTTAAGCTATCTATTGGTCTTATTTAGTCCTTGTTTGAATAGCTTTTAGGCCATCATTTGGCGTTGTTTTAGCTTCTTTAAGGCCATAATTTGACGTTATTTGGTCCTCTTTAGCCATTTATGGACAAAATTCATTGTAAATTAAGCCACTTCTGGGCATGGTTTAGGCTAATTTTATCGTAAGTTAGACCCAGTTTAGGCCAATTTTAGGCCTAGTTTGAGCCAGATATTTAAAAAATAGGCTCTACTTGGGCCGTTTTTGGGTCTTGCGCAACGTATCAATCTAATTATATATTGGGCTTTGTTTAGGCCATGAATCTTGTAAATGATTTTTTTAACTCTGGCACGAACATTTCTTTTGCAGTAGCTGCATTTGCTTTTTATGAGAAAGATCGAGAAGATTTAGTTTCAAGATCTCTCCAAAGAAAATTACCCCGCTCCGCATTCCGCATTAAGTACAGACGTGGTAACTACAAATATATTTGATATTCAATTCAGAAGCATACATCTTTATTTTTCAATTCTAGTTGATTGCTATTTATAAATTCTTTGGAAAATTTCATTTTTAATATGCACGATAGTATCAAAGGTCTCTAGTTATTGTCTGTACAACTTAATAACCGGAATTTGACGCTAGATGTCCGTACTAACAAATATCGTGAAAGCTCGAACTTTATATAAATGTCATTTTGAAGGTACATTTGACAGCTATCAAAAAGTCAACAAAACAATTTTATCTTGTGTGCATCATTATTATTTTTCACGATAAATAACTTCGAAAATTAAAGAAAAAGGCAGCACTTGCGGCAGGTTCTGTTGGGTAATTTTTTTTTTTTTTGCAAAGAAAACTGCTGGGGAAAATCATCGTTTGCTTTTAGAAGTTTATGGCGACGATGCTTTAGCAAAAACACAGTGTTTTGAATGGTTTCAATGCTTCAGAAGTGCCGATTTCAACATCAAAGACAAAGAATGCCCAGGACAGCCATAACAGTTTGAAGACGAAGAATTGGAAACGCTACTCGATGAGGATTCATGTCAAACGCAAGAGGAACTTGCCAAATCGTTCGAAGTGACTCAGCAAGCCAAGCAACGTTTGAAAGCTGCCGGATACATTCAGAAGCAAGGTAATTGGGTCCGCTATGAGTTGAAGCCGAGAGACGTTGAATGGCGCTTCTGTATGTCTGAAATGCTGCTTGAGCGCTATAAAAACAAATTATTTTTGCATCGGATCGTGACTGGGGATGAAAAATGGATCCATTATGATAATCCCAAGCGCAAAAAGTCATACGTTAAGCCCGGCCAACCAGCCAAATCAACAGCGAAGCCAAATATCCATGGCGCCAAGGTTATGCTGTGTATTTGGTGGGATAAGAAGGAGCCGCTATATTATGAGTTGTTGAAATCGGGCCAGACAATCACAGGTGAACTGTACCGAATACAATTAATACGTTTGAAGCGTGCCATCATCAAAAAACGCCCGGAATATGCGACCAGACACGAGGGCATGATTTTTCATCATGACAACGCTCGGCCGCATGTTGAAAAACGATTTGGAAAATAGTGGATGGGAAATTTTGGCCCATCCGCCTTATAGTCCGGACCTTGATCCGTCTGACTTTCATTTATTTCGCTCGATGCAAACCGCCCTCACCGGAATCGCTTCACTTCAGAGCAAGGCAATTTTTAGGGATTTGTACTAAAATACAAAACCCTATTGCAATCACGACCTGTGTCCGTCTGTCCGTCCGTCCGTCCGTCCGTCCGTCCATCCGTCTGTATGTCACAGCACTTTTTCTCCGAAACTATAGAGGCTACAGCCATGAAACTTTGTGGAAAGGTCAGAAGTGGTGTCTTCTTGCAAGTTCAGGGGTGGAAAAATTTTTCAGAGGGGTTTAAGGGGGTCTCCCCATATGGAGAGGTGACCTCTCAAAAAAAAATGTTCACCATTGGTAGTCGAATAGGATGTCATTGGAAAGGTCTCAATGAGATATTTTCAAAACAAGTCTTCAAATTGCCTTATCCATACCGAGGGGGGCAGGGGAAGGGGAAATGTACGAATTTTTCGCGTACCCCCCCCCCCTCGCGATTGGACACCTTCCATCCGAAAAATCTGAAAAAAATCATGAATGTAGGCCTTTATGAGTACAACAACAACAAATACATGAGAAGTCGAAATTCACCCAATTTTGTTAGTAATAGTATGATTTATCGATTTTATGTTTTCTTGAATAAAATCTAAACAGTAACCCTAAATTCTATAAAATTTGGCAAACAGATGACTATTTATCAGATTGATCTTTTCTGAAAGATTCATAAAGATCGAATGGTATTTACCGAAGTTATAGCGATTTGAATTTTCCTGTATTACTATGGAACAATATGCCCTGTATTACTATGGAAACCAATGGCTATGGAGCCATATGCGCTTTTTACCGACTTAGACACTACAGCTTTGCTAGGATTTGCATGAAAACTGCAGGAATGATAGGTATCATGGAAATGAGTACATACAATTGAAACAAGTCGAAGAGGTAGGAGAGAGCTCCCAGCAAAAGGGCTTTGTAACCATTCTAGGATTCGAAAAAATAGGCCATGAATCGATGATTACAGTACAGAGGAATGGCCCCTGAAAAAAATTCCATGAAAAGTAGCCGATATGAGTATCAACTGAACGTTCTCTATGAGAGCCTTTCAAAACAGTTCTTAAACTGACCGTTTTTGCTTCAGTGGAGGCACAGGGGGGGAAATACATGAAAAATATGTTTCCTCCCTCGCGAAGGGACACCCGTGATCTAAAAAAATCTGAAAAAATTATCAAGGGAGATATTTAGGGGTATAACTACAACAAATACCTCAGAAGTCAAAATTCTTTCAACTTTGTTAATAATAGTATGATTCTCGAATTTCACATTTTCTCCAATAAAATCGGCTTTGACATGTTTCTTGATTTTATTTGATGCTGGTTACTGCATTTTGTAAGTTGAGTACAAAACCCTTCTGACATGAACATAGGTCTGTCTACCCAACTTGTTTTGGGATGGAATTCATAAATTGCCTGAAAGATGAGGAAATGCAGCTTCCGATTGACAATACTTTGAATAAAATATATTGTAAGATTTTTCCACAATGAAGCATCAAATTTCGCTAAAAATTCCGGTTATTGAGTTGTACACCCAATCTAAAAAACTAAATGTATTTTAAAAATATTAAATATAAATTTAAATATCCGTTGTGAAACTTTATCGTTATATTTTGTTGTGAAATCATTTCAATCAATGACTAGATGCATCTCAAAATTACTATGAAAATTCAAATTTAAACTCCAGGCTCTCACATTATCTACCTAAATCAAGGTACTCGTAAGTGCCAGCCCCAACAAAAAACCACAAACCAAGATAACACCCAAATCATTTGCACAGGATCCAAATTGCATTTAAACTACCTCTCACAGTCTAGACAATAACCCATTTTAACAACAAGTCACGTACCGTTCAAAAAACACGACAAAGGTAAACCTTTCAAGTGAAATGAACCTTTCGCTCGTAAATGCGCATTCACTTCATTACAAAGAGAATTCTTTTTATTCGGTGGATCCTGGAGGAATTTTAGCACAACATATCTGAACCCTCAGAGAAATTATTTACTGCTTTTTACTTTCGCAAGGACTTTTGTTTGTTTTGTTATTCCCTTCGCCTTGCTAGTTACTTAATCTTTGACCAATTCTCTTCTGGGAAAGAAGAGCAAGTTGACTCTGGGCTAATTACTTTGTGCTGTCTCCTTCCATAGGTAGATACATATCTCACACTTAAAAATGTCCTTGCTCCTTCCCTGTTAGATCACCGATTCTTGGGTGTTTGTAGATTAAGGTAGGGCTGCGACTTGTGGTTAGCTGGGAAAGCAATTTTTTGGTATCAGGAGTAAATGCTTCCTGACTAAATTTCGACTTCTTGCCGAACATTTGCGAAAAACAATCTCAAAGCGATACTTGTTGGAATTGAAATGAATTTATTTGTGTAGCAGACCGTCCCTGTGGTATTTGGACGTGGTAAAGACGTAGTCATTTTGTGGGGGTGGTGTGGTTGTTTGGTGAGGTAAATTATTGGATATTTACTGGATCACTGATAAGAATTTATTATATAATATGCTACCTAATGCAGGCCAAATATTTAGTTTGGGGGACTTGGTGTCTATAAAGGCTTCTTTATTGAGCAATTTTTCAAGGTATTTATTTGTGTACAAGCAATTCTTGAATTTAACTTCTTTTATTATTAGATAATAAATTAGTTAATCCATTAACTGTCACCAACACTAAAAAGTGTGATCCTGACTAAGAAAATTGGATTAACACAAACTGCGTGAAGCTATTTATAAATATTATTCTGCTTCAAAGAGATTCTCTGAATCAAGAATAGATGAAATTTGGCAGTCGTGAAATTAAATGAAAACAAGAACTCCACTAAAAAGGGTGAAATAAAAAAAAAACTTAAAAAAGATAACTTAAAAAGAAAAAAAAACTCTTTCAAAATACTCTAATAAGAATGAAAAAAATGTTTATGGAAGTGGTGCCAAAACAATTTCTCTGTTTCAATACAAAAATTTTCAACATGTGCAGCATGTCAAAAGAAACGGAAAAACTGATAGATGTTGAAAATCACGCCAACACGTGTTTGTATCTACACATCTACATACCCACAGCGCTAGCATCTTTGTTCTTTTCCTCTTCACATTCATTCCTACCATATCCTCAAACCAGTGTGGATCTTTCGCTTGAACAAAAATAAAGTTTATTCTGATATTCTTCTTCTTTCTTCTTCTTAGCACTACAGCCCCTCTCGGGCCTTCGCTCATGCAAACAGCTCCTCCACCTGTCTCGGTCCATTGACTGTGTCCTCCAATTTTGAAATCCGAGCAGCGATGAACTGTCTTCGTCGACCGAGTCAGACCAGCGTTTCCTAGGCTTCCCCACTGGTCTCCGGTCCTCAGTTCTCCCTAGAATAACTTTTTGGGTATCCGTTGTTCACCCATACGATTCATGTGGCCAGCCCATTGCATCTTCCGCAGTCTTACAATCGTTGAGACCTCCGGCTCGTCAAAATTTCATGCACCTCATGGTTGTACCGAGTTAGCCATTGGTCCCCATCTAGCTTGGCTCCGATTATTCACCTCAGGACCCGTCGCTCAAAGGCGTTCAATATATTAGCGGATGCTTAGGTTAGAGTCTATGTTCCACACCCATAGCAAAACACAGGTCTTATCACAGATTTGAATATTTGGAGATTTGTTTTCCTGTGTATGCAGCTGGTCCTCAAGATCGTCAAAACTGAATAAAGTACTTTATTTACGAGTGGTATCCCTCGATGTATTTCGTCTCTTTCATTACCCGTGTTCGTTATTTTGGCACCTGAGTACACAAATTTTCCCACGGTTTCAAAAATGTATTCGTCAAGTGTGATATTTTCTGTATCTGAGGTATTTTTCCTCAACCGCGTCATGAGCTTTGTTTTATTTTCATTGATTTGTAGCCCTACTATGCTTCGCTTTCGAGTTTCAAGAAGAGTTCTTTGGCGGTTGTTAATGACCGTGACAAAATGTTGATGTTATCCGCATAGGCTACTACTTGGCTCGACTTGAATAGTAATGTACCTCACGTATCGACAGGTAGCTAGCTTCCTTATGACGTATTCCAAAGCCAAATTGAATAGCAGTGAGGCCAGCCCATCTCCTTGCTTAAGTCTGATATTTGTGTCAAAGGCATCGGTGAGTTGGTTATTGATGCAAACTTGGGAGGTCATCGACGTCATTGTCATTTTGGTAAGACGGACTAATTTGGCTGGGATGCCAAAGCAAAGCATTATTTGGTACAGTAAGTTACGATCAATACTGTCATATGCTTGCTTAAAATCAACAAAAATTTGGTGTACGTCTATGTTGAACTCCTGCTATGGTGATATAAATGATTTCTTTTCGATTACTCTGCGCTTTCCAAAACCCTAATAGGCTATGTCAAAATGCGTGCATACGCGTTCGCGAATCAAATAAAATAAAACAATGGTCTATACAACTGGAACAAACCCTACGTGAGTGTACTTACTTACGTGTAACAACTACGGTACTTGGGGTATAAAAGCAAAAGCTACTCTGACAAAATATGACCTTTGTGCCTTGTAAACGGCAGCATCCTGAAGCCAAAAGTGGCCAGCAAAGGCTCCGATCGTGAACCGGATTAGACTGCTCATACTACTTAGCGAGTTCAAGATCAAAAAGCTAAAGCAGATTTGATTTTATCGGTCAGTCCTCTGGGCAGTACAGCCGAGGGTAATGACATCCATTCATACTTTTCTGAATTTTTTGACAACGTTGGCGATAATGCTGTTATATAGTTTGCAACAAAGGTTTGAAAATGTTGGATGAACGATTGAAACTCGCGACAAATTGATGGACGACGCTGAAGATAGTGCTAAAGTGAGAACCCAAAAAGTAATGATTTGAACACTATGCTTATGAAACAACACACGAAAAATAAGAACCTCACCATGCATGAGCAAACACCTTCACACAAGAAAATAAAGTTTAAGTTAAGTTATTGTGGCAAACTGCAACATAAAGTACTCAATTGCTATTCAAGAAAAAGAGTGACAGAAAATAAACAAAACAAAATTTTCGTATATTTCCCCTCCCTGTACGCCCCTCGAAGCAAAAAGTGTCAGTTTAAGACCTGTTTTGAAAAGTTCTCATCAAGACCTTTCATTTGATACCCATATGGGGAGACTCCCCCTTAATTACCTTATAAAATTTTTTTGTAGTTGAACTTTGAAGAGAGCACCACTTTTATGTTCCTAGCTTAAGTAGTTTGCGAGAAAAAGTGCTGTGACACACGAACGGACGGATAGACGGCCAGACGGGTCGCGATTTTATTAGGTTATTTTAAAATTATTTTACTTACTTATTATTAGCTCAACATAGCTCAACATAACTTAACTATCTATTTATAACTAGCTAAAATCTGTGAGGCTAGGTTACGGCCAAAGAAATAGGTGGTAGCAACTGCTGGTTTTCAGTTCGGCAGGGCACGAATTAGCGGATTGGGCGAGTCTTTTGCTTTTGCGATTAATTTATCACGGCGCGATGCAGCGAGCTTATAAATTTTTCAGAAGAGAAGTAAAACGGCTTTTTAAATACCATTTTCAGGTATCTTTTTTTGGTGATCTAAAGCTTTGTTACTACATATTTTGCACATTGGATCCAGGTAGGTGAATCATATAGTATGATCGGTTGGATTGGATTTTGACGATAAGGACTGGATTGGATTTTGACGATAAGGACTTTGTTTTGGTGTTGAGACGAGAATTACGATTAAAAAGGGGTAAAGCGAGAGCACGGCCTTAAACACTTTGGAGCTAATATGCTCAATATGACTTCTGAAGGTTAGTTTTTTGTCGCATATAAGTCCAAGATAATTGAGATCCTCACTCTAGGGAATAGTTTGCCCTAAAAAATGTTTTGATCACTTGGGTAGGTGAGCAGGCTTACGCTTCCTGGTGAAGAATATTGACTTCGTTTGTGCAAAATTAATTTTAATTTTCCATCCATGATAGTATTGATAAGTAAGTTCTAACGCTGTTTCAAAGCTGGTAATAATGGAATTTGGATTTTCGCCTATGCTATATATGCAAATGTCGTCTGCGAAAGCTGCAACTTGGCAGTTTGGTAAGCAAGGGAAGTCAGACGTATAGATGTTATATAGTGATGGGCTTAGGCAGGAGCCTTGCCGAACACTGGTGTGCAATTGACGGTAATAACTCCTCTGACATAAATGAATAGTACGGACGTTTTTGCCATTTAAATAACAGTTATGTGAAGAAATTTTATGAAAAGATGTGTGTTAAAGGTATGAGTTTCAACAGACCCATTGACAATCGCGAATGCAAAAACTGTTTGTCCGGTAAATTGTCAAGTTTACAATTTCAATACAGAGTCGAATGGACGTTCGAAGTTCTCGGAATTGCGCTCATAAATATCTGTGGACCGATGTGTACCAAGTTTCTTTGTGGTGCTTGATATTTTATTACCATGATTAATAACGCTACCTTCTATGGCAAAACATATTTTATCAATGAAAAAAGTGAAGTGGCATAAAAACCCATTGAATTTAAGAATTTTGTTGAAAAGCAGACAGTCCAAAAAATTAAAGCTATAAAGTCCGATAATGGCACCAAATTTTGCTACTGTAGTATGGATAATCTATTTGAAAAGGAAGGTACTTGAAGACATCTCGAAACCGTATGCTCTCCAAAACAGATTAGCTTGACAAAGCATTAAAACAGATCACGAATCAACGTGGCTCGTTGCATGTTAATCCAATTGGTCTTACGTGTTAATTTTGGGCTGAAGCCACTGTGACGGCAAAGTACGTGAAAAATCACTCATCGCAAAATCTTTTCATAGGGTCACACTATTTAAACTGTGGAATGGAATACGACCCGATGTCAGACATCTCAAAACTTTCGGTAACAAAGTTTATATGCTCGGTAAAACACCAAGTCAAGGTAAATTTCAATCGAAAGTGCGTATTTATTTATACACATACAAATACCCACCACTCTTGCATCTTTGTACTTTTTCTCTTTACATCCATTCGTACAATAAATTCTCACCAGTCCGAATATTTTGCTTTAACAAACGTAAAGCTCATTTTTATATAATTGGTTTCTTTCAATTACTCTGCAATATGGCACCACTTCCATAAAATCTACTTGGTCAGTTTTATTTTCTTTTTTTTTCTAAAAGTTTTTAGTAATCATGAAAAACATTATTGTGACCTGGTGCACCACTGTTATCGTGCTCAATTTCAAAGGTTTCTGCTTGAAGCCTTGATTTTGCACTTTCTCTTATTTCTGAGCATGCATAGAGAGCATCTTGTAAGACTCTCTAGGCTTAGATCCAAGCATTGACTAATTCTCCTCTATGATGACCAATTGAGAAGTACCGATGTATGCTTAGCGAACAACTACACAAGACGAGTATATAAAGTAGTGAAAAGCCTGAAACGTAGTTATCAGGCAAAAAATCTGCTCTATCGTGATGACATCGGCAATATCATCGCTGTTGAAACAAAATTTAAGGAAAGATGGGCATCACATTTCAAGAGCTTCAATACTCCGCACAGCTCCAGAACATCGGAGCCTATAGATGTCTGCGGAGAGCTTCTATTGACCTCACCTACTCTGGAGGAAGTTTGTTCCATTATCAAAGCCCAAAAGAATAATAAAGGGGCGGGAATATATAAGATTCCAGGAGAGCTCATCAAATATGGGGGCAGCAGTGTTCATAAAGCCATTCATAAAGTCATCCAGCACATTTGACTACAAGAATGTATGCCGAAAGAGTGGAGCCAATCAAAAAGTGACAAACTACAGTCTGAAAATTATAGAGGCATATCACTACTTTGTACGGCGTACAAAATATTTTCAAAGATTTTAGGAAATAAAATCGGATCATACGTCAACACTATTATCGGGGAGTATCAAGGTGGTTTTAGAACAGGTAGACCGATAATAGACCAA
Source organism: Odontomyia ornata (assembly GCA_963969285.1). Lineage (NCBI taxonomy): Eukaryota > Metazoa > Arthropoda > Insecta > Diptera > Stratiomyidae > Odontomyia > Odontomyia ornata. The sequence continues at coordinate 185,005,551 of OZ017741.1, read as the reverse complement.
TTGTTCACAGTCAAGCAGGTACTTGAAAAATGCTAAGAGTTCAACATAGACCGTCACCAAATGTTCGTTGACTTTAACCAAGCATACGACAGTATTGATCGTAACGCACTGCACCAAATAATGCTTTGCTTTGGCAATACAGCCAAATCGGTCCGTCTTACCAAAATGACAATAATGCCGCCGTCCTCCCAAGTCTGTATTAACAACCAACTCACCGGTGGCTTTGACACAAATATCAGACTAAAGCAGGAAGAAGCCCCATTGCTCTGGAGTACGTCATAAGAAAGCTACCTGTCAATACACGAGGTACATTAATATACAAGTCGAGCAAATTAGTAGCCTACGTGGATGACATAAACATTACGTCGCGGTTCTTAACAACTGACAAAGAAATCTTTCGACAGCGAAGCAAAAATAGTAGGGCTACAAGTCAATGAAAATAAAACAAAGCGCATAACACAACCGAGGAAAAATACCTCAAGCACACAAAATATTACACTTTCCAAATACGAATACCGCTTGCAAATAAAATGTTTTTTTTCTATTTTGACGATCTTGAAGACCAGTTGCATACACAGGAAATCAAATCTCCAAGTATACAAATCTGTGATAAGACCTGTGTTATGCTATGGGTGTGAACATGGACTCTAACCCAAGCATCCGCAAATACATTGGACGTCTTTGAGTGACGGGTCCTGAGGCGAATAATTGCAGCAAAGCCAGACGAGAACCAATGGCGAGTTCGATACAACCATGAGCTGTATGAAATTTTTGACAAACCGGAGGTCTCAAGGATTGTAAGACTGGGAAAGCTGCAATGGGCTGGACACATCAATCGGATGCATGAATATTGGATACCCAAAAAGGTATTTGTGGCGACAACGGAAGGCCGGAGGCTAGTGGGGAAACCGAGGAAACGCTGGTCTGACTCGGTCGACGAAAACAGTTCATTACTGCTCGGATTTCGAAATTGGAGGACGCGGTCAATGGACTGAGACAGTTGGAAGCGCTATTTGCAGGAAGCGAAGGCCCGAATGGGGCTGTAAAGCTACAAAGAAGAACGAGGAGAATTCTCCGCTGATCTTTTAAGCAAGTCTTTGTTCGATATCTTCTTCAAATGTACCACGATCGACTAGAAGTTCAATCTTTTGGGTAATTAGCAAATTTTTATCACTAACACTCTCCTGAATAATGGAGCAGGATTTTCCACAATTTTTCGTAAAGTAGCAAAACAAGGCTTTATTTTCTTCTCAGAAACTAACATTTTTATGGTTTTGTAAAATAATTTTACAAAACCCTACTAGTCCGTGTGTCACAGCAGTTTTGCTCGGAAACCACTTAAGCTAGAAACATCAAATTTTGTGTGTAGGTGTAAAGTGGTGATCTCTTCAAAGTTCAACTACAAAAAAATTGTATAAGGTATTTAAGGGAGTGACCCCCCGAAAAAAAAATTTCATTGAAGGTAGCCGATATGGGTATCAAATGAAAGGTTTTGATAAGAACTTTTCAAAACGGGTCTTAGTTTGGCAAAATTTGCTTCGAGGGGGCGCACAGGGAGGGGAAATACATGAAAAATTTGTGTTCCCCCCTCGCGATTGGACCCCTGTGATCCGAAAAATCTGAAAAAAAATCAGAAATGTAGGCCTTGGTGAGTACAACAGCAACGTTAGAAGTCGCAATTCACTCAATTTTGTTAGTAATAGTATGATTTATCGATTTTATGTTTTCTTGGTACCCTTAAATTCAATGATCTATCCTAAAAATTTCATAAAGATTGAATCATATTTAGCGAAGTTATAGCGGTTTGAATTTTCCTGTATTACTATGGAACAATATGCGCTGCATTTATTACTATGGCAACATATGGCTATGGAACAACATGCGCTTTTTACCGACTCAGACACTACAGTTTTGCTAGGATTTGCATGAAAAGTTCAGGAATGATAGGTGTCATGTATATCTTTGAGAATCGGTTCAGCTAGTGGTATCAGTAATCGTAAAACAAAATAGTGGCTGTATTAAATGCGAAGATTGAATAATTTTGAGTTATTTTTCCCCAACTTCAACGTTTAAGGTGCATGCTTTGAACATTTGATTCAATTTAATGAATGACTGAAGATGAGTACCTACATTAATGCTCATAAGTGAAACAAGTCAAGGAGGCGGGAGAGAGCTCCTAGCAAAAGGGTTTTGTAACCATTCTAGGATTCAAAGAAATTGGCCATTAATCGATGATAACAGTACAGGAGAGTGGCCCCTGAAAAAAAAAATTCATCAAACGTAGCCAATATGAGTATGAAATGAACGTTTTCATGGGAACTTTTCAAAACAGTTGTTAAACTGTCAGTTTTTGCTTCAGTAGGGGCACAGGGGGGAAATACATGAAAAATGTGTTTCCTCCGTCGCGGAGTATAACAATACCAAAAACCTCAGAAGTCGAAATTCGTTCAACTTTGTTAATAAATGATCTTCGTATTTCATATTTTCTCCAATAAAATCGTCTTTGACATGTTTCTTGATTTGATTCGATCCGGTGACTGCATTTTGTAAATTGAATACAAAACCCTTCTGACATGAGCGTAGGTCTGTTTACCCAACTTGTTTCTAACCAATTGTAATCTTTTTTGTTTTTGAAACTCCTACTTAGCTGCTGGGGTCCAGTTTGTGCTACCTGTTTGGATGGTTTTTTACAGCTTTGTTCACTTTTTCTTCTGACATTGATACCGTGCCACGATTCCTCATTTGATTTGAAGGATGTCTGTGTTCCTGGCCTAGTCATCAACCCAAATAGGTATGGCCTAGGTTTCTCCAAACTTCTTGGTTGTGAAAAGGTTATTTGTCTTTGGAATGCATCTTTTTGCAACTTCTTTCATAACCTCTGCAAATCAAATCTCTTGGGCTAGGTACCGCTAATTTTTTGCCCAACGGAGTCCTTCTGTAACTCACTCTAACTTCACGATTGTCTTTGAGTGGCATATGCCTCATCAAGAATATTCTCCTGTTTGCTTTATTTGGCGATACTAACTTTCACCATTGTGACCATGTTTGCAAAGGCAATCTTGGTATGCCAGCCATTTTCCTGTTTACAGAAGCATCTTTTACCTTAGGTAATGAGGTATCCCTTCCTAACTATGGCTGCAAATCTTTGGCTTGATGCAATCAGCGAATTGTGTTGCAGCTACATCCAACTTAGGCTTCATTTCATTTTTCTTACACATCATAATTTTTAGTTCCAGCTTTATGGGTGTACCTCATCGAAGGATTTTTTGATAGGCGCTAACCACAATTTCTCTCAATATATGAGGAGCAGTGTTATCCCCTGAATATAAAATAAACCACTCGGCACGGCTCGCATGACTTGGCTTGATGTGAGAGAGACTTGGGTACAAGGATTTATAGTTCAGAGAGTCACGGGTAGCCTATTTTCTTTCTAAAACTGGCTTGAGACTGTATACGATAGAGTTTTATATAGGCAATCAAACACTTATAGGTTTATATATCCAGTATAAGTAAACAAACTATGCATAATTTTTCTCTTTGAAAATCGAAAAAAAAAATTACGAAGCTTCATAAATACTTTAAAACCCCGGCACTAGTACTGTTTTCGCCAATAAGATTATATTTTATTTGTTTCAGCAAAATAATCAGGATACACAAGACTTATTGAAATGGCATGTTTTGGAGCAATAAAACCATTTTCATTAAATTTTGTATTGAATAAGTTTCAGTGGGCTGCGTCGTTGGCTAATCAAAAAAAAGAAATTTAGCTCGCTGGGTTTTAGCTCATACTTAAGCTATATATAAGCAAATCAATTAGACAGGTGAGCACTCCTATCGAAAGAGCTTTGTGCCCTACCTATGGGTCTAAATAGTTGTTCTGATGACATGAATCAATGGCTTGAATTATGAAGCTGTTGTAAATACAAGAAATCTTTCAGTTATATACGACAGATCGAAGGTTTCTTTCATAATTTTCTGAAAATTTGGTCTCAAATATCATTTACAGCCCTAAGCAGCTTAATTAGCGTGCTTTCTTCACAAGAGTGAACTTCGCACCCTCAAAAGCTGAAGCCTTTGGAACTATTCTTTAATCCATTCCTTTGAACATTCAGCATACAGGAGACCTCTGCTGACAAGCAGACCATTCATTCTGCACAAAATAGTATTACTTCTCACGTTTTCAAATAAACTGTCGAGAAAGACTCTTTTGCACTCAACATCAGCCGGGCCTCCATTGCTCATTCCAATGCGGACAACCAGTGAATTCGCAGCAAATGCTGCAACCGCATGTTAAAGTTGACGCATTGGACTGAGTTTGGTCTCCTGAATCTTGGCACCCTCAGGGTCCTGGCACCTGGTGACCATCTATTATCTAAGACTGTTTTGTGCTCCATGTCATCCTCGTCTTGTTTATTGACGCTTTTCGGCTACTAGATGCTACCGCTGTGGAGCCTTTTAATAATAATATGTCCAAGCCCGAACCTTGCGGTTGAGATTTATTCTAAGGGTATCTCATTTCATGACCGTAACGAAATTCGAGATGATATGGTCCATATCACGCTCAACCATGTGATTATTACCTCGTTCTTCAATTAATACCATTCACAGCTGGGTGGGCTGATAGTCCGGCAGCAGCATCGGAAGCTCAAACTCGACGCCGCCAGCGAGTTTTGAACTTGGAAGCGGCTGTGCAAGGGGAGTGCACCCCAATCCACCACGGACTGGCCTTTTGGCATACACGAGTCCTCACCAGACCTGTTTCTCGTATGCGGTTGCGCACCAGAGCATATTTCATCCTTTCTACTACCAGCCAGCTTTAGCTTACACATTGCTGTCTATAGAGCATTCCTAGATTCACTTTTGGTTAAAGCTTGACGCAAAAGAGCTATTAGACCCAGCTGTTATCTCTGGAGTATTGGCAACCCTATCGCTTCATTGAAAAAGACTCCTGAAGAAGCATTTTGTGATGCCAACAGAGAACTACTTTTCATTTGAGTGGTCGGTATCGAATTCCTCCATTCCTGGGTATCTGTTGTGCATGCATTTGTTTTACAACTTTTCACTTCTAAATTGAAGTTCATTACGCTTCTTTCTACACCCATCCTTCAAGTGAGTTGATGAACTCGTTCCTAGTTGGCATTTTGCTTGCATAATGAAGACCGGTGTTTCCGTCTCTTCATAAGCAACGTCCAGGACATCCACTATCATCTTCAGCCAGGAAGATATTTTCCGTTGATACAGTCAATGTTTGAGTGCAAGTTGATGTTTTTAATCACAACTTGAAATCCTCTCAGAGTTGCTCTGGGAGATATTATTTTTGGGCCCCCGAACCGGTATCCCAGCTATTACAGCAGTAGATTTCCAATCTGCGTGGGTTATAAGTTGTTTTTTACGTTCATATCATATTTTCCCTCGTTCTTTACACCGACATGGGACAGTCAGCATGCCTGTACGGGCTTATATCCGTTTAACGGAATTAAAAATATCATGTGGATAACCCATTGTAACTTTCCCAACTTTGTGGCTTATTTATTTATTTAAATCCATTTTACAGACAAAAATCCAGTTACAAAATAAACTTAGGCAATTAAATACCGCTTAAAGTAGACACATTTATATAGTACAACAATATTAAGCAGAAAAAAGTTAAGAATACTAATTCAAACATGTTAGAAAAGAAATTAGAGGCTAGATGAAAGTTTGAAAAATTGAGTGATAAGGAAACATTCATCGCAATTGATAAAAAGTAACGTCTTTAGTTTATTTTTAAAAACCAAGTAAGACGTGGATAGAGAACCAAGCTCGAGGTTGTTATGCTTTCTGATGATTCGCGGCATAATTGACTGAAAATATAAATCCGCCGAACTCCGCCATAGACGGTCCCAAGCCCGTTTGAGAAAGGAGGAGGGAACCTCTTGTTTCCCCAACCCATAGCTTCCATGATTCCTCATCCCAAACCCCCCCCATTAAATGGTAGTAAATGCTCTCGGGGTACACATTGGGTTTACTGGTTCCCCAATAATGTAACATTAAATGTCGAGAAATGCTCATAACTGTAAATACATCTACAGCACTGCTACTACATCCTACTTATACCTCTTTTGTGAGGACGCAAGAGGGTGTAGGCGAACCTTCCGCGCCTGATTACGGAATTGACGTAATAACCATGCCGCCGGAATGGAGGTTGTGCGACGGGCCTACTCCCCGTCCCTGGAAAACCCTTAATTGTTTCGAAACCTGCAGATAGGCCTCGGAATGGATTGGACTCACGCCAATGACCTCGCAAACGAAACAAGGACTATGACATTGGATCCTGGAATGTCAGATCATTCAATTACCCTAGCGCTGATTAGGACCTTTTACAACAGGCCAATTAAAAACACTGGCAGTCCAGGAAACGAATTGGGTTGGAAACGACATTCAAGACATGAGATCGCACACAATATTTAAAAGTGGGAAGCCTACTGGAAAACGAGAATTCGGAGTGGCCTTCATTGTTGACAGGGAGTTCAAATCGCACGTTATTGATTTTAAGGCAGTCAATGAACGGTTGTGTGCGATCCGTATAAAAGCGAAATTCTTCAAAATCTGGCTGATAAATGTTCACACCCCGACCGAAGAAAAAGACGAAGAAACGAGGGAATCTTTTTACAATCACCTGGTAAGACTGGTCGACTCATTGCCCACAAACGACAAAAAAATTATTCTGGGTGATTTCAACGCTAACGTTGGCATAAGCTATCTCATTGGGGAACGACTGGAGGATATAGCCTCCACGATGTAACAAATGACAACGGCCAATGCCTGATTGACTTTGCATGTAGCAGAAATTTAGTCATACGTTCGACTTGCTTCCCACATCGACGCATTAATAAAATGACCTGGGTATCACCGGATGGCAACACACAAAACCAGATCGTTCGAGTTCTGATCCAACAACGTTGGGCCTCGAGCAAACTTGACGTCCGTACATACCGAGGAGCGAATTGTAACTCAGATCATTACTTGATCAAATTAAACTATCGATGCTGTATGTCAAAGGCATATTCAGCGAAGACCAGCCCGCTACAAAAATTTGACATCAAAAGGCTCCAAACGGCGTCTGTGGCCAAAAATTCCACAGAGACCCTCGACAACCAGCTGGCTCCCATCTTATCAGACGCATCGTTAAAGACGAGCAACGGACATCAAGCCCGGCGCAAGAGGAATGATTGGTTCGATGATGAGTGCCAGAATGCGTTAGATAAAAATAATCAGGCGGACAAAGAATACGTAGGTAGGAAAACCAGGACGAAGAGAGAACACTATGAAAATCTCAGAAGAGTAGCGAGTAAGATAATTCGAATTAAGACAAGAAAATACTATGACGACCAATTGAGAAGTATAGATGTAAGTTTAGCGAGCAATAACACAAACAAGCATACAAAGTAGTGAAAAGCCTGAAACGTGGTTATCAGCCCAAAACCACGCTCTGTCGTGATGACAGCGGTAATGTCATCGCTGATGAAATCAAGATTAAGGGAAGATGGGCATCATATTTCAAGAACCTCCTTAATCCTCCGCACAGCTCCAGACCATAGGAGCCTATAGATGTCTGCGGAGAGCTTCCATTGGCCCCACCAACTCTGAATGAGGTTTGTTCCATCATCAAAGCCCAAATGAATAATAAAGCGCCGAGCATTGATGCGATTCCAGTGGAGCTCATCAAATATGGTGGCAGTAGTGTTCATCAAGCTATTCACAAAGTCATCCAGTACATTTGGCAACAAGAACATATGCCAAAAGAGTGGAGCCAATCAATTATATTCCCTATCTACAAAAAAGGTGACAAGCTACAGTGCGAAAATTATAGAGGCATATCACTACTTCGTACGGCGTATAAAATATTTTCTAAAATCTAAGCAAATAAAATTGGGTCATACGCCAACAGTATTATTGGGGAGTATCAAGGTGGTTTTTGGGCAGGTAGATCAACAATAGACCAATTGTTCACAGTCAAGCAGGTACTTGGGAAATGCTGGGAGTTCAACATAGACGTACACCAAATTTTCGTTGACTTCAAGCAAGCATACGACAGTATTGATCGTAACGTACTGTACCAAATAATGCTTGGTTTTGGCATTCCAGCCAAATAAGTCCATCTTACCAAAATGACAATGACATCAACAACCTTCCAAGTCCGCATCAATAATCAACTCACCGATGCCTTCGACACAAATGTCGGACTGAAGCATAGAGATGGACTGGCCTCATTGCTATTGCATTTGGCTCTGGAGTACGTCATACGGAAGCTACCTGTCGATACGCGAGGTACATTACTAAACAAGTCGAGCCAGGTAGTGGCCTATACGTACGACATCAACATTCTGTCACAGTCACTAAGAACTGCCAAAGAACTCTTCCTGAAACTCGACAGCGAAACAAAACTAGTAGGGCTACAAATCTACGAAAATAAAACAAAGCTCATGACACAGCCTAGGAAAAATACCCCATATACACAAAATATCACACTTGGCGAATACAGCATCGAGAATGATAGCAATTTTGTGTATTCAGGCACCAAAATAATGAAAACGGGCACTGAAAGAGACGAAATATGCCAAAGAATACAGCTCGCAAATAAAATGTTTTATTCAGTATTGACGACCTTGAAGACCAGCTGCATACACAGGAAAACAAAGCTCCAAGTATACAAATCTGTGATAAGACCTGTGTTATGCTATGAGTGTGAAACATGGACCCTAACCCAAGCATCCGCAAATATATTGAACGCCTTTGAGCGACGGGTCCTGAGGCGAATAATCGGAGCGAAGCTAGACGGGGACCAATGGCAAATTCGATACAACCATGATCTGTATGAAATTTTTGACAAACCGGAGGTCTCAAGGATTGTAAGACTGGGGAAGCTGCAATGGGCTGGACACATGAATCGTATGGATGAACAACGGATACCCAAGAAGGTATTCGTTGGGAGAACTGAAGGCCGGCGGCCAGTGGGGGCACCGAGGAAACGCTGGTCTGACTCCGTCGACGAAGACAGTTCATCGCTGCTCGGATTTGGATGACGCGAGCAACGGACTGAGACAGTTGGAGGCGCTGTTCGCAGGAAGCGAAGGCCCGAAAGGGGCTGTAGTGCTTAGAAGAAGAAGAATAAATTTGTCCGGGCGTACGGAACCTCGAGAATATTATTAGACTGACTAGGATGCGCATACAGTCTGTAGTGCAAGCCTTCGCTTAGAGTGGAAGCAATTCGTGGGTGGTACGACTTATAAAGGAAACATTGATCTAAGATGTTTCTACAGTACGACAGAGAAGGGGGACGAAGTATGGATAAACGACGCTCATAAGGCTCATAAGTTGAGTTGAATTTGAAGAACAAAATATGGGTAAACTTACGCTGAACAGCTTCAAGTGAGCTGACAAGATATAAATGTCTAGGAGACCACACTACTGAGCAGTACTCAAGAAGCGGGCGGACAAGACATGTGAACAGTGGTAGCAATATTTGCAAACTTGTGCACATGCCGCATAATAAAACCAGACACTTTTGATGCCTTGGTAATTATGCTCAAAATATGGGCATCGAATTTAAGCCTGGGATTGAATAGTACACCAAGATCTGCAGAGGAGAGAAAAACATCACATAGGGTGTCATTGTAAGTTAAAGAAATAATTTTCAAAGTAAATATCATTTTAAAACATTCGGAAACATTAATACGAAGGAAGTTTGCATTACACCAGTTATAGAGGTCAAAGTGATCATTTTGGAGTTGCTGACAATCTTCAAGGGATCTATTTACCCGGAATACCTTGTAATCATCAGCTTACAGGACACAAGAAGAGGAAAATACAGAGTGAAGATCATTCAACAGTACGAAAAGAAGAGGTCCAAGGATTGACCCTTGAGCGACGTCAGATGTAGGATTGAAGGGAGAGGAGATTGTGCCACAGAGATTAACACGACATGAACGAGAGGATAGATAGGATGAAATCCAAGAATGTAGGGAACCGAGTATGCTGAGCAAAGCTAACTTTTGACATAGAAGAACATGGTTCACGGAGTCAAAAGCTTTGGAGAAGTCCGTGAATATTGCATCCACTTGAAGCTGTTTAACTAGAGCTCTTGCAATATAATCTTCGAACTCAGCCAAGTTCGTAGACGTTGAACGACCCCTCAAGGATCCATGTTGTTGTGGTATCACAATTGAACTCAATGCCTCAAGAAGCCTGTTGTGTACAAGTCATTCCAGCAGCTTGGACAAACAGGAGAGGAGTGATATGGGACGATAATTTGGGACAGTTGATGGGTTGCCATTTTTAAAGATAGGAACAACATTTACATCTTTCCAGTACGTAGGAGAGGTGCCAGTACCAAGGCTGAGATTGAATATAAGAGATAGAGGAAAACACAAAAAGGAACAAAGTGATTTTACAAATATATTTGGCAATCAATGGGGACAAGGACTAACATTCGGATCGAGCAAGTTAGTAAGCCAAAGAACGCAGTCTACAAAAAATCTGTTTGGCATCATCGTTTTTGGTTGATTTATAATGCCTATGCCCCTTGTTTTTGGCTTTTAAGGCACAAAGAACTCTTCGAGTAAGCCAAGGCTTCATTTTAGCTTTGTGAGTAGCTTGCAGCGGAGTATAATGAGCAATCAGATTGTTAAGGTGGCCGTAAAATTTGTTCAAAGCACTATAACAGTCAAAACAAGTGAAGAAGGTGCACCAGTTGACCGAGTCCAGATTGGTTTTAATGGCCTCATAATTTTCTCTAAAGAAGTTGTAACGATAAACTGATGCAATTCTCTGAGGTTTTAGGGTAGGGAGATCAGAATGAATATAAGGATGTAAAACAGGAACTATTGATAGGCACCCAGTTTGAACATTTGACAAGACAAGGTCCAGAAGGCGACTATTAGTGTTACGGATATAGTTAAACTGTGAAAAAGAACAAAGGGAAAGAGAGAAAGAAAGGAACAAAGAATTATTATTTGTTTAAGAAATGCCAGGTGTTGTCAAGAAATCCCATTCCACTGTTGGTAGGTTGAAGTTCCCACAATATATAATTTTAGAATGTGGATGACGAGCAAGAAAATGGGCAGAGAGTTCATCGAAGAAGGCTTCGTACACAGTTAGGGGAGAGTTACAGGGAATATACTCAGAGAAAATTAATAAAGAGGAGTTATGAGGAAGAGGGATTTTAACAATTACACACTCAACAGCACGAGCTAATTTGAAGTCAGCGCAAAGTAAACTTTTAAGGGTTTTGCAGACTGCAACCAAGACTGCTCCTCCATCAGATTTATTTGTGACGTTAAGGTCACTGTCGCATCGGTAGACTAAGTAATCTGGTAATATTTCCGCATTTAAAATATTTTCGTTCAACCATGTTTCAGTTAAACAGATAACAGAATCGTTAGTTAAGTGAGACACGAGTAATAAGTCCTCAAGTTTGGTCCGTAAGCCACGAACATTCTGGTAATAAATAGAAGTAGCTGAGCGATTAGGAAGGAAAGAATTTCTTTCGGTACAAGATGATCCTTGAAGGTTGTTGAGGCTGTTTGGAGCCTGTATCGGGATGAAATCACCACTTAGGTTACCTTGTATCAAATGCTTTAACGAGTGTTCCCTTTGGCCAAAAATCGAGACGAAGTACTCGTAGGATAGAAAGTTCAGCCGGAACTGTCAGTTTGAATGAACTTATAACCTGGTCTTTTGTTAATTTTACGCACCTGAAAATACTAGGCATGTAATAAAGCTTCGATTTTACGTAGCTGGCAGGTGTATCCTTGGTTTTGTTGTAAGCGAGCCTTGAAATGAACAATTGTAGAGGTGGAGAGACTACTTGCAGTAGGAACTACCAGTTCATAGCATAATTCTTGAAACCTGTGGATTTTGTTAGCCATCGGTCTCGTTCTTGTTAAGTATCCAATATTTGCCTTCAGATGCGCCATTCAAATATCTTCAGTGTTTAATTATTTTGTTTGTTTGGTATCCGCAGGCCAATTCTTTTTTTCTTGAAAAGCGTTTATTCACTTAAAAAGGGAAGGCCCGACGGCTTTTCAAAACAAAACCTTCTGTATTTCCACATATCTAGCAACTATAGCATAATACAGGTGTTATCACAGATTCATAAACTTGGAGCTTTGTTCTCCCATCTATGCAGCTGACTTCAGGATTATCAGAATTGCGTAAAATATGTTCGCCAATCTACCTTATTTTCTATTGTGTAAGGTTTGAAATTGAAGCTGTGCGTATTGGAGGTAATCATGTTATCGGTATTGGGCCTATGCTCTAAATTGACTTTTTACTATTTTGGTAGCTTATTTGTGATTTTTTTCTCCTTTTTGTAAACAGGAATTATAATAAATCGGATCCATTCAAAAGTTTGTACGACAATATCACAATTTATGATAAGGTTTTGTAGGTATCTCATTGATGCTTGTTTCAAAAAATCTCTTCGATCATTGAAAGATGACTCGAAATTTCAACTCAAAAACGGACGATCCCGGTGTGGTGAGGGGAGAGGAAACAAATTTTTTAAATATTTCTTCTCTTTCTAAACAGCTTGATACTGGTAGTAACGTTATAAAACATGTTTTGGAAAGCTCACATAAGGTCTTTTAAACAAATTCGGGGCACCAACGTATTTACATATGAGGACCACCTTAAGAACGTTTGAAATTTTTCTCAAAACGGGAGCTTTGAAGAGGCCATCACTTACGATCAACGTACCAAGCTTGATGTTAATAGCTTCCATTGCCGACGAATAGACTGATATGTCACGATCTCAATAAGGTTTTTGTAATTTAGTGCAAGAATATGAACCTAGGAGCCTCACTTCTATTTACAAGATATTTTCATTTATGACTTAAAGCTAACTTGATTTCTGACATATTTACGTACTCGAATCTCAAAATTTTTTTGACTTTTATCTCAGTCGCTGCACTTTTCGTTTGCTAAATTTACTGAAACAGGTAGCTATAGTAATTACAACGTTAAACTATTACCTATTTATCAATTTCAAATCTCCTCCTACCTAAATAAGTAAGCGTGCCTTGATAATCCTTGCCTAGATCTTATTCAATTTACCATAATCGTTCTTTATTCACTTAACCAAAGTATCAATTTCCACACTTCACGTCCTGCATAACATAACCGGAAAAAGGAAGGAAAAGGACGTGATCACGATCTCAGCCGGCGTGTTCAAACAAAATTAACTTTCTCTACTCTCATTTCATATAGATAAGTCAATGTATCAACATTAACCGGCAATTTAAATTCTTCGTGGCAACGTATCCTTGTTTCGGGTTCCTTTTCACAACGATGACCAATTTGTCGTAAATTTGCATAACACGATGTTTATAAGTGGAAGGATTCTTTCTAAGAAGCTCAACCGTCCGACAGTTTCGACTATTTCAATAAATTTTCGCACTCACCCACATTCTATTCGCCTAAGGCATGACATTTTCCTTTCCTTTGAGATAGATATTCCGTACATGTTTGAATATTTCCTTTAAATACGGTTGTTCGGATCCGACGATAAATTTGTATCTTAGTTAGATTCTCCTTGAAACTCGTACGCATTTGTGTATCATTTGTGAGAAGAAAAGAAAAGAAGGGAAAAGTTTGTTGAGTTGCAAATAACTCATATACTATGAATGGATGTGAATAATTAAATCAAGGATCAACCCCGAAGGAATATTCCGAGTAAAATATCAAGCGAGGCAAGTATCCTTTCCAATTGTTCTAAAATAACTTTCGATGTGTTCATACTTTATACGAGTTCCAACGTTGTTTCTTTGTTACAAAAAGTCCTATTGGCAGCAAATTATTTACCTTCGTAGAATCAACACGTTTTCCTTTGTTTTAACTTTCTTTCGTTGAAACGTAGACAAGTTTGCGCAGTGTAAGGTTTCAAGCATTGTATAATTGAACAAGGATTTTATCTTGATTTCAGGTGGAGCAGAGAACAAAACGTATAGTGGGAGTAATTGCATTGACAATGCAGTACGAGGGAATGACAAAAAGGACCTTGCTTTACTGTTTCAATTTATTTTGTTTGAATACAAGGATTCAACGTTAGGAGAGCAAAGGTATTGTATAATTGATTTCGTGGTGATTTAAGACCGATCTATTTACTGAGAAAACTCATTGCTGATTGAAATTCAAGGGAAATTCAATAAAATACGGAATGAACTGATTAACACATAAAAAGGAAAAAAAAATCACTTACGTCAAGGATATTTCTTTATTGATCCTTTTCATTAAAAATGGAAAAAAAAATATCATGGAGGTAGTTCTTTAGGTGTGCAATAATAACAAACTTTTCAGAACTCGAAATTCACTAGACTTGGTTCAAAATTGCTTCATAGAAAATTTCATGTTTTCCATAATAAAATCCAAAAGTACCCTGGATTTCGATGAAATTCGCGGTACTTTATGGCTTTATGTAAGGTAGTTCCAACCTTATAATTTCAAAAAATGTAGCTGTCTTTGACGAAGTTATAACCACTTAAATTTTTTTATAATAAAGCAAAAACATGTGGTTTTTCTGATAGGGGTACCGGTTAATTCGTGCGGTTTTCTAACAGATGGCGTAACTTGGTTTTTTGTTCCAGCGATTCACCTTTCCAAATATGTGTTGGAAAGCTACTGTCATATAGTTTCAGAACCAGGGGCGGATTCAGAATTTTCTTTCCGGAGGGGGTCACAGGGTAGAACGATATAAAAAATAACGAAAAATAACAAAATATTATGTATAACAAAAAATATCAAATTTATTAGCTTCAATGCATTACACTTAAACCAATTCCATGCAAAATATTAGAAATAATAAGCGACAAAAAGCTGAAAGAAACTTGTGGAAAATTTGTTGAAACCTATTTCAGAAATAAAGAGAATGAATAAATAAGTATAAACAAATTTACGTTTCTTTCAACTATTTCAATCAAATATTTGTAGACAAATCCAAGGGAATCTTTTTTTCATAAAAACATCCTGAATGCACATGTTCTTCATAGGTAACCAAGCATTAAATTTCATAAGAATAAAAACAAAACATTTCGAAAACAAAAATCAACCAGCTGGTCATCCCAACGTAAACTTCACGTTCGTGCCTACGCCGTTACGTTCTCGCAATTGTGCATCTATTTTAAGAAAATAGTCCACCTAAATTAACTTTTCACGACATGTATTTTGGGTACCTTGAAAATTTTTTTCCGTCATTTCATCTCGTCTCGATCATTTTTTGCGGTCGGCAAAATATTTCTTTACGTGGACATAGGGATGATGGATCGCTCTTGGATAGGACCGACGCGACGGAGGAGACAGTCTGGTGGCAAATGATGGGAACATTTGAGCTCTCCTTCGCTTCAGAATTGATTCTGGTGACTCTTCTCTTCAGCAACATTTAGAAACCGCAGGTGTAAAAGCAACGTACATTAGCAAACCACCCAAAATCAACTGATAGAAGCCTGCAAAGCGGAAATTCAGCAAGTTATCCTGAATAAAGTAAGAGAGGCAAAATTTTTCTGTTTTTTTTTGTGGTAGGAAGGTGAAGGCATTTATGCCCGCCGAGTCTGGCAATGTGGAACTCCCATGGAGGATACCCTTGGACTATCCACTAAACACCTCCCCTGTCAATCTGAGAACCTAGCCTGGAACCGTTTGACACATTACTTCGGGCCAGGTCTCGTTTTGTTACTCCGTGGGGCGCCTTCAAGCTGGGGAGTCCCTTTCCTAGCGGGAAGGGAGAGGGCAAGAGGAAATGCCAGAAGAGCGATCCCCCAGCCCCAGCACTTCCGGCTGCTGCGAGTCCCTTTTATCTTTTAGGACTGCCCGAGCATAATGTGCCACCTGGTTCCATTTGTCAACCGATTCGAGCATCACCGCAACTATATTATCCGGGGTGAGCTCTTCCGTCTCCCTGTTTAGTTCTCTTCGCAGCCTGGCCCATTTGGTACACGCAAAAAATGTGTGACAGGCATTGTCCTCCTCTCCTGGGCAAAACCGACAATCGGGAGACCGTGACTTACCGATCTTGTGCAGGTAAGACTGAAAACACCCGTGCCCGCTCAAAAGCTGGGTCAGATAGAAGTCAGTCTCACCATGCCTTCGATTCAGCCACGGTCTCACATCCGGGATGAGGCGCGCAGTCCACCTTCCCTTCGTGCAATACCTCCAAGACTGCTGCCAATCGTTGAGCGAGCGTTGTCTCTCCTCGCGGACAACCATCTCCCTCGCATCCTCGTTTTGGCGCAGGTAAATAGCGCGGCGCTCTCTAGCAAGGAGGGCGACAGGTATCACGCCTGCAATCACTCTCACCGCCGAGTCGGAGACTGTTGGATACGAAGATGCAATTCTCAGTGCTCCTCTTCTCTGTACCTGTGCCAATCGTTTTCGGTATACCTCCTTGCTGAGAGCGTCGCCCCATACCTCTGCTCCGTACAGTAGCACTGACCCTACAGCACTCATCAAGAGGCGTCTTCTTGATGGGCTGGGTCCCCCTACGTTGGCCATAAGTCGGCTCAGGGCCGATATTCCCGAAGCAGCCTTCTCAGCCGTTGCCCTGATTTGCTCAGAGAAACTCATCTTCGAGTCGATCAGTAGGCCCAGGTACTTCACCGCTGGCTTCGATTCGATCTGTATATCTCCAATACTGATCATCCTTACTCTAGGGATTCTCTTTTTTGTCAAGATGACCACTTCGGTTTTCTCCAGTGCTAAACTGAGCCCGCGAGCAGTCATCCAGTCCCTTACTCGGCGCATTAACATACCTAGCCTAAGTTGCGCTTGTTCAACGGTGCGTCCGGCGACCAGAGCCGCAACATCATCCGCATAGCCGACCAAGCGCGACTCATCTGGCATCTCAAGTCTCAGTAGCCCGTCGTAAGGCACGTTCCACAGGTTCGGACCAAGGATAGATCCCTGGGCAACACCCGATGTAATTTCCATCCTTCGTTGGCCCTGTGTCATGTCGTAGAGCAGGCTTCGGTCCTTTAGGTTGTTCCTCAAAAGCCGCATTAGATATTCTGGAACTTGAAAAGAGTTTTCCAGCGTGTCCAGAACATCCACCCATCTAGCGGAGTTGAAGGCATTCCTGACGTCGAGTGTCACCAACAGGACGATCCGTCGCTTGGTGCGACTATATGCCTCTGCCTTTTGGACCGCGTTCACCACCTCTGCAATCGCATCAATGGTAGAACGTCCTGCTCTAAAGCCGTACTGCCGAGGAGATAGGTCCCCAGCAGCACGAATCGCGTCAGTGAGTCTTCCCTTCATGAGTTTCTCTACCACTTTCCCAGCCGTGTCTAGCATGCATAACGGGCGGTATGCAGACGGCGATTCGGGATTTCCCTTCCCCTTGCTGACCAGCACGAGCCTCGCCACCTTCCATCGTACCGGGAAAACCCCGTCCCGTAGGCAAGCGTTGAATGTGCTGAGCAGCAAGTCAGGACAATGGTGATAGACGAGCTGCAAAATCTCAGCTGGAACACCATCTGGACCTGGAGCCTTCCTCGCTTTCAGGGAGAGGACCGCCTCCTCCAGTTTCAGCTGTGTAAAGAGTGGGCACTCGACTGCTGTTTCACCATGGACAGCGTCAACACGGACGGGATGGGCGGGGAAGAGTCCCCGTACTATCGCGTCCATCTTTTCCGCATCATGTATACAAGGCTTCCGTAGGGCACCAAGTTTCCCTATGACCAGCTTGTAGCCAAGGCCCCACGGATCCCTATTTACATCGTCCACGAGGTCTTGCCAGCATCGGGCCTTGCTCTTGTTAATAAGCCTGCGAAGATATTTCCTACCGGACCTGTATGCTGCTAGCCTAGTGTCTGCCTCCTCCCGTGTTCGCGCCCGCTGGGCCTCTCGCCGAAGTTTGTGACACTCGCTTCTTTGTTCGGCGATCTCGTTTGACCACCAGTATACTGGAGGCTTACCGTGTCGGGGTCTCCGACGGGGCATGGAAGACTCGCAAGCAGCTATGATGGTACTCATAGTTGAATTCACCAAGTCCTTGGCTGTAGGCCCTCCACTCCCTGGCGGAGCTCCCAGCAACGGTGCGCCTGCCGTAAGCGCGTCAGCAAACCTCTCAACGTCCATCCTCCCAGTCCTCCATCCGAGGATTGAAGTTTTTCTCTGTTAACATACATTTGACCGACAACTCACACACTGAACAGCTCAGCTGGTCACTTCGCTACGTCTGGAATAGAGTTGTCAGAGAAGATTTTGTTACATTTTGCGACACGTACTCTGCGACTCGTTCTGAAGATGTGGAAGGTAACGAGCGTCGTTTAACTGAATTTGCAGTGGCACATATTGTCATAGATTTGTGTAACAAATTTGACTTGGACCTGCAATACTTGGTTGGAATCGGTACAGACAGTTGCTCAGTGATGGTGTCTGACTTGAAAGGAGCATGTCACGAGTTGATAAAAGTAGCAATTCACGCACGACGTTGTCCTTGCAATAACCATATGTTGAGCAATTCTTTATTGAAATCATCGAATGTCGAAATGCCGAAACTCTTCAGGGACAATGAAAACCATTGTCGCTTTTTCAAATGCTTCTTCAAAAAAACACGGTGTCTTCAAAAACAAGCTTGGTAAAAAATCTCTTCAAATTCTTTGCGAGACACAATCAGTTGAAAATCACGTAGGAGACTTGCAGTTTCAAGGTGAACTGTCAATAAAAATTTGTGAAGCACTTGAAGAGATTTCAGCGTGGCGAGATGAGAAAAGTGCATCTTCTACTGCTAACCTTCTTCATGCTCTTCTTAATCCACCGTTCCTGATTTCAACAGCTTGCTTGAATAATGCTCTTGGTATGTACATAACTTGTATTTTTTTCATTTTTTCAGTTGAACTATTTGAAAAATTTACGCAGACAAGTTTTGCTCTGTTGAGAAATGACTTGATTCAAATTTACTTTTCAAGAAATTACTCAATTTAATTAATAAAACAAAAATAATTATTATAAACCAAAGAAGCAAATTAGTTTAAAATAATTTTGTTGGTTTTTGTATTTTTCAGGAGTAACTTTACCATTAAGTCGAATTCTCCAAAAACCATCATTTGATCTGAAGAAACAACCGATTT
Organism: Odontomyia ornata; assembly: GCA_963969285.1. Lineage (NCBI taxonomy): Eukaryota > Metazoa > Arthropoda > Insecta > Diptera > Stratiomyidae > Odontomyia > Odontomyia ornata. The sequence goes on along the minus strand of OZ017741.1, from coordinate 184,986,448 downwards.
GATAGCAGATACTTTGACTGTTCTTGAGACGAAATCGAGGCTGATTCCGTCTTTCAACAGCTGTATACTGAAACTGAAAATCTCGCTAAACAGTTGGATGTGGAGATGAAAGTACCTCGTGTTGTTTCTCGCCGAAAACATCGAGATAATCATCAACAAAATCAAACCCCGGAGGAGTATTTCAGGAGAGGGATTTTCATTCCTCTATTGAACAACGTTGTGACAGACCTCAACGAAAGACTCTCCACAGACGTGATGAACGTTTTTCGGTTGAGAGTGTTTCTACCTTGGACCTCATACACAGTGCAGAATATTGAAAACGTTCGCCATGCAGCAGAAACGTAGCAGAAGCTTCCGCAAACTCCTGTCTCGGCCTCGGGAGCCATTGCAGAATTCAAATTGTGGGTAGCCAAATGGAATCGGATTGTTGAACCGATTCACTTCCTCTAGTTTCTGCTGCGTGTGATGAAGAAATTTATCCATCCATTTGGAAACTGCTTGATAATTTGCATACGCTTCCTGTGACCGCAGCCACTGCAGAAAGCGGTTTTTCAAATCTCCGTCGCCTCAAAACTTGGCTGAGATCAACTTTGGCAGAAGACAAACTCACTGGGCTTGCATTGTTACTCATTCATCGCGACATCGAATTGGACATCGATGCGATAATCAACAGATTTGCGAAGCAAAATAGAAAATAAGATTTTGTGCTATAAATGATCTTCGTAGTTGGAACTTATACAAATATAAACAAATCACAAGTGTTGCTACAAACCAAATACAGAAAAATTCAGTTTCTATAAAAAGTTTAGTCGTTATTATAATTATATTTTGTTTCCAATGTTTTTAGTTAAAAATATGGTAAGTTGACTTTTGGCGTTTGGTGTGTTTCTGGTTTTTGATTTTCCAAAAACTGGGTTCATTTTGGTCGTTTGATTTTTTTTTTTTTGTTTTTGGGTTTGCAAATAATTCATTCAGCTCTATTTTTTAAAATGCATACTGATTCTATGGGGGTCATGACCCCCCTTGGTTCCGCGCCTGTTCAGAAACAGAAGCGTAAGCAACAATACTTTTTCTTACTCTGAAAATGTCGAATTTTGTGCCGAATAAAGTGTTTTTGCGGGGAGTACTTCTTCATTGAAGAAAAGGCTACCGAAAGTCATCGTACTTTGGTGGAAGTGTATGGTGTGCATGTTCTAGCTGAGCGTACGTGCCAAAAGTGGTTTGCACGGTTTGAAAGTGGCAATTTCGACTTGCAGGACGATGAACGGCCCGGACAGCCAAAAAAGTGTGAAGATCACGAATCGGAGACATTGCTCCACCAAGATCCATCCCAAACTTGCAAAATCACTTGACGTCGCTCAACAAACCATTTCGTCTAAAAGCAATTTTCCACAATAAAGCTTCAATTTTCCGCATGAATTAACCGATACTCCTATTAATATATTGAATTTTCACTTCATGAGCAGATACATTTTTTCTCGTCTTTAACTTTGAGACCCTAAGCATTGAATAATATACTACATAATAGTGAAACAAGCTGAGGAGGCGGGAGAGTGCTCTTACCAGCAGGGCTTTGAACAATTTTTCTAAAAACCTAAATCAATAGATTGAGCTATACATCCATTACTCATAAAATCTTTTAATTGTGCTTCTAGCATTCGTTGTGTTTTAATCGCTACTGTCAATAATTTTAAAAATTAAATAATTTTTTACGAAAGTCAGAGGAAACTAATTTTTTAATTGATAATCATTACCCGCGAATTATTCGAACAACTATCGAATACCTGAAGTTTCTTTTCTGAAGAAGTTTTAAAAAGCAGAAAGACATTCAAGGGCAGTTCTGGTTTATAAACATTCCCTCTTATCTCACTACAAAAGCAACGGGTTGGAGGAGCCCGATGGCTTCAGCCATCAACAAAACCGATCACGTTAATCGCCAACGATGACGGGCTAGAAAAAGCTGAAGAAAAAGACAAACCGAAAATTTTGTCAGTCGTCGAAATCGAGTAACCAGGTAAAGCTAACGACAAAGTGGAGAAATATGAGAGATTTTAAGGCAGTCAACGAGAGATTGTGTATAATCCGGATAAAAGCGAAATTCTTCAAAATCTGGCTGATTAATGTTCACGCCCCGACCGAAGAAAAGGACGAAGAAACGAAGGAAACATTCTACAATCACCTGGAAAAAATAGTTGACTCATTGCCTACAAACGGCACAAAAATAATTCTGCGTGATTTCAACGCTCAGGTTGGCAATGAGCTATCTCATCGGGGAACGACTGGAGGATATAGCCTCCACGATCAAATAAATGACAACGGCCAGCACCTGATTGACTTTGCATGCAGCAGGAATTTAGACAAACGTTCGACTTGCTTCCCATATCCACGTATTCATAAGATGACCTGGGTTTCACCGGATAACAACACTCAAAACCAGATTCACCATGTTCTGATCCAACAACGTTGGGCTTCAGGCATACTTGACGTCCGTGCATATAGAGGAGCCAATTGTAATTCAGATCATTACTTGATCAAACTAATCTATCGATATCGCATGTCAAAGCCATATTCGGCGAAAACCAGCTCGCTACAAAAATTTGACATCGAAACTCCAACCGGTGTCTGTGGCCTAAAATTTCACGGAGACCCTCGACAACCAGCTGGCTCCCATCTTATCAAACGCATCGTTAAAGACGAGCAACAAGCTCTTGATGAAAGTGAAAGCGGCCATTAGGACCGTGGCAGAATAGACGATTGGAAATCAAGCCCGGCGCGAGTGAAATGATTGGTTCGATGATGAGTGACAGAATGCGTAAGATCAAAAGAATCAGGTGTATAAAAATAGGTAGGTAGGAAAACTAGAACGAAGAGAGAACACTATGATCTCAGAAGGGTAGTGTATAAGATAATTAAAACTAAGAAAAAAAATACTATGACGACCAACAACACAGGACAAGCATACAAAGTAGTGAAAAGCCTGAAACATGGTTATCAGCCAAAAACAACGTTCTGTCGTGATGACATAGGCAATATCATCGCTGATGAAACCAAGATTAAGGAAAGATCGGCATCGTTTTTTAAAAACCTCCTAAATCCTCCGCATAGCTCCAGAACATCGGGGTATATAGATGTCTGCGGAGAGCTTTCATTGGCCCCACTAACTTCGGATGAAGCCGGGCATCAATGAGATTCCAGTGGAGCTCATCAAATATGGGGGCAGTAGTGTTCATCAAGCTATTCACAAAGTCATCTAGTACATTTGACAACAAGAACATATGCCGGAAAAGTGGAGCCAATCAATTATGTTCCCTATCCACAAAGAAGGAGACAGTCTACAGTGTGAAAATTATAGAGGAATATCACTTCTTTGTACGGCGTATAAAATATTTTCTAAAATCTTCGAAAATGAAATAGAATCGTACGCCAACAATATTATTGGGGAGTATCAAGATGGTTTCAGAGCATGTAAATCGACAGTTAAATAGGTACTTGAAAAGTACTGGGAGTCCCACATAGACCTACACCAAATTTTCGTTGACTTTAAGCAAGCATAGGACAGTATTGATCGTAATGTACTGTACCAAATAATGCTTTGCTTTGGCATCTCAGCCAAATTAGTCCGTCTTACCAAAATGACAATGATGTCGACGACCTCCCAAGCTCGCACAAATAACCAACTCATCGATGCCTTTGACACAAATATCGGGCTAGAGCAGGGAGATGGGCTGGCCCCATTGCTATTCAATTTGGCTCTGGAGTACGCCATACGGAAGCTACCAGTCAATACGTGACGTGCATTATTATACAAGTCAAGCCAACATCAACATTTTGTCACGGTCATTAACAACCGCCAAAGAACTCTTCCTGAAACTCGAAAGTGAAGCAAAAATAGTAGGGCTACAAATCAATGAAAATAAAACAAACCTTATGACACAGTCGTGGAAAAATACCTCAAATACACAAAATACCACACAGCTCGCAAATAAAATATTTTATTCAGTTTTGACGATATTGAAGACCAGCTGCATACACCGGAAAACAAATCTCTAAGTGTACGAATCTGTGATAAGACCTTCATTATACTATGGGTGTGAAACATGGACCCTAACCCAAGCATCCGTAAATATATTGAACACCTTTTAGCAACGAGTCCTGAGGCGAATAACTGGAGCAAAGCTTGACGGGAACCAATGGCGAATTCGATTCTACCATGAACTGTATGGAATTTTTGACGAACCGAAGGTTTCAACGATTACAAAACTGTGGGCGCTACAATGGGCTGGCCACATGAATCGTATGGACGAACAACGGATACCCAAAAAGGTCTTCGTTGGGAGAACTGAAGGCCGGAGGCCAGTGGGGAAACCAAGGAAACGCTGGTCTGACTCAGTCAATGAAGACAGTTCATCGCTGCTCGGATTTTGGATTTAGAGGACGCGACCAGTGAACCGAGACACTTGGAGGTGCTATTTGCAGGAAGCGAAGGCCCGAGAGGGGTTGTAGTGCTAAGAAGAAGAAGAAGAAGATGAGAGAGAAAACGAGGAACTCAGACTTAGGATCCAGTCATTGGAAAAGCTACTTGAATAATTAACGTTGAATAAAGGAAAAGAAATCACTAAGAAAGAAAAAGAAGTAAAGTCAAAAGCAACCGAAGACAAAAAATCAACGAAACCGTAACAGGAACCTGCTCAAGAATATGTCCTCAGCGCTGGCAGAGCAAACGTCAGAACATATATCACGCAGCACTAGCTGGACAAGACGACCCCATGAATATTTAAGAGGACGAAGGTAACCAAAATTCCAAAAATTATTTCACTAAATCTGATAAAGTATTCATCGAATATTTAAAAATTAAAAATCGGGAGAAAAAATCAAACGTTTTGTCTATTGGTCCGTTTGTCAATATTAGTCAAAAGAGACAAAAAGTTTTTGGCAGCCGAAAATAAATTAAATTATTTTGAAATCAAAAGAGTGAGTGCTGACAAAGTGATGATTAAAACTAAGTCACTGCTTGACTTTTGAACAGCAAAAAGTGCGATAATTTTTTTTTTTAAATACCTCCATTCCCTACCACTCTCTCCATCACTCTTTCATCGTCGCACAACGCTCGTGCGATCTGCACTTCACAGGTCGTCAATTCCTACGTGTGCTTGCAGGCAATGCTAAAACATCGGTATAAGGGGCACACCAAATGCTGTGAAGTACATCTTTCCTGCTAGTCTAGTCCGATTCGTGAAATGTTCTCAGGGATAAAAAAAAAATATTAAAATACGACGCAGTAAAAAAAACTCTGAGTTTATAAAAACCAGCTGTTTTAAGTATCTCGACGTTAGGGTCTAAAATACCAAGATACTGCATTTTCAATCCTCCGGACTTATCATTAATCTGCATTTATTAGATGTTCCTTAAGTCTTTTCTTAAAAACCAATAATGAGCTTACATTTTTCACTGTTTCTGGAAGATTATTGTATATACGCAATGCATCATTCGTTGCATCGTTCTTTAGTCGATCAGTTCTAGCGTAAGGTATTACAAAATTGTTGGCATTTCTTGAATTATATGGATTTATTTGTGATACTTTTATAAAGGGGATTCGTTCCGATTCACTGGAACTTAGACATTTGAAGATAAACTTCGCTTTCTCCATAGTAATGATTTGACTGAAGGTGAGTGCATTGGTCGGTTGATACACTAATCTTGTTGGAGTGAGAATCGGAAGGTTTAGAATATTTTTATAGGCTTTAGTTAGTATCCTGGATATAATATTAAGGTTTTGCTTTGACTATTCACTCCAAATGACCACCGCATAATGTAGTTTTGTTAGTACAAATGCATTTAATGCAAGTTTCTTTATATGCATTGGAAAACCTCCATATCTTCTCAACACTCCTATTGTTGGTAGTAGTTTTCACCTCAAATTATTTATGTGTGGCAACCATGTCAAACGAGGATCTATGGTAAGACCGAGATATTTAATTTCAAACACTCTTTGCAAGTTTTCGCCGTTAATTTTTAGGTGGTTTTAGGTGGGAGAGGTTCCGCACTTTACATGCACCCCCAAGAGCGAGAAAAACCAGACCTTTTTGTTGAAGTGCCTGGACAGCGGAGAGGACACAGTCGATCTCCTTCAGGTGCTTTAAGAAGTTGCACCGAAAATAGAATTTATTGCAATCAAAGACTTTGCAACAAGGAGATTGATTGTCGAACGTCAAATTTTGGCTTTTTACTTGTTCCAATTTTTGAGCAAAAGTAGTTCAACTCTCCTTCAAAAAATAAGGTATTTGAACTTCCGAGTGGAGAAGTGGGGACACCTCTAGAAGAGCAAGGTCAAGCAGAGCTATGGATGCCAAAGATTTGGTCATTAGGCCGCCAATCGTGCTATAAAATATAGATGTGTAAAGTGTAAAGATTTCCATGCTCCCGGCGAATGCAAATTGGCTCAGATGGAGCCAAAAGAAAAACTATTTTTGTGAACTGCGGTGTCTTTGTTCACCCAGCATCATATTGAATATGCCCGCAGTATCAAGGTTTAAAGGTAAAATTTACTCCAAAATAAACTCAAGTACACCACAGTGTGATACCTACCAACTTCGTCAAGCACGAGGTGGCATTTGCAAGCCCGGGATGTTATTTGCATCCCAGACCAGTAAGCAAAAATGTACATAATGCAAATAATGTAAGTGGCAATAATGAGCTGCTTCTTAAAATTTACCAGCAAGTTCATTCTTTAGCTAAGAAAATCGATAAACAGTATTAAAAAATAATTTTTGTTTGTCATCGCTTAAGATTTTCAAATGCCCCAAAATAACTTGTCATCCAGTCACATTCCCATGGCTAGGCTTCATCTCATCTCAATCACCGTTAACTCCATTGTGAGTCTACATTGACGTGACTGTCCCTTGGAGTTCCTTGTCGAGCGAAAACCTGACATCATGCCTCTCAATGAAACCCACCTCAATTCATGGCACTCAAGAATTCAAGGATTTTGAATCCCTAAGAAACGGTAGGGTAATAGGTGATGGTGGAGGTGGCACCGGCATATTGGTTAGAAGACCCTATTATTTTCAAAATATTGAAAAATTTGAATTCAAAAACTTTATATCTCTCGAAGTTCCCGTTATCAAAGTTTCACTGCCAGGTTGGGATAACCTCTTTATCATCTCTGCCTAACCAACTTGTCGAAATGTTCTCAAGCTCAAGAGGAAGCTCAATTCCTTGTTTGAAATACTCGACTTGAAAAAGCTGCGTGGTTATTATATTCTTGTCGGTGACCTGAACGCCAAGCATACATCATGGCTAAACCCCACCAGTAATCCAGAAGGCATATTCCTGAAATCATAAAAAACAGAGAATCAAATGGAATACAGGTGCAATATAGAGTGGTTGGAGTTTCCAAAATATACTAGGATAAATTCATATTTGGACATCTGCATTGCTGACTTGAATTCAGCTTTAATAGTCCTCAACGATAACGACCATAACGCAATCATTATAGAATTAATCATAAAAGGAATAGTGTCTGCCTCATTCCAGTTCAACATGAAAATCATAGTTTGAATTCCAAAGAACGGGTTGGGGACAGTTTCAAAAGAAGTTTGATGGGGATTACCAAAAGCAATGTCATCCTTTTGATGATGGCAACGCTTGTTCAATGGTTCTTAATGACAAGAATCTAACTAACGATAGATCTCTATTTGTGGAAGTAAGAGAATCTGACGGTGGAAACGATTGAGAAAGTAGTTTCCAAGATTAAATATCGAAACAATATGGAAAAATATGAAACACCAAACATCCTAACAATATTATCGGCACTTTTTAGACTGCAATAACTGTTAGAGAGAAGAAACAGGGAGCAACGGTTAAATCTATTGAACTCTACGGCGTCAGCAAGCGTTCTTAGACTCAATTATTACCGAGCCGAACTATATTAATTTTAATTAATTAATCAACAACATTTACTGTAAATTGGAACATTTCAACTTAATATGCTACTGCAAGCAAGGCAGGAAGTAGGGTAGGGAGACTCAGGGAATCCACTACTACCTCTCAGTTGAACGAATCGAACTCGGAACATCACGCTTACGTGGGCAAAGGAGACACAGTTTTTCGAGTCCTCAACACATTAAGTCGGCTTCACAACTGCCAGCGTGATACTTGGAACTACGACATCAACAAACAATATTTCGATTTATTTAATGGGACCATCTCCCACTATACGATTCGCAGGAACGAGTATTGATCTCGAAATGCTGCAAAACACGATAGCACTCACTAAACTACACAGGAACAACTGAATCTAATCCAACACACATAGAGCAGCGCTGTTTCTAAGCCGAACGAATCGGGTAGATGCTCCATTTCCACATTGATTAGACATACAAATCTCACGGCGTGGAAGCAACATCGATTTGACTCACATCCCGCTTGAGCAAAATAGTGCGTTCACAAACGAAAGCAAATAAAAATGGAGGGAATACGGATTGAACTGTGGAACACAGATAACACATTCACCGAGGGAAAGTTCCGACACATTGGACTGCGGGGCCCCATTGTCGTTTTTCTCTCAATCGAATGCTAAATTAAGTCTGTCAAATACCATACCTAATATCTATCAACCTTATAACAAGCTAATCCTAAACGTAATTCAACGCTTGTTAATGAATTACTGCTGTTACTTACCTACGTGGTAAACAACACTCAGGAAAACCGCAAAAATAACGTACGAGTCGCGATGTTTCCATTGAAATGCAACCAATTAATTGTTGATTTACGAAACTTTAAAAATCTACGGGTTCAATAAGTTTGAACGTAAATAAAGACTGACAACTGCCAACAAACGTCAGTGGAAAGTGGAAAACATAAAAAGATAATGCAGCCACTGAAACATCATGCCGGCTGCGTTCGATGCGGAATAAATTAGACCAAACGCATGAAACTACCGGCAATGAAATTGAAACCGGAGTAAGTAGATTTTTGCAGATTAACCGAAAAAAAAGCGGCGAACCGTTGGACCGAGGAGAAAAAAACTTCGCGGGAAAACGGAACGGGTCCTTTTTTGAACGAGCTAGTGGAGGAGTGATTGGCAGAAGTTTTGGCAGCGAACGTACGAGTGGACTTTACGTAGTGAAAATAGCAGGAGGTGTTCGAGTGTAAGCTCAAATGAACTGCGACGGAGATTTCCAAATCGCCAGCGGAAGTATTCAAGCAAGCATAAGCCGTGAAGACAGCACAGCCATCGAAGAGAGTATCAAGGAGGACATTGTCGATGGTGGACTTCGTCTACAAGAGTTCAAGAAGAATCGGAGACGGGATTAATCAACACCTAATGGGCCCATTACGAGCAAATTCACAGGAGTCATGGATTTTCCCTAATTGTGAGTAGTTTAGCCTTTGCATTGAATTATATCCTAATTTGATACAATTATAAGATTTTTATTTGAACTTGTTCGATTTAAATTATTATTCCAAAATTTTAAATTTTACCGTTTAAAGAATTTAATAACCTTTTTACTCATTCCGTACAAATCCTGTATAAGTCGGCTCGGTTGGTGGATCCCAGGCCAAAATTAAGGTAGGGTTTTGTTTGAAAGAGTTCACCAGCCACATAAGGTGGTTATTAGTGGGTGGTAGGTTGTGCGTAGTGGTAGAACTGAAATCAAAGCAAAATAGTGTTCGGAAGAGTGAATCAGCTACATTAAGTGATTGCTAGTGAGTGTTACGTCGTGCGTAGTAGTAGAATCGAAGTAAAATCAGAAGATAAGTGTAGGATTTCCACCCGTGTGTAAAAAAAGTGGTGTTTGTGGGCAAAACTTCCTGCAAAAATTGTACCGGTAAGCCAAGTTCTCGCTTGATGGCTTATCAAGGCTCACTGAACAAGCGAGTGGCACTCCCACGCCCGTCTCGGGACGAGCTTACCTGGGTCTGCAAGCCCGGCCGGAGTACCCTATTTCTTTTTGGGTGTAACAACCCCTCGTTGCCTTTGTTGAACCCAAACTTGAAGAATGTTCGCAACTTACTCCGTTCATACTTCAGGAGTGAAGTCAGCAATCAATGGGCGGAAAGATTGAAGAGTATTTGCCCACAGGATCCAGATGGCGTTTCCACAAAACTGAACAGCATATTCTATGAGCAGTCTCAAGTGCAGGTATCGAATCTTGAAGTCGAGAGTGATGAGATAAAACTTCTCGATATCAGCGAAATTGATAGTATGACTCCGGATTGAAATGAAAACAGGATTATATATGATGGATTGCAGAAACTTACCCTAATTCTAAAACATTTTGAATTGGTTCATCTACCAAACTCTGAGAGAGGGAACCAAATATTTTCAGAGGTCATTGAAGTAAAAGTTTCCGACTTCAAATCAAGCCTGAACGGCGAATGAATTCTTCATTTCAATGAAACATTAACATCTGACCTCATACCGAGCTTGAATTTTATTGATGACTTTGTCAGCTATGAAGTATTGTGTCATATTTGGTAGGATAAACAAAAACTCATGTGGTACTGACGATATTCGAAATATAGTTCTACTACTTCTTTTCAGTAAGGACTGAAAATTGAAATAAGGTACAATGCACACACGGTGTGTGATCAGTCATTTTAACTCGGAAATCCATTGCACACACAGTGTTAAAGCAAGAATTTATTTGTTGTACATGTCACTAAACTTTTTCTTGATTTAAAACATTCTAGGTAGCTGCATATCATAGGTTGTCTATAAAGCCCTTCTGATATGTGTGTAGTTCTCTCCATCCATATATTTATTTTTAGTTTTGAAATTATAGATTGAAGGATCTTTAGGGTGACCAATTGGAGTTCAAGTGCATGCAAAAAGCATATTTTTGGTGTTTGAATATGTCGGGTAAACAGAAAATTGGCTTCATGTAGGAAATTTTAGATAAGAAATTTGTAGCATTTATACTTCCTCTATAATATTATTAAATTAAGTGAGATGTGTGATTTTTTAACCAATGGTGAGTGCGAAAATTTACACTATTCCTGCGGATATGCTGCTAAACAAGAACATGACTATACCTCTTTACGTTCAATTGAATCTAGAGCCAGGATTTTTTTACTTGTGCAAAATTAAACGCACTGTTAGTAATACATAATTGTATTGCCAAAATCAAAAAAAATAATAATAATAATCTTTCACTAGTCCAATTCGAACCTTGGAGCGAGATTTGTTAGGGAATTTAATTTCATGACCGTAACGCTATTCGAGGCGATATGGTTAGTGTCAAGCTCTATCTTGTGATTATTACCTGTTTTTTCTATCAGTACCGTTCACAGCTAGGAAAGCTGATGGTCTGACAGAAATGCCAAAAGAATGAACTCATTGCCACCAACGAACTTTGAACTTGGAAACTGCTGTACTAGCGGTGAGCATTCTAACCACAACACCATACGAACTACCAAAATTATAATTCAATATTAAACAGAAACTTTTACAACTCATTACCTCATTCCCGTGCTAATTAGATTTTGCATGCACCATCCTAATCAATAATAGATGGTAAACGGTATTTCACTTCTCAACAAATCAAGGAACTATACTTGATATAAGAAGGAGTTAATATCAAATCATATCAGACTTAATTACACCCAATTACAATAATTCTAGACCATTAATAGCGTCTTCTATTAACTCATCGAGTTCTGTTGGTTCATAGAATTACAGTTCAGACTACTTAGAATTCCTGTTAACACATATTCAATAGGGAATGGGCCATTAAATCACATCAATTTATCTGTGGGGAATAACTATAACAGACAACCTTCAAGGCTCCATAGCTAATTAAAGGTTGCCTCCACCGCATTGAAGCGTCCACCAGACTCCATAACTTGCAATAAAAGAAAATTGGATCACGAATGGAATTTTATGAGAAAATAAACACATATAAAACATTCTTGTGAGAATCTAAGACGCGCAACTAATCAATCACATCACATTTGAACACATATGTATGTTGTATCTAACTTGAGACTGTTTCGTAACATACAGTGGAGGATAGGATACGCAAACTCTTTGAGCACCTGTTGTTATTACAATCGCATGTAAATCAACGTATTTATTTATTCAGCTCTCGAAGTCGTTTTACCACCAAAATCGTTACTCATCCATAAGTGTATATTCTCATATGATGGTACTTACTCGTATATGTTCGGCCTGTTTATCGAAACAAAGGCTCGATTACATACAGGCAAATTGGAAAATATGCCTAGACTTGTAGATACTTCAGTACCCTGGGGCTGCTTGTTGCGATACTGCATGACTTTTTGTTTTTTCTTTAAATAAGCGTATTTACGTATAATTATTCAAAAGCTCATTATGGATAATGAGATACTTTTTAGAAAACGGTTTCGTATATTTTTCATTAGAAAATATGTTTTCCGAGCATATCCTTTGAAACTCTTAGGTATTATTTGCTCGTTAAAAGTGATGATCATGCCATCATTAAAATCATGTATCTATTCATTTATGTTTTCCTAGTTTTCTAAGTTATGGAAGTGAATTGTTTACTCCAAACTGTTGCCTGAGTAACATACATATGTATTAGTTTCATTAAACGTTAATCAAATCGATTTTTGGCTTGTTGTTTCTGGTGCCTTGGAGAATCGACTTCAAGTAGAAACACTTTACCTTGAGTCCTTACTGTTTTGATGATGTTCGTTTGTCTATCCTTGGCATTTTCCCTTCGAATAGCACTATATCTGTCTAAACTGGCTACCTAAAAATTTACCGAGTGGGCTTTTTTTTAAATATTTTATTTTGACACTGACAGCTGTTTCCTGCTCAAAGTTATGTTAGTGAGTCAGTATTAACCTGCCGAGGAACAAAACAAATTGATTTACGCTTGAACAACGTTGGGAAATATTGAAATCTAACTGGATGCCGATTTTTCTTAAAAAATCATCTTTTCTAATAACGCACATTTTCATCTCGGTGGCTTTGTGAACAAACAAAACTGCCGCATCTGGAGCTCGGAAAATCCACACGTGAAGCCAATGCATCTTCATCGAGTGACAGTGTGGTGTAGATTCTGGAGTGGTGGCATCATTGGACCGTTTTTCTTTGAAAATGAGGCTGGAAATGCTATTTCGGTCAACGGGGAGCGCTGCAGAGACATGATATCCGACTTTTTGTGGCCAAAAATTGACAATTTGGACTTGACTGACATTTTATTTCAACAAGATTGTGCGCTATGCCATGCAGCTCACCAAACAATCAATCTATTGCGCAAAAAATTCGGAAATCGTGTATTCAGCCGCCTTGGCAATGTTAATTTGCCGCCTCGAAGCTGTGATTTGACACCGTTGGACTTCTTTTTATGAGACGCTGTAAAAGATCGATGCTATGTGGAAAACCCACAAGTAATTCAAGTACTGTAATTAAATATTCAATAAACCATTGCTCAGATAGGGCCCGAAACCATCAATGATATCTTGGAAAATTGGGCTGAGAGGATGGCCTACTGTCACGCTAGCTGTGGTAGCCATATGAATGAAATTGTTTTTTACAAAGAACGGGAAAGTTTTTCTTGCAAAAAAAGCCAAAATATAAGAATAAAATTGATTTTTGTTCATTTTATTGCATTTTTAAAAAGAAACTTGTGTTTGGCCCACCCTATACTTGACAAGCCAGATTCCAGTCAGGCATGTCTTTGATGTTCAGTTTACCAAGGGCGGACTTTATTTCCCCTCCCCATTGCTACGTATTTCACAGTAACGTGATCTTCAGCTCGAGTCTTTTCCTATTTCCTAGTTACGATTTAAATAAAAACAATGTAAAATTTGTCCTTAGTAGGCTTTAAAACTTTCTTCATTCCGCCCGAATCTTTTTTTTGAGTAGTAAGAGATCTTGTTGGGAAACCGCCAGTAGTGATTGCCTGATATGTATGTTTGCTGGCAGTGGATGGTGGCCATTTGATGTTTATGCAGATAGACGAATGCATAAGGATCTAAGTGCTAGTGCTAACTCGAACAATTTGCAATGAATGTGATTTATTGGTGGCGGCGGGTTATTGTCAGTTTATGAACAGGAGCGAACGCATTAGTTTAACGGTAGCCATTGTAATAAATGGTGGTATGTATCATGTAGAATCATCCATTCTTCACAATTTACTAGCACCAACTCAATAAATTCACAATGCTTCACCTCAACAATTTTGGAAGGGGAATGGCACAGCGAAATCAAAGAGCACCTGGATGCTGTGTAGATGACTCTGCTGTTTCAACGCAGCCGCAATTTGGTTTCTGATAAACCACGGTCCCAGGTTCAAATCTCGTTGGGAGCAACGTGATTTAGTTCAAGGGATTTTTTGGACAGACTACGAGTGTTCGCTCAGTGGTGATATGTACTGATTTAAACAGATCGTATCATAGCTGAGCAAGCACATGGGAGCATGGTACTGTCCAAACCAACTTCCGAAGAAATCAATACGGTCATGAAAATGAGATACTCTAACTATCTCTAAGCGAAGGCCCGAGAGGGGCTGTAGTGCTACAAAGAAGAAGAAGAAGAAGCCACGCGCAGGTGCCCCGAAATGGCTGCCATGGAGGATAACGTGACAAAAATCCACGAGCTCGTATTGAAAAAGCGGCGATAGAAAGTGCGTGAGATCCCTGAGACAGTAGGTATCTCAAAAGACTGCATGAGTCATATCCATGACATATTGAGATGTCAGTGCTATGGGTGCCATGTTTGCTCACTGTGGACAACAAACGCAACTATAAAACCCCTTCAGAGTAGTGTTTACACTATTCAAGTGCAATCCAAAGAAGTTTCCGCATCGTTTTGTGAGCGTCGGTAAAACATGGCTCCACTGGTATAAATCAGAGTCCAAGGAGCAGTTGAAACCATTCTTCGCCATGCGAACTTCCCCAGAAGCAGGTGAAGACTGTCCTATCAGCCAGAAAAGTGAATGCCAATGTTTTCAGGTACTCACAGAGTAAAGTACGCATCGACTACCTGGAGAAAGGTAAAATGGTTACAGGGCTCTATTAATCTGAATTATTGGCTCGATTTGATGCCAAACTGCAGAAAAAGGCCCCATTTGGTGAAGAAAAAAGTGCTCTTTGACCATAACAATGCATTGGCTCACACTTCCACCGTTGCTACGCCCAGAGCTGTAACCCTATCCTCCGTCTTCTCCAGATTTCGCCCGATGTGACTTTTTTTTTGTTTCAAAACTTGAAAAAATCACTCGTCGGGAAAAAATTTGAGCCGAATGAGAAGGTCATCGCTACCACCGGAAGGAACCTATTTTTTACATGGATTAAAGAAGTTGGAGCATCGCCGGGAAAAGTTTATCGAGCTAAGAGGATATTATGTTGAGAAATAAATCACCACTTTTCCAAAATTTTCGTTTCAACTTTTATATGTTAACTATTTATCGGACCGCCCACGTACTTTATAATATCTATTTTAGCTATTTTGCCTTGTTTTTCCTAGCTTTGTTTTAGTTTCATTGATTTGTAGACCTATTCGTTTTGCTTCGCTTTCGAGTTTCAGCAGATTTCTTTGGCAGTTGTTAATGACCGTGACAAAATATTCATGCCGTCCTCATAGGCTACTACTTGGCTTAACTTTTATGCTAACGTACCACTTGTACCAACAGGTAGCTTTCGGGTGACATATTCTAGAGCCAAATTGAATAGCAATGGTGTCTGCCCTTCTCCCTGCTTAAGTCCGATATTTGTGTCGAAGGCATCGGTGAGTTGATTATTGATGAGGACTTGGAATTGCCAGTTTGGCTGAGATACCAAGGCAAAGCATTATTTGGTGCAGTACGTTACGATCAATACTGTCGTATGCTTGCTTAAAGTCAACGAAAATTTGGGTCTACATCTATGTTGAACTCCCAGCATTTCCCAAGTACCTGCTTGACTGCGAACAATTGGTATATTGTCGATCTACCATCTCTAAAGCCATCTTGATACTCGCCAATAATCCGATCTTTTTTTCTATGATCTCTGAAAATATTTTGTACACCGTACAAAGCAGTGATATGCCCCTGTAGTTTTCGCGCTGTAGCTTGATTGGCTCTACTCTTTCGGTATATCTTCTTGTTGCCAAATGTGCTAGATGACTTTGTGAATAGCTGACACCATATTTGATGAGTAACACTGGAATCTCATCGATGCCCGGGGCTTAATTATTGTTTTGAGCTTTGATGATGGAACAAACTTCTCCTAGAGTCAGTGGGGCCACTGGAAGCGCTCCAAAAATATCCATAAGCTCAGATCCCTCGGCACTTAGTGTCCCATTATTGGGGCAACAGTAAAACCAATGTGCAACCCCGAGACTATTTACTACCACCTGTCGTGGGGTTTAGGATGAGGAGTCATTGAAGATGTGGGTTGGGGAAACAATGGGAACCCCTCTTCCTTAGGCCTTGGAACCACCGACGGTGGAGATGAAACCATGTTCTACCTTTCCTATTAAAGAAAAAAATATATTTAGCCTTCATATAATTAAACAAATTATTCCATATACGGAGTTTTGGCTTTGATTCTTATTTTGCTTCTTATTTTAGCTCTTCACTAATTAAGGCTAGTTTTTCTCTGTTTACTATACAAATTAAACAAAATATTCGTGAAAGTCATCTCATTGCAGTAGACTACTATAAAGATAAGCGAAGATTTCTCATACGTACGATAATTACAAGTATGTAAACGTCCCAGAAATCCATCAACACCCCGAATAAAGACATTGGGGCAATCTTCCACAAGTACTAATAATGACGATGGGTGATACTGTACGAGGCCGGATGCTGGTGAATAATTTTAAATGATGGCTGATGAAGGTAGAAGAAGCTGGATGATGCCTGATAATAGTTACAACGATGGATAATGGACATGAGGGTGAATTGTGAATGGTGATGGAGAATGATGAATGAATGAATGAAAGCGAATGATGATAAACTACGGTTAGTGATGTTTTCTGACGGCGTATGATAACGAATTATACCCAGCTGCGAAACGTTCTGATTTTAAACCAGCATGTATCATAACTGAACAGGCTTCTAGTCTAGAACCACTCGAGCTAAATCTCGTTGACGCCAACGAGACTTGAACCAGAGACCTTTGGCTTACGGGTTTAGTGCCCTAACCACTAAACCACGCGGACTGCTAGTTCGTTGTTTTACTAGTTTGAAAATAACTACATCCGTCAAGTTTCCATCCTTTAGACAGAGATGGGTGGTTCACTTTAGCTACTTTAATATTTTTATCTTTGACATTCCCCCAGTAATACAACAACCTTACTTAGAGAAAGTAACGGTTGCTTTTCGTACAATGTTTGCATTTGCCTCAAACCCCTGTGCCCACTAACTTCAACGAGACAAAAAATTTGAATCACTGTAGAGGAGCTTGATTGACAACTCCACCATAGATGGCCCCAAGCCCGTTTGAGAAAGGAAGAGGGAATCCTTGTTTCTCCAACCCATAGCTTCCATGATTCCTCATCCCGAACCCAAAATTAAATGGTCGTAACTGCTCTTGGGGTGCACATTGGGTTTACTCCTCGTCCCTGAAAAACCCTTAATTGTTTCGAAACCTGCAGATAGGCCTCGGAATGGATTGGACTCGGCAACGACCTCGCAAACGAAAAAAGGACTATGGCATTGGATCCTGGGATGTCAGATCACTCAATTACCCTGGCGCTGTTAAGGACCTTTTACAACAGACCAGTCAATATCAATTAAAAATACTGGCAACCCAGGAAACGAATTGGACTGGAAACGACATTCAAGACATGAGATCGCACACAATATTTAAAAGTGGGAAGCCTACTGGAAAACGAGAATTTGGAGTGGCCTTCATTGTTGACAGGGAGTTCAAATCGCACGTTATTGATTTTAAGGCCGTCAATGAACGGTTGTGTGCAATCCGTATAAAAGCGAAATTCTTCAAAATCTTGCTGATTAATGCTCACGCCCCTACCGAAGAAAAAGACGAAGAAACGAAGGGATCGTTTTACAATTACCTGGAAAGACTAGTCGACTCATTTCCCACAAACGACACAAAACTTAGTCTGGGTGATTTCAACGATAAGGTTGGCAATGAGCTATCTCATCGGGGAACGACTGGAGGATATAGCCTCCACGATGAAACAAATGACAACGGCCAGCGCCTGATTGACTTTGCATGTAGCAGAAATCTAGTCATACATCGACGCATTCATAAAATGACCTGGGTATCACCGGATGGCAACACATAAAACCAGATTGATCATGTTCTGATCCAACAACTTTAGCCTTGAGCATACTTGACGTGCATACATACAGAGGAGCCAATTGCAACTCAGATCATTACTTGATCAAATCAAACTATCGATGTTTTATGTCAAAGGCATATTCGGCGAAGAGCAGCCCGCTGCAAAAATTTGACATCGGAAGGCTCCAAACGGCGTCTGTGGCCGAAAATTTCACGGAGACCCTCGACAACCAGCTGGCTCCCATCTTATCAGACGCATCGTTAAAGACGAGCAACGAGCTCAGGATGGAAATGAAAGCGGCTATCAGAACCGTGGCAGAACAGACGATCGGTCATCACGCCCAGCGCAAGAGGAATGATTGGTTCGATGATGAGTGCCAGAATTCGTTAGATGAAAAGAATCAGGCGTACAAAGAACACGTATGTAGGAAAACCAGGACAACACTATGAAAATCTCAGAAGAGTAGCGAATAAGATAATTAGGATTAAGGAAAGAAAATACTATGACGACCAATTGAGAAGTATACTATAGATGTAAGCTTAGCGAGCAATAACAGAAGACAAGCATACAAAGTAGTGAAAATCATGAAACGTGGTTATCAGCCAAAAACCACGCTCTGTCGTGATGACAGTGGCAATATCATCGCTGATGAAATCAAGATTAAGGAAAGATGGGCATCATATTTTAAGAACCTCCTTAATCCTCCGCACAGCTCCAGAACATCGGAGCCTTTAGATGTCTCCGGAGAGCTTTCATTGGCCCCACCAACTCTGGATGAAGTTTGTTCCATCATCAAAGCCCAAAAGAATAATAAAGTGCCGGGCATTGATGAGATTCCAGTGGAGCTCATCAAATATGGTGGCTGTAGTGTTCATCAAGCTATTCACAAAGTCATCCAGCACATTTGGCAACAAGAAAATATGCCGAAAGAGTGGAGCCTATCAATTATATTCCCTATCCACAAAAAAAGTGACAAGCTACAGTCCGAAAATTATAGAGGCATACCACTACTTTGTACAAAATACAAAATATTTTCTAAAATCTTAGAAAATAAAACCGGATCATATGCCTACAGTATTATTGGGGAGTATCAAGGTGGTTTTAGGGCAGGTAGACCAATTGTTCACAGTCAAGCAGGTAGTTGAAAATGCTGGGAGTTCAACATAGACGTACACCAAATTTTCGTTGACTTCAAGCAAGTATACGACAATATTGATCGTAACGTACTGTACCAAATAATGCTTGGTTTTGACATCCCAGCCAAATCAGCCCGTCTTACCAAAATGACAATGACGTCGACAACCTCCCAAGTCCAACCAACTCACTGATGTCTTTGACACAAATATCGGACTGAAGCAGCGAGATGACCTGGCCCCATTGCTATTCAATTTGGCTCTGGAGTACGTCATACGGAAGCTACCTCTCGATACGCGAGGTACATTACAATACAAGTCGAGCCAGGTAGTGGCATATGCGGACGATGTCAATATTCTGTCACGGTCACTAACAACTGCCAAAGAACTATTCTTGAAACCTGACAGCGAAGCGAAACTAGTAGGGCTACAAATCGATGAAAATAAAACAAACCTCATGACGCAGTCGAAGAAAAATACCCCAAATACACAAAATATCACATTTGGCGAAAACAGTATCAAAAATGCTAGCAAATTTGTGTATTTACGCGCCAAAATAACGAAAACAGGTAATGAAAGAGACGAAATACGCCGAAGAATACAGCTCGCAAATAAAATATTTTATTCAGTATTGACGATCTTGAAGACCAGCTGCATACACAGGAAAACAAAGCTCCAAGTATACAAATCTGTGATAAGACCTGTCTTATGCTATGGGTGTGAAACATGGACCCTAACCCAAGCATCCGCAAATATTTTGAACGCCTTTGAGCGACGGGTCCTGAGGCGAATAATCGGAGCGAGACTAGACGGGGACCAATGGCGAATTCGATACAACCATGAGCTATATGAAATTTTTGACAAACCGAAGGTCTCAAGGATTGTGAGACCGCGGAAGCTGCAATGAACTGGACACATGAATTGTATGGAGGAACAACGGATACTCAAGAAGGTAGTCATTGGGAGAACTGAAGGCCGGCAGCCAGTGGGAAAACCAAGGAAACGCTGGTCTGAGTCGGTCAACGAAGACAGTTCATTGCTGCTCGGATTTCGGAATTGGATGACGCGGTCAACGGAACAACAGTTGGAGGCGCTGTTTGCAGGAAGCGAAGGCCCGAAAGGGGCTGTAGTGCTAAGAAGAAGAAGAAGAAGCTTAATTGACACATAATAGCGCATTTCTAAAGATAATAAAAATTAATCGGTATGTCTTATGGAGTAGAGTATGCGTGATAAATAGTTTGTAGTGTCGCTTTGTGGTATGACAAGAACCCGCCTCATATGTTCCTGCAAATAACTAGTCGACAAGCACGTGTACACACTCATTAAGCGAAGCTAGCCAGCCTCATTTAAAACTCACTGACACTTGTTCCAGACAATCAGCACCCCTGTCCTACACGGATTTTCAGAAGAAAAAAAAAATCACTTATAACATACCTGCTTAACCCATCCTAAACATATATAAAATCATTTCCCTCCACACATCCTTCAGACATTAAAGATGACTCAAAGGAGTCAAAACACGTCAGCTCACTCAAAGAAGAAACTGTATACCATAAAATCGTTGAGAACCTGTACATTGAATTATATAAGCTATACCGTAATTAAACGATGGTAGCTTAGATTGGATTTAAAGAGGTTTTTCCTTCAATGTATTTTTAATATGCATTTTTGAGTATATTGATTAGTCGCGTAACGTAAGTGTCTGCATTTCATATAATATATTGAGTTTGAAACTCTTTTGATAGGAGCATACTCCTGTCTACTCAGCTTATTGGTCAATAGGAGCACAGTAACGCACAATTTCAAAGAAAAAAGTCAAATTAAATACATTTTACAGGTTTAATCAAACATGCGCGATAGTTAATACTTACACATGTACGTATGTATGTCAAAATTTCGTCAGATCTAAATAGCGCGAAACTTATACAAGTAACATGCTAAGAACTTGTTATGGTTCAATATGATTTTTATAAACGAGTAAAACCGAGTTTTTTGAAGCAGTCGCTTCACCAATACAATTAAATTGACTACCAAGGACTCAGGCAAGTGTATTATCATATCTGATTGCGAGTCATTCATACCTCGTCAGGGAAGGGACCCCAACACGTGGCCTCCAGTGTATCAGTGGTCAACAGAAATCGGTGAACAATGAGGTAAGTGTCACAAGCTTTGACGAGAAGCCCAATGGGTATGAACGCAGGAGAAGGTAGACGCTAGGCTAACAGTTTAAAGGTTAGCCAGGAAATACTTTCGCAATCTGATTGACAAGAGTAAGGTTCGATGATGTCGTGACCTTGTGATTGATGCGAATTAGGATTCGTAGGGCCTGAGATAAAAGCTGTTCATATGGAGACTCGGCGCTCTACGAAAGCCTTGCTTGCATAAAAAGATTGACGAAATTATATGGGCTCTGCCCTCTACGCATCCTATCCGTGTCAATAAGGTCCACGACAAAACAACAGTGGAATACCCGCCTTTCACCAGGATGGAACTGGAAGTCGCAGTTCGTCCGTGAAGGCAATGAAGGTACCTGGACTAGATGCCGTTTCTGCTAATGTATTTTAGCTTGTCTACAATCTTTGCCTTGACTTCCTGCTTAGCACGTTCAACGCTTGCCTGTACGAAGGGGTTTTCTCGGAACCATATAAAATAGTAAAGCTAGTTGAAAATCATAAAGGGAATGTTGAAAATCATCAAGGAATATGTTCGCTAGGTACGGCCGGGAAAGTGTTGAAGAAACCCATCAAGGGAAAACTCACTGATGCAGTCTATTCCGCAGGGGACCTCTTTCTATAGTAGTATGGCTTCAGAACACTTCGCTCCACTGTTGACGTGACTGCGGAAATGATGAGTGTAGTTAATTAAGCAGGGACTTACTGCTGGCTCAGGAAATGGGTTATTCTGGTGGTGATGCTTTTTTGTAGTAATACTTTCAATTCTACTAGATGGGCGGATATTCAGAAAACATAGAAAACCCCTTTTCAAATTATAAAGTATCTAATGTGGACTCTGAGGGCCTGCCTGATGGTTCGGAGCCTGATTTATGATACGAAGGAGAGTCAAAGCAGGATAGAAGTTAAATTGGGAGTGCTCAGACTTATCATATGCAATTGGCTACTGAGAGTTGAGCATAAATCCTGTGTTCGATACCTCAGTGTTCATCTCGATCAGTATATGTACTATACTGAACATATCAAAATCATGCTCAGTAAAGCAGAAAAAGATCGCAGTAAAATCTGTGCTACTGTACAGATTAGAAATATGGTACGATGCTCTCAGCAAGAGTGGTACTGAAAATGCTTGGCACAGCTACAATGACGAGGAGTGCTAAGAATTGCATCTGCATATCACACAGTCTCAAAGTCAGCAGTGCTGTTCATTGCAGAAGTGATACCCATAGCTCTCTTTGCTTAATAGTGCCGTAAAATCTACCTTCAGAGAAACGAAGGCGACAGAGGCAGTTGTTGGCGAGGAGAGGCAACATACCTTCATCGATTAGCAACAGTCATTAGCAAATGATACGGAAGGAAAGTGGATAACACACCTTTTTGGCAAACTGAGAACGTGACTCAATAGATGGCATGGTGAGACTGATTTCTATCCAACTCAACTCTTGAGTGCGCATTGACCTTTCTAGTCTTACCTGCACAAAGTTGGTAAGGCATGGTCTACCGATAACATAATTTGTGCAGGAGAGTTAGATGATGCCTATTATATAATTTTTGTATGCAAAGGGTTGGGCAGGTAGCGAAACGCCCTCACCATAAATTTGAGAGAGCCCTCCACAGATAACCTTACTGGAGAGCTAGCCAAATCAGTTGGCAAATGGGACTCAGTGGCACGTTACAACCAGCCAGCAAAGAAAGAAGATTATATTTGAGCTTCCTTCCGCTCGAAACGCGATCCTTGCGACGCAGTTTTGACTAACCGCGTAGAAAAATGAGGCCTAATCCAAAGCAATGTACCAGGTTGACAGGGCAGGTGTTTGGCGGATAGTCCAAGGGCATAGTGCTGATAGGAGTCCCACACTATGAGCGTAAATGGTTTCACCTCTTTGCCACCAAATAAATTGATACAATACTTCAAGGTGGATTGACAAACAGTTTCAGAAAGTGTTGTGACATCGATATCGCTGTTTTTGCTTAAATATCGAAGTTGTTTAAATCGATATTTTGCTTCCGATGATTATCCTCTATCGGTATTTTGGCTCGATACTTCTAGCGATTTTCAGTAACACTAAGTTCACAGTTTTACTCTAGCGCATGTTCGCTACTGCTGCGCTATGTTACAGTTGCTATTTGAGTAATTAATTAGAACTATAAGAATCTGAAAGGAAAAGGGCATTTTATGCATCAGGGGGTCTAGGGGGTGGCAAACGTACCAAAATTGTTATGTTATGTTATCAATGATGGAGCAAAGTCACTGTCGAAAAAATTGTTGGACCGTATGGCCAAATGCCACATTTCTTGAAGCCATTTACTGCCGTTGCCATTATAGAAGCCTGAATAAAGGCTTTACTAAAAATTTCTGCTACTTGCCGGATAGTTACAATCATCCTTGAGTTGCTGCGAAGCTAAGCTGTGATTTGTTGGCCGTAGTATGTGCTCAAGGGCCCCATGTATGCTACATCCAGAACTTGAAGTCGATGGGTTGTATGAGGGGGGAACATAAAATAATAACCCCATTGGTACGAGCTTCATTAATGAGGTCCAAGTTTTGTTTGTGGGTGCTGTGGCCATCTAACAACAACAGTACAGGTTGATCAGCCGTTGCCCCACCAGATTCAACAAATATCTTAAACCAGCCAAGGAATAATTTAGCTATCATCAAGCCAGAATCGCTGCAAACACCCCAAGCTCTAGGAGCAGCATTGAGCATTAACTGTGGTTCCATTTCCTTTCGTGAGAACGCCAGGACTGAAGGCCTGTATTGAGCACTCACACTAAAACATAGTTCCACAGTTATTGTCGTAACTCTCTCCGCAGAAGTTATAGATCCAACTTGTTTTCCACCTTTTCGTGCAATTATTTTTGACTTGGTTTTGGTACCACTGAAACTTTTGAGTCATCACAATTATAAATTCTTCCTGGCGAAAGCTTATGCTCATCATAAACGTTGCCGAGGAAGTTCAAACCTGTTTAACAGCTTGTTTATCAAACCCAGTGGCACGTGCAGCTGAAGTGCTTTCTGGTTTTTGTATCGACAATTCCGGATACCTGCTTAAAAACCGCTGCGCCTAATTTTTGCCAGCTTCTTTTCTTTCAGAGTTAAATAAATTTTGCTTCCCATTTTTTTCTGCCAGAGTGTACGCCAAAGCCCTCCAATCTTTTATTGTGAACCCGTAATGCCGACTATCCATATCCATTATATAGTTGCAAAGCTCTTTCTCTTCATTATCAGTAAATGTTCACTTTTTTGGGCCTAAAGGAGTTTTAATCGAAGTTGCAGTAGTAGTAGGATTTTCTACGGCTACATGAACTACTTTAACTTTTCGTTCAAGGGTCGCTTGTGGTACAAAATATGTTTTCGCCCCTAAAAATGTACCCCATTTTCCCTTCGATTACAACATCTACCGCATTTTGCATACTCTGTTCACTCCAATTTCCCCTCTCCGACTTTCTTTTATAATTTTTCACCATCCTGAAACAAGATTAATAACGAAGAAGTTATGAAGAAGCATATACTGTCATAAGGAAATAATTGAATTTCTTCGAAGGGCAAGATGGGGCACTCTATACCCCATCTTGCCCTCCAATGCTTATTTTAATAAAATAACATGCCTTTCCTGACCAATTCAGAATATGAACACAAACATGTTCTTACCTGCTGGTGTAATCATTGATAAACAAGAAAAACCTTCAGTCAGTTCTAGAAAACTAATATTGAGGTTCAAAACACAAAAGATGCACAACTTGACGAAAACCGAGTTTTTGGTGCCAAAGCGAAAATGTGTGCACTTATAAGCCGGTCACTGCGCTGACTGATGAGCAACATGTCGGCGCATCATTACAAGCAAGAGTGGCTGGGATTGATCGTTTGTGTGGCCGTTAAAATGCGTTGCCCCGGCTTGTCCGCTACTCCATCTTGTCTTCCCTTCCCCTACTTGTAAATACTTAACGAATTAAAAATTTCTATTGGAAGATCAGGGTTGCAAAAATGTTTGTTTTAAGAAAAGTATTTTCGAGATGCGTGCCTGTACTTATCAGGTGTCACTTAATGTCCAAGCACTTGAGAGGTTGAAGAATGTATTTTCAATTTTTATTTTATGCAAATTCAATTAGTTTTTATATCTAAGAGCTATATTCATGATGAATTCCATGTAATCTCACCAAATGAAATTTTATTTTTGAGCTCTATTGGGTCATATTTAATTTTGAAAAAAATTTTAGGTACCCAGGTTTCAATTTTTTTCGATATAATGTTTCAACTTGAATGAAGGAAATAATACTGCTTACTTTGCCATTGAAGGACACTGCGTTCCTCTCCATGTTAAAACTGGCTGGTAACTATTTAAAGCCTCATTTGCATTTGAGATTGAAGAAACCCAATTTATCTAAAGTATGTATATTGGTCTATTAATATTTCGAATTATATGACAAACTAGTCTCAAGCTGCGAAATTCCCGAAAAGCAAAACATTAATATAATCCTTGAGCATATGCTAACATTGTATGCACCAGCACGTATTTATAACCGCATTCACCACTTATTCACACGCACTTCAAGGATCTTATGAGATATTCATACAAAGGAAGATAAGATTTGAGTTTGCTGTAATCGTTCACGTTTGCAAATCCTTTGGCACGGCACCATGCTGCGGGGATGATAAGAACTTTAACAATTCAACTCGTCTCGACTGAATCTGCTTGTTTACAAGACGTGCAGCAACAAGAGTTTTCCTTCCCCACAGCGATACCGTTAGCTAGGACACTTATGAGGCCAACGAGAAACAATAATCCAGTCCTTACCATATACGAGCACAAGTAGCTTTGCTCCAGTGAAAAATACGTGCTGAGAATCTTACAAGGACAATCTGGTATGCTCATGTGAACATGTTCGCCTACATATGCAGATAGAAAAGCTATGCATGTAAAAATCTTCATCGTAGCACAAGGAATGGCTTTGTTCTTTGGAATGAAATTTAGTACAAATCAATTATTGTGATGTAGCATACGAGTACGTATGGGGAGAGAATCTATTTTCATTGATACATTTGTGACGTACTCTTGAAAATATCGTCACTTGGCCTAATAATGTTGTTTTGGAGAAATTTCCAATAAATTTTCTTAATTACTGTAATATGGTTTTTTGATAGGTCACCAAATTATCCTCCAATCTCCATAAATTGGTAATAGATAAAACGCATTTCCAATTAAAACTTTTAGGTAAATTTCTCGAGAGAAATTTACCTATTGCGGAGAGCATCATATATATATATATATATATATATATATATATATATATATATATATATATATATATATATATATATATATATATATATATATATATATATATATATATATATATATATGTATATATATATATATATATATATATATATATATGGGATGTAACGAAATTTGTGACCACGCTAGAGGTTGCAATTTCGCTCCGATTTTCACCAAATTTTCAGAAAAGGTGTATTGGGTTAAAATCTGGGTTAAGTTCGTGAACCAGCTATATCGGCTGGGCAAAAAAAAAATGGCGGCCATTTTAGCCGAAAAATCGTGATTTCTGTTCTGACCAAAGTATGGCTCCGATTTGGATGAAATTTGGTACATAGGTTCACAATAAAAAATCCAAAGTCGGTACGGTAGAAACAAAATGGCGGCTGCTCAAAGGTCGCAAAACGCTTTCTACAGATTTTCATGAAATTCGGCATTCTGATAGAAATTATGAGTATCTAAAGTATTGCGTGAACAATTCGGAGGTGAGGTCTCAAAAAACAAAATGGCGGCCAGTTGAAACTCAAAACTTCAAAGGCTTCTAAAAATCGCAATTTTAATCTGATATATATATGAAACTTGGTTTCAAGATTACTTCGATCTACAGTTTTTAATATTTTGGTGATCATGCATGTGCAAATTTCAAAATGGCGGCCGTTTAAATATGCGTTTTTTCAGGTTTTTGTGGCCCTCTAGCGGTCACATTTTCCAGCGAATTTTGATGAAACTTGAGATTATGGATCTCTGTGCTATGTTCTTGTATTACGCAGAAAATTATTAAAATTGAATGAACAATAAAGAAGTCGAAAATTTAAAACCCAATATTTTTAAGCTGCCATTTTCACTAAAAATTGAATTATTTTGCCCTGTCTAGAGTGAAACTCCGATTTGAACGAGATTTGGCACATTGATTGATGAGGTCCTAGCCCACAGAGATTTAAAATTGTCCAAAATCAAATGCATGCATTCAAAATGGCGGCCCCCAAAGGTCAGGAACAAGTGCAATTCGCTATTTTAGTAGCAACTGAAATAATGAATTTTTTCATGGAACCGTTTTAAATGACTTATCTTGAACGTATTTATAAATCAGAATATTTTTTAAATATTGTAAAATATTTTTAACAATCCCCTAAAAAAATATAAAATCGCGACTTGTCTGTCTGTCCGTGCGTCCGTTTGTTCGTGTGTCACAAGTTTTCTCGCAAACCACATGAGCTAGAATGAGGAAATTTTCTACGTAGGTCAAAAGTGGTGCCTCTTGAAATTTGCAGTGTAAGAACATATTTTAAAGTGTTTAAGGGGGTCTCCCCATACAGGGGGGTTACATATACATTTTTTTTATTTCTGTAGCCCTCTAGCAGCCAAGTTTCTCGACAGATTCCGATAAAACTTGAAATTATAAGTAATTAAGGCAAGTTAATTTAATCTAATTATGCAAATCGGATGACAAATAAAAAATTCGAAAATTTACAGCTTAATAATTTTAGCAGCCGTTTTCAATAAAATTTCAAAATAACGGCCCCTGATGGTTCAGAGAAGAATCGAAAATGTATATAATAATGGCAATGCAAGTGCTGATTTAACTTTTATGGAAATCTTTTGAAATTAACTATTTGAGCTATTTAAGCCAAAAAGTTATCACCTTTGTTTGATAACCACTGTCAAATGTATAAACAGCAAATGTAAGAAGGGCGAAACGAGTATAAATATGTTTATAACAATTTATTACCCGCCGATTTTCAATATGTGATCCATATGTGTGCAACTCAATTTAATAAGCAAAATATTTGCGCCTCTATGAAGGGTCTCCAAATACGAACGGCGGCAGATCCTTTCTGTTAATAAATACCCATGTAGTACTACAAAAATTGCAATAAAAGGTCCAGTAGTAGATAAGCCAATTTCTTTTTCGAAACCTTACGCTACATACGAGAAATTTACCTTTCCAGCTGGTGCTGCCAACGGGGATTTTTTTCATTTCACTACGAAAATTCAATCTGTACTGATAATAAATCTGAAATTATAATTAGCATGCAGGGTAGACAGAATTACGCTCATATCGGAAGGGCTTTGTACTTAACTTACGATATGCAGACATATAGAATGATTGAATTTAAGAAAAACTTTAATGACATGGACAACAAATATATTTTTACTTTAAAACCAAAACCAGTGTCACTCCATTCTAACCGGCAAACATTTTGTTGCAATGTTATTGAAATCATTAACTAAGCCGAATCTTAAACGTCTTTTTGTTATATTATATTTTTGGAGAAAATACGATCAAAAGTGTAGTGCGTAGTTCGATGGCTTGTATGATTGTTTTGATTAGAAAAATTCAAATGGCAATAACTTATATACATTCTATTAAGACTTATAGATTATAAAGACCTTTTAAAGGACTGCTTAAATATCTACTTTCATCGAGTCATACCAAAACTTTTTACTGGCATAAATAATAAATTTCCAAATCCTACTATTATTAGCAAACTTCAACGTATTTCAACCTTTAAGTTATTTTTTATTGGATCTACCCCCATGATTTTTTCACCTATTATTTTTAGCTGCGCATCCTCAGCTATTCATCAATAAATTCAATCAAGTGTTATTAGCATGTTCTCGTACCTTAAATTTTGTGTAATATGTAGTAATCGAGCAGGTATACTAGCAAACTGCTCGAAAACCCTCCTATCTCCTATCCAAATTGTAATGGCAGATTTAAAAAAAAATATGTGTTTTTTAACCGACTTCCAAAAGAAAGAAGGTTATCAATTCATTGCGTATATTTTTTTTTTGCTTTTTTTTTGTATGTTCACGCATAACTTTTAAACGGAGATAGATAGAAAAGTCCTGTTTTTGGCAAATGATACGTCTTTCTTCTAGTTAGGTCCCGTTTAAAGGATAAGAAAATCACGTAACGGTAAAGGACTTTTACCGTTAAAACTAAAAAAATTCCGACTTTCATCCCGATTTTTCAGCGTAACTGATCGACGCGTGTCAGGATTTTGATTGTAGAGGTTTCAAATGAAGGACAACATATTGATCTAAAATGTATCGGAACAGAATTGAAATCCTTCTAAGGACTCTGTAGATATTAACAGTTAACAAATCAATTTCCCCATTTCAACATAGATACTTCAAACATCTGCACCATCACAAAAGAATGGGGGAAAATATGATATGGCACCGCTTCCAAAAAATTTATTTTATCCTTTTTAGGGCATTCCGAAGTCGTTTTTCTTTTTTTTTTTAAGTTTTTTTCCCCTGTAATTGTAATTTGCAGAATAGTTTTTCTTCTTATTATTATAAGTGAATTTAACCTCACAAAATTTAAATGTTCTCCGTAAATTATCTTTTCCATAAAATTTAATTTTTCATTACTATTTAAAATTGTCATTTCTTACCTTCGTGTAAATTTCTTCACTGCATGTAAAATTTTCATCAATTTATTTAAATTTCTTTACTTCATTTTTAATTTCTTTAGTTCGATTAAAATTTCCCTACTGCAGTTAAATTTTGGTTTTAAAAAATTTTCATCCGCCCATTGCAATTTTGGAGGTGGAAACACTGATTTAGTGCAGAACAACGATGCACTCCATGATTGAATGCATTCGAGTTCAGCTGGGTGGACAGCTGAAGGGAATTCACCGTAGGCACGCGATGGAAAAGAATGACAGGGGACACATTGGCCATCGAGACAAGCACCATGTGGTTTTTCAATGCCGGGAAGTTTACAGCTAGAGAAAGGAGTCGAGTGCCCGAGGTGGATGTGATTGCAAGTCTGTTGTTCGGCTCAAATTTGAGTTGGTTCGTATTCTATCTAAGTTCAAAGTGGAGTGAAAAGTGAACAGAATTGATGGAGGAATCTACGTATTGATATTTCAGTGATTTGATACGTTCCTTGATTAAGAGCGAGACAAAAAATTTATAAATAGGGGGCTCAAAGGGTGTTGCATCGCGATCAAATATGTCGGTGCTCGTCAATCTTCTATTTTGGGTAAGGCTATTTTTTTTTTTTGATGATTCTATTGTTGGTTGTATGAAGAATTATGATTAATTTTGAATTGACGGAATTGTGTATGAATAACGTTATTGGAATAGACCTTATTAGGATTTACTTAAAAGCAATTGTATTCACATATAGGTTATGCAAATCGTGACGTCATTCTCGAGTGGGAAGCTGTGTTCTTGCCTACCTCAAGTTAGATGGAGCCCGCAATAGCAGCCATGATCAAGGAAACCAAAGCAAAGCATTTGCTGAAAAGTGTTGTGGCGTCCACATGCTCACCGCAAGGACCGCATCAAGCAGTTAGTGGGTGCCATGAATTTCGAAACTCATGTCAACGAGACTGCACTTCGTTCGCAACCTCCGACGAGTCAACATCGCGCGCGCCAACATGTAGTCCTTCACTACATTCAATTCTATATATAATTCTGTCTATAGTTTTGCCAAAAAAGTTATATTTGTGTTTAGTAAAGAAATATTCTTTCTTCTCATGGGGATCGCGCAAGTCATGTATACGCTTACTCCGAATTCCTATAAAAATAATTCTCACATAAATCAATTACTGCAAACGTTGCATTTACCCAAATGCAACGAATCTGCAACGGAAATGACATGTGCCGAACCTAGACAATAGGTAAGCAATTTACGCGGCGGCACATGTCCCATCGTAATCAAAATTACTTTCGCATAATTAATTCACGTGTCGCGAACTCATCATTTTTCGCATAATAAATAGAAGCGTATCCATGAACACCTTCAGTTTTGCTAATTAGATGTAGAACGTTACGTTGTCCGAGTGAATACTCAAAAGAAATTGTAATCAATAAAGTTTAAAGTTAAATGTAAAGTTCGTGTTTGGATTTCTTGATGTGCGCGGAGCACTTCCTTATTTTTTTATAGTTCGGTCAAACTAGACACAAAACTGGCGCAGTCGGTAAACGCCACAGTTCGAAAATCCGCGAAGGAACTAACGAAAAAGTGTGGTGACTATTTAAAAATAAAATCGGTTAAGTGCCGCGAAGGTGCCGACAAACTAAAAACACATAAATATTAAACAAAATAATAATCGGGAAAGCCGCGAAGGTTAATACGGTTATTATTAACCTATATAATAAGATCAGAGCAGACACACGAAGCATAAAGGTCCGCTTAAAACTCGCAGTGAGGCTGCTGTAGAGATCTGATCGCCCATAAATTAATTTAAAAAGTGTGTAAAACAAACAAAGTTCTTAATAAGAAGTGAAAAGCAACATTTCAAACCGAACAAATTAAACCGGACAAATTGAACAAAGTTTCACAAAACTTGGAAACAGGTAACATAGCCTAAGATTTTTAAAAAAAAACCCCATATAAAACGTGGATCCTGCTGGACGAAGAACAAGAAGAAGGAATATCTTCAACCAAGGACGGAACGACGCATACAGAATGGAAAAACTGGTTCAACAATTCCAACAACTTCAACTACAACTTGCTCAAAGGGAGGAGCAGGTCCAACAGTTGGCAACAGCTCTTCAACAAATTTCAAACAGACAATCATCAAACGATCATAACGATAAAATATTAAAGGAAATCAAATATATGAACAACTTTACCGGCGTCGGAGATATTACCATCAACGGCTTCCTGAGCAGTGTTGAATACTATTTGAGCAAAATTGAGAATGAAGATTCAAAGAAAACAGCAGTAAGGACCATCTATTATGAGAAAATCCAAGGCGAGGCTAAGAACGCAATCATCAACATCCCAGAAACAGATAATTGGCAACTCATCAAGGATCAGCTAAAGCTACGTTTCAGACCAGACGTTCAACCGTGGGAAATCTACAAAAAAATCAACGAACTAAAGGTGCACAATGTAAGCGAATTGGCTGAGGAAGTACAAAAAATTAAGTATAAGGCATGTGTTTATTGACCTTAGTAATGTTAATTCAATCTTAACAAATGTAGTGAAAGAAATGAGTCAGGGTGTTCTATTAGAAAAGATATACAGTGAGACAAATATTGATAAAATAATAGAAATTATGAGATCAAGAAGATTTGAAGATGAATGTATCAGACCAGAATTTAGAAAGGTCAAAATTTTCAAACCTAAATTCCACAAAAATAATTTCAAGGATTCTAATCCTAATTCCTCACAAAACAGACAGACTGACAAAAATTCTGACGGAGAGGATAATACAAAACAAAACAGACAATTTAATAAGTACAGACAAAAAGACAATGACAGTGGACAACAAAATAGTGGTCAAAATCAATTTTTCAGATCTCAGAACTCAAACAAATCGGGGCAAAATAAAGCCAATAACTTTTCAGGTCGTTCAAAACAAACATGGAAGTCTAAACTCCAACCGGGTATTGAGCCCATGGAAGTTGAGAATGCGCAATTCCATAGATCAAATATTGAAAAGGTTAAAAACCAAAACCAATCAAATAATTTATCTGATGAAGAAACCTTCTCTGACTCATCCCCTGAAATTAACCTAAATGAATATTTTTTTCGCAACTAGCCTCGGAACAATTGCCTTTGATTCAAATTACTATAAATAATGTTAAATATGTAGCTTTAATTGATACTGGGGCATCATTCAGTGTAATTGATGACCGAATTAATACATTTAATAAGGTGAAAATCAAGCCAATCATATTTTCAACTATTACAGGAAAAGATAAGATCGAGTATGAAGTTCATACTCCATCGCCAGAAGAAATTGATCCTCCACCCTCACGAGCCTTGGTTCGGTGGAAGGTTAATAGGTTACAAAACCGAAAATATCAGTTCATAATCGGAACTGATTTACTAAATAATCTCGATACATTAATAGATTTCGAGAGAAAATTAATTATTTTAAATGGACATGCCATTAAATTTATTAATAGCCCTTATCCTTTTGATGAAGTAAATTCTTTAGAAGAAGTGCATGGTGATTATCTAAAAAGATTACAGTTAGATCACCTGAACAAAGAAGAATATGCCGAAATAATAAAACTGATAAAACGGTATGAGGGAATATTTTTTAAGGAGGGTGACAAACTCACGAGTACCCCCACAATAAAACATGAGATAAAGACTACAACCGAAAATCAAGTCAACTCAAAACTGTACAGGTATCCTCCTAAGCACGAAGCGGAGGTCCGAAAACAAATTGCGGAACTTGAAAAGCAAGGAATTATTCGAAAGAGTAATTCAATGTATTCAAGTCCTCTTATTATAGTACCGAAAAAATCGGACAACTCGGGGGAAAAGAAATTTCGTTTAGTGGTAGATTACAGAAAACTAAACGAAATAACATTGGATGATAAATTCCCATTGCCAAATATTGACTCTATCCTCGATAAACTAGGTAGAGCCCAATATTTTTCAACAATCGATTTAGCAAAAGGTTATCATCAAATTCTAGTCAAAGAGGAAGACAGGCATAAAACAGCCTTCGTAACACCTCACGGACTTTATGAATTTGTAAGAATGCCGTTTGGTCTAAAAAATGCACCAGCGACATTCCAGCGCCTAATGAATGACGTGTTAAGAGACTTCGTAAATAAATCATGTGTCGTTTATTTAGACGATATTCTGATTTTTAGCACCTCTTTAAAGGAACACATTAAATCGTTAACAGACATTTTTCAAACTTTGAAAGCACATCAACTTAAAATCCAGATAGATAAGTGCAATTTTATGAAGAAGGAGACCACATTCTTAGGTCATATTATCTCAAAAGATGGACTGAAACCAAATCCCGAAAAGGTTGAAATAATACAAAAATTAGAATTGCCAAAAACGCACAAACAGATAAAGAGCTTTCTAGGATTAACGGGTTACTACAGAAAGTTTATTAAGGACTACGCAAAAGTAGCTCAACCTATAACAAAGTATCTGAAAAAGGACCAAAAAGTTAATTGTAAAGATCCAAATTATATTAGCGCTTTTGAGAAACTAAAAGCCCTTATAATATCACATCCTGTTTTAAGATTTCCTGATTTTCAGAAACCCTTCCAATTAACAACGGACGCGTCTCAGTACGCAATTGGTGCCGTTTTGTCACAAAACGGGCATCCAGTGTGCTTTGCCTCGAGGACATTAAACTGTCATGAGCGGAATTACGCCACTACTGATAAGGAATTTCTTGCCATTATGTGGTCGGTCAATTATTTCAGACCGTATCTCTATGGTAACAAGTTTACTATTTATACGGACCATCAACCTATCAAATACCTTCATGCTAAATATAAAGGGAAGGACCTTTCACCCAGGCATCAAAGATGGCTCTTAAAACTAGGAGAATATCATTTTGATATTGAGTACGTAAAAGGAAAAGAAAATAAGGTAGCGGATTTTCTCAGCCGTACTAATCAACCTAAGGAGTGTGATGAAAAGTCGACAAGCTCATTTAAACATACAAACTCTTTTTCAGATTTAGGAATAATATTTAACTTGGAAAGTCACGATAGTACAATAGCTACAAAACATTCTGCGGAAGAAGATCTACAAGATCATATACCTATTAAGGAGGAAATTGTAAATAAATATAGGACACAGTTAATATTGACAAATAATAAGATCCAAGAGTTAGAAGTTATTCATAAAAAGCGAATAATTTATATAGCGGAATACGATTTCGACAATTTACGCGAAATCCTTAGAAAGTACATAAAGAAGGGGATAACCGGCATTTATACGGAACTTGAAGACAGCAAATATAACATCTTGCAACAAACAATAAGGGAAATGTACTCAAATGACAGCCAAGTCAAGTTTATTCGATGCTCTTTTAGAGCTCAGGATATAAAAACGGAAACCGAAGCAGTAAAGCAAATATCTCTGTATCACATAAAGGAAAGTATGCACTCCGGCATACAAGAAACTTTCAATTCTATAAAAAACAAGATCTATTATCCAAAATTACAGGAACTAATACAAATTGTACTCAACCAATGCGATGTCTGTCAAATGGTGAAATATGACAGAAAACCGATCAAACCTAAATTTAATTACACAGAAACACCCGACAGTAAAAACGAAATTATCAATATAGATATTCATACCTTCATGAAATATGATTTCTTAACAATAATAGATCGATTTTCGAAATTTGGCTCTGCTTACTTCCTACCTGACAAAAATCATATAACAATCATTGAAACTTTAGAAGAACATTTTGCAAAAATAGGAAAACCCAAGAAAATTACTGCAGGAAATGAATTAAATACTATTAACGTAAAGGAATTCTTAAAAGAAGAGGAAATAGAACTACACATAACAAAAGCGCATAGCCATACAGGTAATGCTGACGTAGAACGTTTTCACAACACATTACTTTCGATATGCAGAACTTTAATATTAAATAAAACAAATTTATCACCAAAACAAATAGTACAACAGGCTGTTAGAAACTACAACAATCGCTATCATTCAACTATCAAGTGTACCCCTATCGATGCTCAGGAACAACGAATAGACGCTTTCAAAATTAAAAATAACATCAACGAAGCAAAACAAAAATATTTGGAAAAAATAAATAAAAAACGTGAAAACTACGAGGAAACTAGGACGACTGGATTCATAAAGGACTATAAAGCTGTAAGACACAAAGAAAAACCAAGATATAAAAGGGCAAAATTACATAATGTCCATCCCACAAATATCAAAAGAGAATTAAAACATACAAATCTAAACGATTATTCAGAAGACGATATCGTTAAAACAGAGGATAAAAGAATTCTAGAAGCAGAAATAAAAGCTAAAGAAGGTCCTAACTCCGAGGTTTTGGTAAAGAAATTTAATTTATCAATAAAGAGGAGCGATGCAGCCACCTTACTAAGAAAAGAATGGTTAAACGACCAAATAATTAACTTTTACCTAAATTTGCTAGTAGAAAGAAGCTCACTAGACAATGCAAATAATCTTCCGAAAGTGTATGCAATGAATACATTTTTCACGCTGTGCCTAAACAAAACAGGATATAGTGCAGTTCGAAGATGGACACGGAAAGTGGATATATTCTCCTATGATTTAATAATAATTCCAGTTCACATAAACCAAACACATTGGTGCTTAGCCATAATAAGCCCAAAGGAAAAATACATTAAATATTATGATCCAATGAGGACTCCAAATACCGAAGTTCTAGATTTACTAGAAAATTATGTCAAGGAAGAATCGATGGACAAGAAAGATGAGGTTTTAGATTTTTCTTTTTGGAAAAAGGAGCAAATTCTAAACGGTCCACTTCAAACAAATGCACATGACTGTGGTGTATTTAGCTGCACATTTGCTGAACATATAACTCGCAATTGTGAACCAAATTTTTCCCAAGAGGACATGGTTTATTTAAGGAAGAAAATGCTCGCAGATATTTTGCAAAGCAAAATTCAATAGTTTCAATAATTTAACCTTAACTTAAGTCGTTTAAATCGTTTACCCTTAACAAATCAATTACTTTTTATTATGACATATCCAAGATTAAATACTTATTTTAGGTCATAATCATCATATGGTTGCTTCTAATCTCTATGGTAAAACCAACAACTGGGACATTAAATATACAACCAATATCGACTGAAAATGGCTTTACAATAATAAATATGGGAACAACGGAGGTTATTCAAGATGCTAGGACAATAATTCACGTACTCAATTTAACAGAATTTAGGCAGGCAATCGATTTAGCAGAGGAAAACATCAAACGGTTGAACCTTGGGAATGACTTGACTATTAGACAAGAACTAGAAACTATTCGTGCAAAGTTTAAAACTATTCAACCTAGTCCTAGAAAGAAAAGAGGTTTACTCAATATCGTTGGTACAGTAGAAAAATGGCTTTTTGGTACCATGAATGACGACGATAGAAAGGAAATCACTGAACACATGAAAACAGTAGAAATTAACGAAGACAAAACTATCGATAACCTAAATAAGCAAATAGAAATCAATTCGCATATCAGTGACTCGATAAAAATTCTTAAAAACACCATTGAATCAGATAGAAATCAAATTACAAAAACTTACGAAGAAGTCACTGCTAACGAAAGAAAAATTATAGTAAAACAACGGCAGTTAGATCAAATGATAAGATTGCAGATGCTTAAAGAAAAACTAGACCAAATTATGGACAGCATAGCATTTACCCGACATGGTATTGTTCACCCAAGTTTGTTGACAACTACTGAAATCTTGACAACAGGACTAGACTTTTACAGACTTAAAAACGCTAAAACAGGACTTTTGCAACTAGACAAGGACGAACTAACCCTTGCCATCAAAATTCCCAATAAATACAAAATAGTCGACCTTAAATTGATAACCCCAATCCCAAATAAAAACTTTTTAGAACTTAACATAGAAGATCAATTTGTTATTGAAATAAATCAAACAAAATATCAATATAGTGGAGAAATTCAATATGAAAAAGATCTCAAAATTGTAAACAATTGCATTGAAAAAAATAATTGCTTTACACAAATAAATAAACTTCAAGAAATTAAAAAATTGGATGATCAAACTATACTTTGTAAAAATATGAAAAATCAACAAATTATAAATTCTTGTGATGACAGATATATAAAACTAAACGGTAATTACTTAATAACATTCAATAATTGTACTATTCAAATCCTAAATGAAACCTTTAGTAGCAATGATATCAAATTTGTTGACAGATTTTATTATGAAGCAGACTATAATTTTAATTTTACCAAAAGAATTAATTTTGAAAATATTACCATACAACATATTGAAAATTTGGAACCTTTAGAAATTCTTAAATTCTACAAAACTATAAGTCCAATATTAGGAATAACAACAATTTCAATACTTATATGTATCATTTTTGCAATACTTACCATTTTTTATAAAATACATAAAACAAAAGAAATTATGAATGTAAACAAAAACATTAAAACAAATTGTAATGAAAAGGTTAGAATTCAGGAGAATTCTTATTGTAAGGGGGGAGAAGTCATGTATACGCTTACTCCGAATTCCTATAAAAATAATTCTCACATAAATCAATTACTGCAAACGTTGCATTTACCCAAATGCAACGAATCTGCAACGGAAATGACATGTGCCGAACCTAGACAATAGGTAAGCAATTTACGCGGCGGCACATGTCCCATCGTAATCAAAATTACTTTCGCATAATTAATTCACGTGTCGCGAACTCATCATTTTTCGCATAATAAATAGAAGCGTATCCATGAACACCTTCAGTTTTGCTAATTAGATGTAGAACGTTACGCTGTCCGAGTTAATACTCAAAAGAAATTGTAATCAATAAAGTTTAAAGTTAAATGTAAAGTTCGTGTTTGGATTTCTTGATGTGCGCGGAGCACTTCCTTATTTTTTTATAGTTCGGTCAAACTAGACACAAAACTCGCATAGATTATAATCAATCCCCATAGTGGTGACCCCGTTTTTGTTTGAATATCACGGTCACGTTTTTATTATGCGAGTCATTTGCTCGCCATCGCTCGCCATCAAGCACGCCGCATGCAATCCCGACATGCCCGATCACGCACCAGTCATACGCATGCCCAAATAGACGCCGCGTTCGCATGTGTACGACACACCGCCTCGATCGCATGTTGGATTGCGCCGCCAACATGCCGCATGATCGTCAAGGATCAGCACAGTGCCCGACATCGAAGCGAAACACGACATTGAAAGTACATCTTTTTGAACATGTGCAACGCAACCCGACCTCGCACAGCGTCACATGCCCGACCTCGCATAGTATCGCATGCCCGACCTCGCACAGTGTCGCATGCCCGACCTCGCACAGTATCGCATGCCCGACCTCGCACTGCGTCGTATGCCCGACCTCGCACTGCAACCGCATGCCCGATCAGCAACATTCACGACGTGACAACCCGTTTTCGCCCCAACCCGCATCCAATCAACAGCTACCACCGCGGCATCAACCTGCAACCGCTTATCGACAAACGTCAACACGTGCGGCCATACCATCCGGTTAGTTTATTCGTGATATCGTTTTCCACGACCATATCACTTAAAGGGGAATACTGTGGCGTCCACATGCTCACCGCCAGGAGCGCATCAAGCAGTAAGTGGATGCCATGAATTTCGCAACTCATGTCAACGAGACTGCACTTCGTTCACAACCTTCGACGAGTCAACATCGCACGCGCCAACATGTAGTCCTTCACTACATTCAATTTCATATATATAATTCTGTCTATAGTTTTGCCAATAAAGTTATATTTGTGTTTAGTAAAAAAATATTCTTTCTTCTCATGGGATCGCGCATAGTGTCTTTCGCCCGTTTTTGGTAATGATTTTGGATGGATATTACGCGAACAAAAATAGCTATGCGAAATGTGACACAAACACGAGGAATGATTATATTTATGAAATGCTGAGATATTGCTTTGATGATCAGACGTGCTAACATTGACGCAAATTTGCCGAAATAATGAGAAAATAACTCCTCGATTGACATATAATCTAGTCTCAGTGTGAAGATCGATGACGGTTAGTTGCAGATTTGATTAGACACAAGTGTAAAAAACTAGTAAATACACGGTGGATATTTGCGTGATGGGTCGGAGTAGATTTATCGCGATTGAAATGAACAAAGTGGTGTTTGCGAAAATTCTGTAGCAAGAAGTGAAGGAGTTAATCCGCCCAAATTTAAAGCACGTCAGCCAGTTGCACTAAACGAACAAAGTGATAATAACGGTCAAGACCTTGCAACACAACACGTTCACTGAGGAAATTGATCCTAGCAAAACGATCAAAGAGCTGAAGCAGAAAATCGAGGCTGTCAATGCTTTCCGGGCCAAGAACACTAGCAGAAAGTAATCTCACCTTGGAACCAAAGTTATTAGAATTGCATGGAAAGGTTGCAGAATTGTCGGGAAAAGAGGATGCTTTTACATAATTCGGCTGCAGACATCACTTATGTAGCTCATATTGTGGAAAATGTTGCTGTCATAAGGATTGCGCTGTTTGTTAAATCGTTCGGCACTAACAACCGGAAAATCATCGTCCATACGGAATGTTGGAGTCGCAGCGGCTACTGCTAATAGGAGTTTTCACCCCGTTGCCGTGCAAACACTCCACTGCAATGTACACCAGTAATCAGTACATTATTTCAAGTAATAGAAAATTTATATTAGCTTTTTCATGCATGTTCGTTTCCGTGTCTTATTGGAATCCCGTATGAAGTTTAATTCACATAACCTTAGAATTAAGAGGGTCGATTGAAAGTGTAGTTAAAAGAAAAGCTTATCAGTCATGTTCAGAGACAAGACCACCTGAGCATTAAGAAACATAATCTTGAAGAGATAATTTTCTCTATAGAATGTTATGTGGCAGTTTACGCTTTGTCGATGCACTTGAACATCAAAGGCATTATCTCATTTTCATTAAGTGCTACTCCGTTAATAGTTCTGGCATTTACCGCAGAAGTCTGTAATGTAACCGTATCTGAACATTATTCTAATAATTAACCAGTCAAAAATGGACGCGATAGTGCGGGGACTCTTTCCCGCCCATCCCGTCCGTGTTGACGCTGTCCATGGTGAAACAGCAGTCGAGTGCCCACTCTTCACACAGCTGGAACTGGAGGAGGCAGTCCTCTCCCTGAAGGCAAGGAAGGCTCCAGGTCCAGATGGTGTTCCAGCTGAGGTTTTGCAGCTCGTTTATCACCATTGTCCTGACTTGCTGCTCAGCACATTCAACGCTTGCCTACGGGACGGGGTTTTCCCGGTACGATGGAAGGTGGCGAGGCTCGTGCTGGTCAGCAAGGGGAAGGGAAATCCCGAATCGCCATCTGCATACCGCCCGTTATGCATGCTAGACACGGCTGGGAAAGTGCTAGAGAAACTCATCAAGGGAAGACTCACTGACGCGATTCGTGCTGCTGGGGACCTATCTCCTCGGCAGTACGGCTTTAGAGCAGGACGTTCTACTATTGATGCGATTGCAGAGGTGGTGAACGCGGTCCAAAAGGCAGAGGCATATAGTCGCACCAAGCGACGGATCGTCCTGTTGGTGACACTCGACGTCAGAAATGCCTTCAACTCCGCTAGATGGGTGGATATTCTGGAAACGCTGGAAAACTCTTTTCAAGTTCCAGAATATCTAATGCGGCTTTTGAGGAACTACCTAAAGGACCGAAGCCTGCTCTACGACACGACACAGGGCCAACGAAGGATGGAAATTACATCGGGTGTTGCCCAGGGATCTATCCTTGGTCCGGACCTGTGGAACGTGTCTTACGACGGGCTACTGAGACTTGAGATGCCAGATGAGTCGCGCTTGGTCGGCTATGCGGATGATGTTGCGGCTCTGGTCGCCGGACGCACCGTTGAACAAGCGCAACTTAGGCTAGGTATGCTAATGCGCCGAGTGAGGGACTGGATGACTACTCGCGGGCTCAGTCTAGCACTGGAGAAAACCGAAGTGGTCATCTTGACAAAAAAGAGAATCCCTAGAGTAAGGATGATCAGTATTGGAGATATACAGATCGAATCGAAGCCAGCGGTGAAGTACCTGGGGCTACTGATCGACTCGAAGATGAGTTTCTCTGAGCAAATCAGGGCAACGGCTGAGAAGGCTGCTTCGGGAATATCGGCCCTGAGTCGACTTATGGCCAACGTAGGGGGACCCAGCCCATCAAGAAGACGCCTCTTGATGAGTGCTGTAGGGTCAGTGCTACTGTACGGAGCAGAGGTATGGGGCGACGCTCTCAGCAAGGAGGTATACCGAAAACGATTGGCACAGGTACAGAGAAGAGGAGCACTGAGAATTGCATCTTCGTATCCAACAGTCTCCGACTCGGCGGTGAGAGTGATTGCAGGCGTGATACCTGTCGCCCTCCTTGCTAGAGAGCGCCGCGCTATTTACCTGCGCCGAAACGAGGATGCGAGGGAGATGGTTGTCCGCGAGGAGAGACAACGCTCGCTCAACGATTGGCAGCAGTCTTGGAGGAATTGCACGAAGGGAAGGTGGACTGCGCGCCTCATCCCGGATGTGAGACCGTGGCTAAATCGAAAGCATGGTGAGACTGACTTCTATCTGACCCAGCTTTTGAGCGGGCACGGGTGTTTTCAGTCTTACCTGCACAAGATCGGCAAGTCACGGTCTCCCGATTGTCGGTTTTGTCCAGGAGAGGAGGACAATGCCTGTCACACATTTTTTTCGTGTACGAAAAGGGCCAGGCTGCGAAGGGAACTCTACAGGGAGACGGGAGAGCTCACCCCGGATAATATAGTTGCGGTGATGCTCGAATCGGTTGACAAATGGAACCAGGTGGCACATTATGCTCGGGCAGTCCTAAAATATAAAAGGGACTCACAGCAGCCGGAGGCGCTGGGGCTGGGGGATCGCTCTTCTGGCAATTCCTCTTCCCCCCTCCCCTCCCGCTAGGAAAGGGACTCCCCAGCTTTAAGGCGCCCCACGGCGTAACAAAACGAGACCTGGCCCGAAGTAATGTGTCAA
This sequence comes from Odontomyia ornata, assembly GCA_963969285.1. NCBI lineage: Eukaryota > Metazoa > Arthropoda > Insecta > Diptera > Stratiomyidae > Odontomyia > Odontomyia ornata. Next base: position 184,943,181 of record OZ017741.1, on the reverse strand, counting down.
ACGGTTCCAGGCTAGGTTCTCAGATTGACAGGGGAGGTGTTTAGTGGGTAGTCCAAAGGTATCCTCCATGGGAGTCCCACACTGCCAGACTCGGCGGGCATAAATGCCTACACCTCCCTACCACAAAAAAAAACAAAAAAAAAAAAACCAGTCAAAAATTCGCTCTCTAAGAGCTTAGAATTAATTCTAAACCTAAGATTGCAATTCTGAAAACCCTATTAGCATCGCTCGTCAGAAAGCTAGGCTTATTGTTTGGAATTGAAACATTTCCTGTGTTGAAGATTATCCTTCTCAAATTGATTCATAACCAAAATTCTACCTTTTATTTAAGTAGTTTTTATCACCTTTCCAAATGTTAGCGCAACATAAATAGTTAATTTATATTCAAATTCCAAATAAGATTTTGATGGTCGGCAGAAGAGTATCAGAAAAAGACATTAATACAGGTTGTGTAATTCAGGACTTTAACCTGTTAGAAACCGATAGGTTAGATTAGGTATAGTTGATCTAATGAATTGATTAAAAATTAGAAAAAATAAAAAAATGATGAATTAAATTTGAACCGTCGGTCTTTCTATTCCGTCGAATCTGACCGGGTATAGGACCCGGCATGGTGGAGGGCCAATCTCACAAATATGAGCTAGCCATCGCGCACGCTTCACCTGTCTTTTAGTTTCAGGACTCTTGCGGGTTGAGTGGCCTCTAGTCAAGGTGCCTTTTTAAAATAGGGTTATGTGATCCAATTGGTCATCGGTTTATTTCTTTTCTGATGGGAAGGCTCATGCAAAGTATGTTTGTCTGTGTTTTCCACTCCGAAGGGAAATATGTGGCCGCTGCAACGTTTTTGGATCTTGATCCAGTTGGGCGGATGTGAGGGGGCACCCCCACCATCCGGTTGCCCCACTTTTATTTGTGGGCCATGAGAATCGTCGGGTAACGACGAGGTTCCCCTAAGTCCGTCTGTTTTGGCTTGTTTCGACTTGTTCTCTGGAACAAGCAATTTTCCTCTTTGTAGTCACCTACTTTTTTCGACATCGGCCGACCTGTTTTGAGTCCCAAGAATACGTGAATGCAAAATCCTTTTGTAGTGGATCCTTGTGCTGGGGGAATGAACCCGCCCCACGACACCGCAATGCCAGCGCATTCACGCGTCCCCAGACAAGGGTACTCTCGGCGGATATTAACATCTTCTTTCGCTGAGGCAGCAGACCATCGCTGCAGTCCTTCACGGACATTCATACCTACCTCTCACAATAAATATTCTCATTTAAAACGGCCGCCACTTTGTTTGACAATTACGGATGTCACCCATTAAACAAATTCTCAAGGATATTCATTATGAACATAATTTCTGAACTTTCATGCAAGTCCGTAGCCTCTAAGTTATTGGAAATGCATATTGTCCCATAGCCATATACTCGTATAGCTGTTATAACACAGGAAAATTTGAACCACCATAACTTTGTTCATTACCATTCGAGCTTTCTAAAATTCTCAGTAATAATTAAACTTGTAAATTTACATTAACACATTGAAGTTCAATGAATTAAAGGTTGCCTTTTACAATTTCATTCAAAGTCAAAGTCAAAAGCACTTTATTCAATACTTCTTTTTCTTCTTCGTAGCCCTACAGCGCCTTTTGGGAATCCGCTTAGAGATAGTGAGAGTATCTCATTGTCATGATCTAATGTATCGGCACTCCACAAGGTGATATCATCAATATCACGCTTTGGCCGCGTGTCTATCCACCCAGCTGTGATACGTTCTGATTTTAAACCAGCACGTATCATAGCTGAACAGACTTATAGTCCGTCCAAAGAATCACTCGAACTAAATCTCGTTGACACCAAGGAAACTTGAACCAGAGACCTTCAGCTTACGGGCTTAGTGCTTAAACCACTAAGCCACGCGGACTACGCTTTATTCAATACTAATCGTTATAAATTTTCAAAGAATATAAAGCAAATTCTAAACAATACAAAAACTTAATGGCCCAAATGGCTCTCTAAATTTATACGTTATCAGTTAAACACATTTTATCAAAAAAGACTATAGCGAATTCAAATTAATTAAGATTATTACATATACTATGATTTGATTGGAGAAAGGAGAAAAAACCAACCTACACTATTCAAAATTATTTATAATTTTAACACAACAATGAACTTTGATCCTACACCTGATATCATATAACCTGATTCTAATAAAAAAACAATCAAAAAACGTTATCTTATACTAAAGAAATTCTATAACAATGTTCCTAACCTACGCGTTTAACCTCATCTCTGAATCACTATAATAAACATAACTTATACATAACCTACCCCTGACTATAACACAAATAAGCAACACTATATGTAGCAATAATGAGCTGAAACTCAAAAACTAATTAACGGAAAACAGAAAACTGAAAATAAACACGAATAATTTAGACATTGTCATCCAGCCACCAATACCTAGATTACTCCGTCTCAGCTTGATCAGCTTCAACGAATCTAGCAAAGAGTATCTCCATTGGAATCGTTGGTCTCGTGAACTCAAACTCGGAGGATATTTTATCTTCTTATCGGTGGCACGTCGATATATGTGATATATGACTGGGATGCCGTCAGAATCAAAAACATATCGATTCATGTCCAAATACACGAATTTTTCTGGAGGAATGAAGCCAATAGCGAGGCAAGTCGCTATATACCCGTCTGTAGGGTGGAACGGCTGTGAAATCCAAGGGTTTTCACTCACAGTCACAGATCTTGCGATATGATTCCGAAGAAGTTTCAATATGAGGATATCGACTCTTGTCACTTGAGAAGCTTGATAAATTCTTCTATTCGTTATATAATGTTTCCAATCCGTCTCAGGCTTTCTGTACAAACCAGTACAGGCACGAAGACATTTCTTTCGAAAACTCTTTACTTTCCATAGTACTAGCACTCTGGTTGTACCAGATCTGACATCCATATGTCAAAAATGATCTAACCAGGGTCTTGTAACAGATAATTTTGACCTTTTGATCAATATATTTGGAATGAAAGGGTCTTCGTAGGGCCACGACTACTTTAAGTACCTTTCTGAGCATGATCTTGACATGTTCAGTATAGTACAGATTCTGATCGAGATGAACACCGAGGTATCGAACACAGGATTTACGCGGAACCCGTTTTGAACTACCCTCACCAGCCATGATCATTCCAGTTACGTTTCAGCTCTTGAATGACCCCTGCGGCGTTGTCCGAAACAGAATTGTATCGCACTTTTGCGCGTTGATTTTCATTCGCCAATTGTCAGTGTACAGCTGCACAGCATTGAACAATTTTTGAAGATTTTCCTGAACTATTGTAGCTTTTTGGTCTGCCGTATAGATGATCAGATCATCAGCAAACGCTACCAACGATCGCGTTGGCAAGACGTTAAAATCAAAGTCGTCCAAAAGCTTGCGAATGAATATTGAGAAAAGCAGAGGCGCAGTAACTGTTCCCTACTGTAGACCATTCAAGACCTTAAATTCGCGCATTGTTGTTAGATTTTGATCAGTTAAAACAAACGATTTCCCGTATAATATATCACATATAATGGCGGCAAGGTGTCTGGGGAACTTGTCCTGAAGGAGTTTAAAAACTAGTTCATCCAACCACACCGTATCGAATCAATGGGACACGCTCTAACAATATGTAGCACTTTGCATGAAAATACTAATTTTTGTGACGTTTAGAAGGCATCGACATGGATTTTCCTAAAACACATCAATTTCCTTGGCAGATCTCTAGCTTTGATCGTTCACTGTAGCCACAATTTCTATCCGATTGTCAAAATTTTGGTCTCGTTTTGTAGCTGCCAGTGTATTCTTTACGACAAGTACAAATTTGCAGCATTATTCACAAATACACTATTTTTTATGAAGTTTAAAATAGGAATACACCCCCATAAATGTTTAAATCGCTTTTTCCCCCGTAGAAATGGCTGTTTCTAGAACATGTGGACTTTTCGTGCAGATTTCCAGGTTTGGTTGTCTGCTGTGCCCGCAATTTCTATTTGATTGTTACAATATTCATGTCATCTTGTAGCTGCTCTCATGTAGTTTCCGTCAAGTGTAAATATGTAGTACTTTGCATGAAAATACTAATCTTTATGACGTTTAGAAGGCATCGACATGGATTTTCCTAAAACACGTCAATTTCCTTGGCAGATCTCTAGCTTTGATCGTTCACTCTACCCACAATTTCTATCCGATTGTCAAAATTGTGGTCTAGTTTTGTAGTTGCCAGTGTATTCTTTACGACAAGTACAAATTCGCCACATTATTCAGAATTACACTAGTTTTTATGAAGTAACAATCAGATAGCTTTGATTGTTCACTGTACCCACAATTTCTATCCGATTGTCAAAATATTGGTCTCATTTTGTAACTGCCAGTGTATTCTTTATGATAGGAACAAATTTGTAACATTATTTACAAACACACAATTTTTTATGAATGTTAAAATAGGAATACACTCTTCCAAAGCTTTAAATCGCTTTTTCTCCAATTAAACGTGCGAGTTTCGGGTTTACTCGATTTAATTTAAAGGTTTAACCCAACCTTGTTTTGGTGGTCAGAAAATATTTTAGGCAAATTATCTAGCGCGTAGGAGGCGTAGAAATGGCTGTTTCTAGAACACGTGGACTTTTCGTGCAGATTTCCAGGTTTGGTTGCCTACTGTGCCCGCAATTTCTATCTGGTTGTTACAATATAGGTGTCATCTTGCAGCTGCTCTCATGAAGTTTTCGCAAAGTGTAAATATGGAGTACTTTGCATGAAAATACAAATTTTTATGACGTTTAGAAGGCATAGACATGGATTTTCTTAAAACACATCAATTTGTACCCACAATTTCTATCCGATTGTCAAAATGTTGGTCTCGTTTTGTAGCTGCTAGTGTATTCTTTACGACAAGTACAAACTTGCAACATTATTCACAAATACACTATTTTTAATGAAGTTCAAAATAGGAATACACCCCATCAAAACTTTAAATCGCTTTTCCTCCACTTAAACGTGCGAATTTCGGGTTTATTCGATTTAATTTATAGGCTTATGGGATATAAGAAGACAAGTTTTCTTTCCCTATAAAAAGATTTATTTAAAAACGTTTTTATAAAAAATGGTTTTATAAATTTTCAATGTGTTGACTTTGAGTGAATGAGTGACGATTTGAGACTGAGAGAGATTGCTGTGTGTTGTTCGCTTATATTCCTTGAAATCGCTGATACGGCATCGCCAATGATAGCTCCACGGTTGCTAATCACGTTGGTTACAACATCTACTGACGAGCATCCGTTCCATAGTCGCATATTGTCAGTGCAATGCTATCCAGGCGCAACACAGTTGCACCCATTTATCGCGTGGACATGGGATCGCGGAAATTCCCAGTCAGCGATATTTCAATCAAGCGCAACATAGTCGCGCATGTTGATAGCACTGCAATGGACTTCGCGATTGATGTTGCCTAACCCAGGGCGCACACATATGCACGCAGGGTGCGTTGGTGGTCCGCCACAGGCTAAACCCAACCTAGTGTTTTGGTGGTCAGAAAATATTTTAAAGCAAATTGTCTAGCGTGTAGGAGGCGTAGAAATGGCTGCTTCTAGAACACGTGGACTTTTCGTGCAGATTTCCAGGTTTGGTTGCCTACTGTCCCCACAATTTCTATCTGATTGTTACAATATTCATGTCATCTTGTAGCTGCTCTCATGTAGTTTCCATCAAGTGTAATTATGTAGTACCTTGCATGAAAACACTACTTTTCGTAAAGTTTAGAAGGCATAGACATGGATTTTCCTAAAACACATCAATTTCCTTGGCAGATCTCTTGCTTTGATCGTTCACCGTACCCACAATTTCTACTCAATTTTCAAAATTTTGGTCTCGTTTTGTAGCTGCCAGTGTATTCTTTACGACAAATACAAATTCGCAACATTATTCACAGACACACTATTTTTAATGAAGTTTAAAATAGGAATACACCCTCCCAAAACTTTAAATCGCTTTTCCTCCAATTAAATGTGCGAGTTTCAGGTTTATTCGATTTAATTTGAAGGCTTAACCTAGGTTAGTGTTTTGGTGGTCGGAAACTATTTTAGGCAAATTATCTAGCGTGTAGGAGGCGTAGAAATGGCTGTTTCTAGAACACGTGGGCTTTTCGAGCAGATTTGCAGGTTTGGTTGCCTACTGTGGCCGCAATTTCGCTCTGCTTGTTACAATATTGGTGTCATCTTGTAGCTGCTCTCATGTAGTTTCCGTCAAGTGTAGATATGTAGTACTTTGCATGAAAATACTAATTTTTATGACGTTTAGAAGGCATAGATATGGATTTTCCTAAAACACGTCAATTTCCTTGGCAGATCTCTAGCTTTGATCGTTCACTGTACCCACAACTGTAAACTTTAATTCTAATTTTCCCCTTCAGTGAACGGAATGCTATACTGTGGTTGCTGCAGTTGAGACAGGAATCCCAAAATTGAATTGTCTGAGTATGCAGCGCTGCGGGGCAAGTTCAACAGAAACTTTTGATTGAACCATATAAAGTTTCTTTACAAATAGCTCTTCGAATTCGGTGAGTCTTGGCGTAAATAGAGACACGATAGCCGCGCTTTCAACAAGAATGTTGTGTAATCGCGTTTCATTCGTTTTTACTGAAGGATATCATTGGGAGAAGTGCTTAGCGAAAACGTTCATATCCGAAATCGTCAATTCGGAAGCCGAAATGTGTTTACTAATATCCACGTGATTGGATTGGCACGCTTTGCTAAGGAAATAAATCAGTATCGACGTCATGTGGATTTGTCACGTCCTTAGTCCAAACTCGCTTCAGGTTCTTTCATTGCGGTGAATGATTCGTATTGTGGTCTTGGCTGAGGGATACAGTCTTCTCAAAATCAAGCATGGCACAGCAACTCAATTAGTGAGAAGGGAGTAGTCAATCATACTTGTATAACCTTACTAAGTACATGTATTAGAGCAAAGCATATCCCGGTGTTTATAGCTATAACTAGACTTCGATTTTATTACAAAACCTTATACAGATCACATGAAAGATAATTGCTAACAAAGAAATTAAACTACTGAAAAATCGGAAAGCAAAATGAAATCCTTTCCTAATGCTGTTACAATTCTTTTAATTTTTCCTATTTTTGTGTAAAAACGAGTGTATTTGTAGCCTATTTTAGATTAATTTTTAAATAGAAGAGGGCAATTAGAAATGATACAAACAATCATCTGTATTAAAAATAATTGTAAGAAATCTTTCGTTGAAACCGAACTCTCACTGTTGCAAGAGAAAATGTGCGAACAATCTATATGGCAAGAAGAGATTTCATATCGTAGTTAAATAATTTTCTTCATGTCAAAATATTGATGAGATACCCAAATCAAAATGTTTATCAAATTTCACCAAGTACGAGTAAGTTTGCATGACTCATAATCGTTAAATTTTGAATAATACATTGGAAGTTTCACAATTTGGAACATGAATGACATAATGCGCGGTTTATATTAAAAACTGATGTAAGACTTCCTTGAAAGAGAGCTAACCTATTGAAATTTCTTTAATCAAGTATCTCCAAGCTAAAAAGTGGAAAAATTAAAAAATGTCACACATTAATTTTGAGAATAAGTCAGGCCTGCTAATTCATACTCCCAATTTGCTGGGCAATTTGTTACAATAGTATACGAGTAAATTCAAAATGTTGGGTTTTAATGAAAAAAGTATACAATAGATGCATAATTCTGTTACTTTACCGGATGTTAAATCTAATGTGTTTCTTTCACCACACATACAATTTTCTTCTTTTGATTTTAGTTTAAAGTTCATTTAATGTATAAATTATATCTAAATATTTCTGCATAAATGAATACAATGAATTATTAAATCTATGTATACCTTCGGTCTTTTCATTTCGTTCAACTTGACCGGGTATAGGAACCGCATCGATGGCAGGCTCCCCTGCTAATATGGGCTAGCCATCGGGCGTGCTCTTTTCTTTCTTTTGTTAAGGCGCCTGTACACTCTCGTCGAGACCCAGCGAGGCACGACGCGTGCAAGAGTGAACATGCTACTCTCGTGTTGTCTTGCTTTGTCTCGCCTCACCTCGTCAGCTCTCCATTCCGTGTCGGTATTTTGTGGGCGAGTCAAAGGGCTGCGCTTAGCCTCGCGAGGCAGCGTGAGGGCATCTTTTACACTCTCGCGTGGTTCAGTTTCGTTTAAGTTGTCGAATCGTGAAAACGTATTGTGGGGTAACAGCATAGAACTTAACTTTATAGAAGTCTACCAAACTGAGCCTGTATTATGGGATCCAACGCATCCATTTCACAAGGACAAGAAAAGCTGCACGATGCGTGAGCTCGAATTTTGGAACAAATGGATTTTCCAGTTGAAGAGTTAAACAAGTTGGGTAAACAGACCTACGCTCATCTCAGAAGGGTTTTGTATTTAATTTACAAAATGCAGTCACCAGATCGAATCAAATCAAGAAACATGTCAAAGACGATTTTATTGGGGAAAATATAAAATACGAGGATTATACTATTATTAACAAAGTTGAACGAATTTCGACTTCTGAGGTTTTTGTTATTGTTATACTCATAAATATCTCCCTTGACAATTATTTCAGATGTCCATCCGCGACGAAGGAAACACATTTTTCATGTATTTCCCCTGCGCCTCCACTGAAGCAAAAACTGACAGTTTAAGAACTGTTTTGAAAATATTTGTAATCGAATTCATTTTCGCCTTCACAAAATACTCCAACTGAAAATAGAAAAAAGACAGCTTCCTTTTAATTTTGTGTATTATTTTTATTCTCGAAATCGATTTTCGACCGTAATCGTTCGGTCTTCAATCGCTGAAGAAGACCGAACGATTACGGTCGAAAATCGATTTCGAGAATAAAAATAATACACAAAATTAAAAGGAAGCTGTCTTTTTTCTGTTTTGAAAAGTTCTCATGAAAACTTTCATTTCATACTTATATCGGCTACATTTGATGATTTTTTTTTTCAGGGGACCACTCTCCTGTACCTGTACTGTTATCATCGATTCATGGCCTATTTTTCGAATACTAGAATGGTTACAAAGCCCTCTTGCTAGGAGCTCTCTCCCGCCATCTTGACTTGTTTCACTTATGAGCATTAATTGTAGGTACTCATCTTCAGTCATTCATTAAGTTAAATCAAGTGTTCAAACATGCACCTTAAACGTTGAAGCTGGGAAAAAATAACTCAAAATTATTCAATCTTCGCATTCAAAACAGCCACTATTTTGTTTTACGATTACTGATACCACTAGCTGAACCGATTCTCAAAGACATTCATGATACCTATCATTCCTGAAATTTTCATGCAAATCCTAGCAAAACTGTAGTGTCTGAGTCGGTAAAAAGCGCATGTTGTTCCAAAGCCATATGTTGCCAGAGTAATAAATGCAGCGCATATTGTTGCATGGTAATACAGGAAAATTCAAACCGCTATAACTTCGCTAAATATGATTCAATCTTTATGAAACTTTCAGAATAGATGACTTTTATAAATAGTCATCTGTGTACTGAGTTTCGTTGAATTTAAAGGTACCGTTAAGACTTTATTCAAGAAAACATAAAATCAATAAATCATACTATTACTAACAAAGTTGATTGGATTGCGACTCCTCACATATTTGTTGTTGTTGTGCTCCCCAAGGCCTACATTCCTGATTTTTTTCAGATTTTTCGGGTCACAGGTATTCAATCGCGAGGGGGGGACACAAATTTTTCGTGTATTTCCCCTCCCTGTGCGCCTCTCGAAGCAAACTTTGCCAAACTAAGACCTGTTTTGAAAAGTTTCATTTGATACCCATATCGGCTACCTTCAATGAAATTTTTTTTCGGGGGGTCACTTCCATATATGGGGAGACCCCCCTTAAATACCTTATAAAATTTTTTTGGAGTTGAGCTTTGAAAAGAACACCACTTTACACCTACGTACAAAATTTGATGTTTCTAGCTTAAGTGGTTTCCGAGAAAAACTGCTGTGACACACGGACGGACGGACAGACAGGACGCGATTTTAGTAGGGTTTTGTAAAATTATTTTACAAAACCCTAAAAAAAGAAGAAATCACTGATGGTGACATACAGAGGACACTTAAGAGGCCTAAATTGTGCATCAAAATCTGAAGCTGAAAGTGAAGAAGTGTATAAACTGATTTGGTTTGCGTTAGAGTTTATGCACTCGTTTTTGGGGCATTTGTACAAATGCAAACAAACACTAAACACTACAAATGAAGCAAGTATTATTTGTTTGAAATAATAACGTTTTTATTTTTGAATTGTGTCAACTTTTATACATCAATGTGTACAGAAATATGTTGTGAATTCTTCTCGTATTTTTTTGCATTAAATGTAGATCTTCTAGGAATATTTAGCAAAGATCTTATGGCACAACTTCCTTCAAACTCTTTAGCTTCATTCCTCCAGGAGCCTAGCTGAACCAATACACCATTTTGGTCATAAATATCCACAGTTACCGGTGGGGTATAAATTCTTTTTGACTTAGCACTTTTGCGAAGGAAATTATGCAATAAAATACATGTCATCGTTAGGGCTGCTATCTTTTCTGGATTAAGCAATATTGGCTTCCGAAAAATTTTAGAGCCAATATACCAAAAGTGTTCTCCACAACTACACAAGAAGAAGCAAGCCTGTTATTAAAAATGCGTTTTGGTGTGCCTGTATTGTGTGCACCAGGATATGGTTTCATAACGTGCGCACTAAGAGCAAAAGCCCCATCACCTAAGAAAACATAGGGAACGGCATTCTTTGAGCCTGGCAGTGGTGTCGATGATGGTAAATTAAGATCATCAGAACAAATTTTGTGCCACAGTACGCTATTTAGAAATACGGCACCATCACTTATTCGTCCTTGACATCCGATATCAGCCAACAGCACGATGCTGAAACTTTTCTTGTAGTTGTAGTACTCTGAGCCACTGTACGCCGGGCTTTGTATAACGATGTGCTTTCCAATCATAGCACCGACGCACTGGGGGAAGTTTTTTCTAAAGCTCGCTTCTATTTGCAACCATGATTCTGCATTCTCTGAAATCTGAAAAGATAAAAATGTAAATTGATAAGTTCGTTTTTGTTTTGCAGAATAATCAGCCTTCTACAAGTCCAGACGAATGTGACATTGAAGCAAATGCATATGCAAACAATGCAGAAAATGTACAGCTCTCGGCTGCAGCAGAAAATGTACAGATATCAGCTGCAACCATTGTTTCACAAGATTCTTCGAGGGAAGACGTCGGAAAAACCCCATCGAGTTGCAAGAAGCTGGACAACAAATGAAAGATGCGATGAATACTTTAAATAAAGTTTTAAAAAAACAAGAAGTTCCAGAAGATGACTGTGAGAGACATGGGAAAATCCTAGCCAATAAGTTAGGAAAACTACCTGAGCTGGAAAGAATGCAATTAATGTGGGAGATCAATGGCTTATAACATACGATTTGGTCCATCTTCTTCTTCTCAAAGATTGCAAACGTAATGAATAAACGAGAATGTACAGAGTTGCTCTCGTCATTCAACCTCTCGCGCGAGAGCCCTCGGCGAGGCATGGCGAGAGCACTCGCGCGAGAGTGTACAGCCACCATCAACAGGGGCTCTTGCCGGGTAGAGTTCGTGCGTGCCCATTTATGACATAGGGTTATGTGATTTCATTGCATAGCGCTGTGGCATAAATCGGCTACGTTTCTATTCCTCATTAGAGGGAAAAGGTCATACAAAGTACTTTTGTATGAGTTTTTCACTCAAGGCAAATACATGGCCACGTCTACGTTTGGATCTTGATTCGGTTCGGAGGGTCCTCTTTCGCTGAGGGACCAGACCACCGCTGCAGTCCTGCATGGACATTTATACATACCTAATCCCCTACACATTTAGAGACGGTTCTTGTTAATTGCTTTGCGATCTCTATATGATCCAAGAAATTTCCAGAGCTTGCCATCATATGAACATCCGCTTTCTATTCTAAATATGACATCGCTAGCCTCCGGTAGAACTTTTTTATGCTTCTGTTTTGCATTTGGTGTCCCCAGCAGTAGAATCAAACTTCAATACCTTACTGACTAGGATAGCCTTGAATGACCCAGTGATATTTACTGGACATACACGCCTGCCCGTTGAAAAAAGACATCCTACCAGGTATGGCGATAAGAAACTTATAAATAGATCTTGCAAAATCTTCAAAAGACTAAGTCATTTCCCCCCCAACCATGTCCAGAATCCATATCGCTTTTAGAGCAATTGTACAAATGCCAACAAACACTAAACACTGCAAATCAAGCAAGTATTATTTGTTTGAAATAATAACGTTTTTATTTTTGAATTGTGTAAAGTTTTATACATCAATGTGTACAGAAATATGTTGTGAATTCTTCTCGTATTTCTTTTGCATTAAATGTAGATCTTCTAGGAATATTTAGCAAAGATCTTATGGCACAGCTTTCTTCAAACTCTTTAGCTTCATTCCTCCAGGAGCCTAGCTGAACCAATACACCATTTTAGTCATAAATATCCACAGTTACCGGAGGCGTATAAATTCTTTTTGACTTAGCACTTTTGCGAAGGAAATTATGCAATAAAATACATGTCATTGTTAGGACTGCTGTCTTTTTTTGGATTAGGCAATATTGGCTTCCGAAAAATTTTAGAGCCAATATACCAAAAGTGTTCTCCACAACTATACAAGAAGAAGCAAGCCTGTTATTAAAAATACGTTTTGGTGTGCCTGTATTTTGGGCACCAGGATATGGTTTCATAACGTGCGTACGAAGAGCAAAAGCCCCATCACCTAAGAAAACATAGGGAACAGCATTCTTTGAGCCTGGCAGTGGTGTCAATGATGGTAAATTAAGATCATCAGAACAAATTTTGTGCCACAGTACGCTATTTAGAAATACGGCACCATCACTTATTCGTCCTTGACATCCGATATCAGCCAACAGCACGATGCTGAAACTTTTCTTGTAGTTGTAGTACTCTGAGCCGCTGTACGCCGGGCTTTGTATAACGATGTGCTTTCCAATCATAGCACCGATGCACTGGGGGAAGTTTTTTCTAAAGCTCACTTCTATTTGCAACCATGACTCTGTATTCTCTGAAATCTGAAAAGATAAAAATGTAAATTGATAAGTTCGTTTTTGTTTAACAGAATAATCAGTCTTCTACAAGTCAAGACGAATGTGACATTGAAGCAAATGCATATGCGAACAATGCAGAAAATGTACAGCTCTCGGCTGCAGCAGAAAATGTACAGATCTCAGCTGCAACCATTGTTTCACAAGATTCTTCCAGGGAAGATGTATCACCATCATTTGTAAGTCCTAGGGTACAAAGGCGTCGGAAAAATCCCATCAAGTTGCAAGAAGCTGGGCAACAAATGAAAGATGTGATGAGTACTTTAAATAAAGTTTTAAAAAAACAAGAAGTTCCAGAAGATGACTGTGAGCGACAAGGGAAAATCTTAGCCAATAAATTAAGAAAACTACCTGAGCTCGAAAGAGTGCAATTAATGTGGGAGATTGATGGCTTATAACATACGATTTATTCCATCTCTCGGTCCTTCGCCTACATCACATTCATCGTATTCGGCATATTCAGATAGGAACATATCCCAACAACTGTTTCCATCCCATAATTTTTCAGCTTGTTCAACACCTTCGCCTATTTACAATAATATAGACGACATTCCGGGCATTCAAATACCGGAATCATCTCAACAAATGACCTCAAAAGTAATAACTATCTTATCTAATGCAGTAATTGCTCTTGCTCAACCTGTTACATACTCTGAAAATTCTAATATTGTCAACAAAGCTTTTTGTGAAGCTACGCATTGAACTCACTCATTTTTCCATATTTTTGATATTTGTTTCTATAAAACTTTGTATGATTTTCATTACAACTTTACACTTTAATTTTACATGAAAAAAGTTTCAGTTTATCAATCAACGATTTAATAAACACAATATATTAACGGATGTATTATTTACGAACCTCAATTTTTTTTTAACACCTCCTCCAATGCTGCACAGACTTCGGGTACTATTTTTGATATCAATGAATTAGGTATCTTGAAAAGGTAATGAAGGCTTTTGAAGCTGTCTCCCAAAGCCAAGAACCTCAATGTTATTGCCAGACGAATTTCTGCTGGGATTCCCTCTCTTAGCTGAGTATCTTTTTTTGATATGATGGGCTTCACTTTTTCCAATATATAATCAAAACCCGTTGATAACATCCTTGTGAATTTTCTAAATTCATCCGAAGGCTCCGCTACTAATTCTGCCAGTTGGCTTTGCATCGTAGCTCTGTGAAAATAAAACAGAATGGAAAAAGTTATAAAAGAGTAAATCAATTAAAATTTTTGTTGATCGTATTCTATGTCGATGTATAGTGAGCATCCACCATCTCTGTTTACGCCATTTTTAGGTCTTTGTAAAAAATTTTTTTACAAAGACCTACTAGTTCCGCGACCTGTCTGTCCGTCCGTCTGTCCGTCCGTCCGTCTGTCCGTCTGTCCGTCTGTCCGTGCGTCACAGCTGATTTCTTCAGAAACTATAGAAGCTAGAATGCTCAAACTTTGTGAAAAGGTCAAAAGTGATGGTCTCTCAAAAGTCAAGGCCTTAACAAAAATTTAAAAAATGTTTAAGGGGGGTCCTCTCTAATCACGAATTGGCCCTTCAAAATTTTTTTCATCAAAGGTAGTCGAGTGGGGTATCAAATGAAAGGTCTTGATAAGAACTTTTAGAATCTGAAATAAAAAAATCATTTTATGAATTAGGGGGTCCAGGGGAAGGCAAAATGTACCCAAATTTGTATCCCCCCCCCCCCCCCCCCTCGCGATTGGACACCTTTCAGCCGCAAAATCTGAACATTATCACAGAGCGGACCTTTATGAGTACAAGGGCAACAAATACCTTAGAAATCGAAATTCGCTCAACT
>OZ017741.1:184763171-184923171 GCA_963969285.1 Odontomyia ornata | reverse complement strand
CAATATTTACTGAGTAATAAGTGTGTAAAAAATAGTGCAATTTATCAATTAACACGTTTAGCGTAAAATTTTCCATTGGCTCTTCTACATCATCTTCTCACCTATACACGCCACTAGTGCAAACATAAAGCTCAATAAAGTTTAAAAACTTAACATATCTATACTAATTAACAGTCTTAGTCAGGTCATGATTGAAAAATAATTTAAACATAATTTTTAAAGATCTCGCTAAGGAATTTAAATTTGTTATTTTTTGATCAGATTATTGCTGGGTTGGCTGGTCTGAC
The DNA here is from genome assembly GCA_963969285.1 of Odontomyia ornata. Lineage (NCBI taxonomy): Eukaryota > Metazoa > Arthropoda > Insecta > Diptera > Stratiomyidae > Odontomyia > Odontomyia ornata. The sequence continues at coordinate 184,922,884 of OZ017741.1, read as the reverse complement.
TGGAAAGGTCTAGGAGGGATCCGGGAATTTCTGGTAGAGCTTCCAGGTCACTACCGGTGAGAACTCGGGGCTTCTCGTCATCTGTTAGGTTACTGGCCTTTAGCTGGAAGTAGCCTGTGTCGCTGTGTGTTATGTTCACAATTGTGCCAGTGATGGGAAGAGATTGGAGTAAATCGGCCGCACTTGAGAAGGCGCCAATGTCTACTGGGGCTATACCAGTGAGAACTTGTCCACTGATGTTGGTTTGAATAGGCAGAGGGACTGATCCAAAGTTGATGTGGCTGTCGTTCCTATGCGTGTCAAAAAAGGTCAAATCTACACGCTCCTGGCTGTGAAAAATAAAAAGTTAAACTAGCTCAGAGCAGAAAAGTTCACTGAGGGTACCTTTCGAAGTCAGTTGAGTTATCTTCATCCGAACTATCGGTTAGTATTCCAATTTCGTATACAACTGCCTTCACCACATACCTAGAATTCACCAAATCGATAATTTTTGCTGATACAAAAGACATGTAATTCCACTTACAATTCTCTGGTTTTATTTCGAGGTCCAACCTCTTCTATTAAGTCTATCTCTTCACTTTCATCGCTAGCACTATCACCGCCAGCGTCAGTGGAGTCTTCTAGGGGAAACCCATAGGTGTAAAGGACACTTAATCCCACAAACACAATGAGTGCTGTTTCAACGGCCTTGAAAGACGCCATTTTCAAACCGATCACACTTTTGACCGTTTTAGTTGACTTCTTTTGAAAATCTGAGTTTACCCGCGCACGGATGGAATGTGTTAACTCGAAGCGAATTGAAGAAGTCCAAAGCCGAAACTCTTTGGAGAGTCTCACGATATGTTCGCGCTAAAACCGCGATCGCACCGATTATCTTGTAGATCAACTATCAATTGAGCCTCCTTGAACGCTTTCGCCACTTTTATACCTCTTTAGGGGTGAATTACGCGAACTAATTAGTACATTCGTTTCGCTATAAAAAGTTGTCAATGACGCTTTTATTGTTGGATGAGTTCGGCCTTACATTCGGCATTAACTTCCGACAGAATTTAATATAATTAGATTTACTCTATAGCTTTATTCAATTAGAGAGTTAAATTCATATGAGTGGGTTTTAGCAAGAGGCGGGACTAGAAAATAAACTTGCAAATAATAATCGAGATGAATTCTGGTGTTGACCTGTAATATCTGCGTCTAATATGTTTTTGGTGAGTTCTCGCTTTCATGAGAAATCTCGAGATTGTATTGGCGTTGATGAGTTTGTTGTTTTTGAATAAGCTTTCATATTTGGAACGAATTAGCACCTTTAAAATGTCTTTCATTATCTATGTCTATCAACGTAAAATATTTAGAACAGGTTTGAGTGCGTTGTTATCACAACGTTAATTTTTAAGACGACACTCAACAAAATTTTTTGAGAATAAATTAGGTACAAATTAAATTAAAAATTACGTTATTCAAAAATACAAACAAAGTAATATTTGATGATGCTACAATGATGATTTACTCGAAATATCTAAGAACTGGCGATTAACATCACCTTGCGATCGTGAATAGGTTTATTTATTCGCATCTAATATACACACTTTGGTCCAGTGATAAGTAAGGAAGATACGCAACACAGTAAATTAAACAAGTTGGGTAGACTGGAGAGTGCTTCCAACAGAACAGACGCGTTTCAACTCCTTTGAGTCATCTTCAGTGAGATACAGAAAGTGACTCAAAGGAGTCGGAACGCGTCTGTCCACCGAATAAAGCAAGGCACGACGGCTTTTCAAGACAAGTTGGGTAAACAGACCTACGCTCATGTCAGAAGGGTTTTGGATTCAATTTACAAAATGCAGTCACCAGATCGAATAAAATCAAGAAATCAAAGACGATTTTATTGGAGAAAATATAAAATTCAAAGATCATACTATTATTAACAAAGTTGAACGAACTTTTTAAAACAGGTCTTAGTTTGGCAAAGTCTGCTTTGAGGGGCGCACAGGGAGGGGAAATACACGAAAAATTTGTGTCCCCCCCCCTCGCGATTGGACACCTGTGATCTGAAAAATCTGAAAAAAATCATGAATGTAGGCCTTGAAGAGTACAACAACAACAAATACGCGAGAAGTCACAATTCACTCAACTTTGTTAGTAATAGTATGATTTATCGATTTTATGTTTTCTTGAATAAAATCTTAACGGTACCCTTAAATTCAATGAAATTCAGTACACAGATGACTATTTATAAGGTTGATCTATTCTGAAAGTTTCATAAAGATTGAATCATATTTAGCGATGTTATAGTGGTTTGAATTTTGCTGTATTATTATGGAACAATATGCGCTGCATTTATTGCTATGGCAACATACTCGTATGGCTATGGAACAACCTGCGCTTTTTACCGACTCAGACACTACAGTTTTGCTAGGATTTGCATGAAAATTTCAGGAATGATAGGTATCATGAATATCTTTGAGAATCGGTTCAGCTAGTGGCATCAGTAATCGTAAAACAAAATAGTGGTTGTTTTAAATGCAAAGATTGAATAATTTTGAGTTATTTTTTCCCGACTTCAACGTTTAAGGTGCATGCTTTGAACATCACTTGATTCAATTTAGTGAATGACTGAAGATGAGTACCTACAATTAATACTCATAAGTGAAACAAGTCAACGAGGCGGGAGAGAGCTCTCCAAGCAAAAGGGCTTTGCAACCATTCTATGATTCGAAAAATAAGCCATGAATCTATGATAACAGTACAGGTACAGGAGAGTGGCCTCCCAAAAAAAAATTCATCAAACGTTGCCCATATGAGTATGAAATGAAAGTTTTCATGAGAGCTTTCCAAAACAGTTCTTAAACTGTCAGTTTTTGCTTCAGTGGGGGCACAGGGGGGACATACATGAAAAATGTGTTTCCTCCGTTGCGGATGGACATCTGGAATAATTATCAAGGGAGATATTTATGAGTATAACAACAACCCCCCTTAAATACCTTATAACATTTTTTTGTAATTGAACTTTGAAGAGAGCACCAATTTACACCTACATACAAAATTTGATGTTTCTAGCTTAAGTGGTTTCCGAGAAAAACTGCTGTGACACACGGACGGACGGACAGACAGACAGACAGACAGGACGCGATTTTAGTAGGGTTTTGTAAAATTATTTCACAAAACCCTAAAAAAAGAGAATTGGCCTGCGGACATCATATAAACAAAATACTTGACAATATATTGAAGTATTGCTTCTTTAAAAGATTGCCTTTGGATAGTATTATGATACATACAAACATTTACGAGCTTTTGAGTAGGTGTAACATTTACACTGATATTTTAGGAAAACAAGTTTTCAATTAAATAGGCTAAGAAATGGCTGCTGTGAAACAATTCAAAAGAAAACTCAGCAGCATTTGGATACATTTTTCCATGGATGTAGAAGGAAAAGCAAATTACGATGCGTGCGAGCAAATTTTGTCCTACAAAGGCCATGCTACTTCGACTCTAATCAAGTACTTGAAAAACAAGTAGTCAACTATTGAAATTCTGGAAAGGGCAACAAGTCCTCTGGTTTCAAGGGAACTCTTCTGCTAAAGTGGCAGCTCCACTAGTAGTGATGTCGATCCTGGAAACTGTTTGGCTTCCTTAATAAGGGGGCAAAATGCATTGACACTTAAATCGCATTTGATAGATCAAAGAAACCCACCCAAAATATCAAAGTACACTTCTCATCCACTTTCAATCACTCGTGAACGAAAAATTCATCATCCAAGGTGCAGCAGCCCAAGCCGGGCCTTGGCCTCCAGGATTAATCTCCTCCAATCGTCACGGTTCCGCGACCTTGTCCACCAGTTGGTTACTCCCAACAAGAATCTGCTGTCAGCCTCTATCGTATGTCTGCCAATCGAGTCATCGGTCTTCCCGCTGGACGTCTACCTTGTGCTCTACCCTTTAATGTTCTTTGAATAGCCGGGTTTCTTCCATTCTTTCTATGTGGCCCGTTTATTGCAATTTACGTAACTTTACGCAAGAGGAAACAGGTGAATCGTCAAATAGTTCATACAACTCATCGTTGTAACTTAGTCTCCAATCTATTCCTTGTTTTGCAGGGCCATAAACTTTCCGCAGTACTTTGCGTTCAAAAACTTCCACTGCAATTTCGGATTCACTCATCAGGTTCAATGTTTCACTTCCATATAAGAGCACAGGTTTGACTATTATTTTGTGAATACGGAGTCTATTTTGCCTGTGCACCACTCTGGAATCTAGAATGGGAAGTACGGAGCAAAAGGCTTTATTTTAAGCATTTGTGCGGAGTCAAATCTCGTCCTTTTCGGTGTCTCTTCTATTCAGGTCAACTCCAAGATACACCAAATTATCCAAACTTTCAAGGTTATGGTCGACTAGAGTCAGGTTTTATTGGACTAGAGCTTTCTCCCTTGTTTGATTCATGAAGTTAGTTTTACTTTCATTAACTGGTAGGTCGATTCAGCTTACTTCAGATTTTAGGCTCAGAAATGATTCTTTGACATCTAAGATTGAATGTGCCATAATATTGACATCATCAGCATCCACTAATAATTGTGTGCACTTGAACGTTAGTATACCTGAGGTTTCAGCTCATATCTTCCTGATAACGTGCTCCAGCGCAATATTAAAGAGCATTGGGTAAGTCCATCCCCTTGTTTTAAGCCTGATTCTATCATAAAGCTGTTCGTTAGCTCACCGGCTACCTTTACCTAGGACTCTGTGTTTAGTATTGTGATCTTGACCATACGGACTACTTATGTTAGGACGCCAAAGTCAAGCATTATTTTATATGGCGCATTTCTGTCGATACTGTCGTATAATTGCTTGAAGTCTGCAAAGATTTGGTGCTTACTGAGAATATTTGGTCTAGTGTAGAGCATCCACTTCGAAAGACTTCCTGATACTCTCCTAAAATGCTTTCACAGTAAGGCTTTAATGTCCTTTCTATGATTTTGGAGAGCACTTTATAGTCGTAAACGTACACAGTAGGATGATGCCTGTATAATTTTCACACCTTAACTTGTGCCACTTTTTATGTACGGAACATATTATACTTTTTTGTCAGTCCTCTGATAACTGCTCCTCCGACCATATTCTTCATTTTACTCGATGCAAAAAGTTACCTGTATGAGGGCCCCCGCTCTGATGCAGTTCTCCTGGTATTCCATATATTCTAGGAGCCTTATTTTTTGTGAGGTCCCGTAGTGCTGCCTGTACTTCATCTCTAGTTGGTGGTGAGATCGGGACCTCTTGCTCTGCTCCTGAAATGTTCAAAGTCTCAGTAGTTGTTGTGAACACTATGAATAGCTTCGGGAAATATTGCAGCTAATAGTTTTTAATTTCAAATGGGTTGCCAACGATTGCTCTTTGTGCACATTTGAAAATACTTCTTTTTGAATTGAGGCCGTCGCTTAGTTGTTTGATAGAGGTATATGCCGATCTGACTTCATTAGGGTCATGTTTTCGTTTATCTGTTAAATCTTGGTGTTTTATGGACAGTCCTTTCTTTCTTTCGGCACATTTTTTTTAGCTTGTCATGTAAAGGTTTAATATTGTTCTTTTTTGGCGCGAATTGATTGTTAGATATATTTGTTAAATCATTTCCTTGCATTCTTTGTCGTTCCAATCGTTCCTACTTTTCTTTGGCTGGTTTCCCAAGACCTCTTCGGCTGCTTCTGTTACTGCATCTATTACTGTCTTCCATATAGTTTTGATGTCATCATTACTTTCTCCTGCCTGCGATATGTTGATGCAATTTTCCAGGCTGACATGTATGTGGGCGTTACTGAGCTATCATTTAGCTTGTGTATTTGGTACCTTGGGGTAACTGATTCTCCTTGTTTACAGCTTTTGGAGATGCGGCACCGGAGCTCGATTCTTACCAGGTAGTGGTCCGAGTCACAAACTGTGCCGTGGAACGAGCGCGTGTCAATAATGCTGGTGGTGGGTCCTTTTTGTATGGGAACATGGTTGATCTGGTCAAATGTACGACCGTCTGGGGATGCCTACGTTTTTTTATGGATATTCCGATGCGGAAAGTATGTGAAGCTCACTGAGAAGCCTTTACTAGTAACGAAGTCTATTCAGTTGTTGTCCATTATCGCTGGTCTCTGTATGAAGGCTGTGTCCTCCGGTTGTTCCTCGATGTGCCGTTTCTCAGCTGGTTTTTGGATTAAAGTCATCCAAAACAATTTTAATTTCGTTTGACGGCAATGCATCGACAGTGCGTTCCAGGGTACTAAAAATTCGTCTTTATCTCACGTGGCAGTTGACCAACCAGACACCAAAGAACATGGTCTTGATACAAATCGAACAGATTCTTTGGTTAATGGGCTTGAAGATTGTGATAATTCATTTAAATGTGCGATCCACACTAGAAATCACTCCATACACATGGTTTTCTTGCAGTTTTCCGTTTTTAAACACGGTGTGCGTTCACATGTCAAATATGTCTTCACCATGCCATCTAGTTTCTCGCACTAAGGAGATGTATATTCTGTATTTACTTATTTCTTCCAGAAGTTGAGGCAGAATGTCTGGTCCATTCAATGATCTAACATTCCATGTTCCAAAAGAATAGTCGTTTAGACATTGCAATAGTCGTTTAGACATTGCAATAGTCGTTGCCATTTATCCGATCTGATCCGAGGCTGTTGTCCTAGTTCTTTGACAAGTAAATACTAAGTGGAGCATTGCCAGTACTTTGACTTAGTCGGTTTTTGCTCCACGAGCGGTATTTAATTTCCCACATGTCTGCCAACTGCCCTGTTAGGGCACCCTCAATTTGTCACCTGAGGATGCATCCGTTGGGAGACCGAAAGCCCAACACGGTTTAAATGTATAATTAAATGGAAATGTACAAGGAAGTCTTATCTCATAGTTAAACAGAAGAAATGATTTAAAAAGATTCTAGTATAGTATGCCTATTATTAAAAATAATCCAAGAAAAAAAACAGAAGAATTCATAATAACACAAGAAATAATTAAATATTAAATATCGATCTTCAAGAAATACATATTAAATAGAGTTAACTGTTGAAAAGGAAGCGTTTGACTTCCTTTCTTCGTGATTTTGGATCGTACCGGGTAGAAAACCCACACCAATGGCGAGGAAACTTCACCAACGCAGCCATCGGATTGTGGCTTTTCTTGTTGTGCTAGGGGCTTCCACCAGGAATGGAGAGTCCTTGTACGTAGACTCCGCTATCTGTACCAGAAATTCTATTGGAACGGGTTCGAGGGGACCTCAACTCTACCTGGATGACTCACTTCATTGCATTACAGGCATCTTGTCGGGAACCAGGTCAGTTCCTGAGAACACCCAGGGAACAGGAACGGTAAGTATTACGGAACAAGAGAACTTCAGCCATTGTGCCTGCGCTTTCTTTTTATTCTAGATTTGGTGTTTCGTCCCCCTACAACACGTATATGAGAAGATATAATTTGTAGTGAAACTTGGTGCCAGGAAAAAACCCTGCCCCATGACACTGCAGATACTAGCGTGCCAGTGCAAGCACGCGTGCGTGAACCAAGTCACTCTCAGTGAGCACCGACAACTGGTGCACTGAGGCAGCGCAACATAGCTGCAAGTGCCTCGCGTAATCAAACCATGCTTCAGAACTACAGAAAAAGCTTTTTGAGAAAGATCGGATAATTCAGTGCACCAACTACATAGAGAAAACTCCAATAGAGCGACAACATAACGAATGTCATAATAATATTGAGTAAATAATAACTGAGCATTTTTAAGCGTTTTGTAATAACTTCTTCTTCGTAGCACTCTAGGGTCTTCACTTCTCACAACAAGCTCCTCCAACCATCTCGGTCCATTGACCACGCCCTCCAATAAAGAAACCGGACCTGCGATGAACTGTCTTCGTCGACCGAGTCAGACCAAATTTTCCTCGGTTTCCCACTCCTCTTCACCCTTGAGTTCTCCCAACGAATACCTTTTTGAGTATCGATTGTTCGTCCATACGATGTATGTAGCCAGCCCATTGCATTGTAAAAACCTAGGCCCTGGTATTTTTCTGGTATAAAAATAAAGAGTGTCAACAACGGAAAAAATTCAATATTTTAATATATGTAAGTGTGTTCTCCCTTGGAAGTGAACTGTGGATTTCAAAAACGACCTTTGTGGACTATATATATATATATATATATATATATATATATATATATATATATATATATATATATATATATATATATATATATATATATATATATATATATATATATATATATATATCTTACATTGTTTGATTAAAAAAAGGTTCACGTATTAAATAATACAAATATATCCGCAACTACTTTCGAATCGAACATATTTTTTACATACAAAGCGGTGGAGCAAGTTATTGAAAAAAAATATGAAAATAAAAATATCGAAGTCAAGGAAATTGATACCAATCTACCAATAGGCTCATTAAATCATTTACAGAAATTTGAGAAAATCGTATCCAACCAACTAGTATTGAAGATTTCAGGCACCATAAAAGTAATAAATTTAATGGAATAAAATGTGTCGTTGATTGAACCGAAAAATTCGGTCTTTCCATTGTTTAAACTCCAACCGAGTATAGGACCCACCCACGTTGGGCCCCTCCGGTAATTAGCTAGCCATGGGGTGAGCTCTCACCTTTTCCGATTGTTGCAGGGGCTCTCGCAGGGCTGCTTGGCTTTCCACGTCCAATATGAGCCAAGGCAGCATTTTTTGGTTTCTGATCCGGTTGAGGTGCGTGGGGGGCACTTCCAACTCGTGGAAGCCCCATTCTTATTTGTGGGCCGTGATCGTCCGTCAAGGTCGAAATCGACTGAATTATCGTGCGTGGGTAATAAGTTATTTGTTTTTGACCCCGGTCACCTTAGAAATCGCGAGTGCGAAAATAACTTGTAGTCGGCCCTTGCGTTGTAAGAAAAGAACCCACCCCCAGACACCACAACGCTAGCTTGCCAGCGGATTCATCCATCCCCAGGCAAGACCAACCCAGCTGAGCACTGATCTTTCACTCGCTGTGGCAGCAGATCACCGCTGCAGTCCTTTAACGGAAAATTTAACATCCATGAAAACACTATGGTCATCTTTAGGCAATAAATCAACTAATCTTTCCAGTTGATTTCAGGCACGTTGTAGAACGTTTTCTTCGTATCTTCGTCCATTTCTTTCGGGGCCTGCACGTTTATCATCCAGTATTTGAAAAATTTTGCTTTTATACGGATCACACACAACCGTTCATTGACTGCCTTAAAATCAATAAAGTGTGATTTGAACTCCGTACCCACAATAAAGGCCAGTCCAAACTCACACTTTCCAGCAGCCTCACCAATTTTTAATATTGCGTGCGTCCTCATATCTTGAATATCACTTCCAGTCCAGTTCGTTTCCTAGATTCCTAGTATGTTTAATTTATATTGGCTGGGGTTTTTTTACAGGGTCATTAAAAGTGCCAGGGTCGTTCAGTGATCTGCAATTCCAAGATCCATTGTCGTTATATTCCTTTTGAAGGTTTCGTACGAAAAAGCAAAACCCTATTGAAGCCACGACCTATGTCCGTCTGTCCTTTTGTATGTCACAGCAGTATTTCTCCGAATCTATAGAAGCTAGAGCCATGAAACTTTGTGGAAAGGTCAGAAGTGGTAACTTCTTGAAAGTTCAAGGGTAAAATTTTTTTTCAAAGTGTTTTAAGGGGTCCCAATACAGGGGAGTGACCTTTCAAAAATGTTTTTTCTCCATTGGTAACCAAGTAGGGTGTCATTGGAAAGGCCGCAGTGAGATATTTTCAAAACAAGTCTTTAAATTACCTTATTAGTGCCGAGGAGGGCAGAGAAAGGGGAAATGTTTTGTGTCCAGTAAGCGAGAGAGTGCTCCTACCAGATGGGCTTTGTCACATCCTGGTGTAAAGGACCACTTCCTTGTGAGGAAGAGCCACTTCCTTGTGAGGGATAGCTCCCTTTAAAAATTTTTAAATATTTGATAAGACCTAAACTTTTGACAGACCGCCACTTTGGAGCTTTTCACAAAGCTTAAGCTTTGTTACGTTTAAAGTTCTTGGAGAAACTTTCTCTGACGTACGGTCAGTAAAACTGTATTAGCATCATTAATTGGATGAAATCAGCCCCATAAGTAGTGCTGTAAAAGATCCTTATATTCCATAAGTTTTAATATAATTTATAGAAGCTATAGCCGCTTGATTTCCTCCGATTACAACAATCATATACCATTTTTTTACTACATTGGCTTTCCATCAAACCAGACACTTCACTTTTGATTAGTTCTTCTCAAAATTTTTAGATAAGATGAATAACAAAAATACATTAAAGATTCCGGTGTCCAGAATGTTGGCTGGCTAAAATGGAGTTCTTTTAAAGCAAGAATATATTTTTTAGGCATGTCATGAAAGTTTTTCTTGAATTAAATCATTCTACATGTCTGCATATTAAAGGTTAAGTACAAAACCCTTCTGACATGAGCATAGTTCTATCTACCCAACTTGTTTTTTGTTGTGAGGTCGTTTTCAGGGAGCTGGGAGTTAGCCCATGACCCAATCTTCATTCCAGCGACATGGTTATTACTTTCGATTCCATTATCAGGTGCGGACGACTCGCCTTCACCCTGTTACACCACCACAAAGGAGGTGTAAGTAGGATTTAGCAGCAGAGCTGTAGGTATATTTACAAGTATTGGAATTTCTTGGTATTTAATGCCCCATAATTGGGAAACCAGTAAGCCCAATTCGCGACCCTAAGACTATTCGCCAGCATTTGGTCATGGGATTTAGGACGAGGAACCATAGAAGCTGCGGGTTGGTCAAACGAGGGGATCCCCGATCGTTTCTCAAATGGGCTTGGGACCACCAACGATGGAGCTTTGTACTAACTTACAAAACACTGTTGAATTTGAGATTATCTATCCACATCCATCTTTGTGTCACAGCAGTTTTTCTCCTAAATTTGTGACTCCATTCGCTTTTGCACACTTTGATTTGGAAAATCCCAAAAGAAGGTGAAGGTAGCTTCTTATGAGTTCAATAACAGCAAACGCTTATGAGATCAAAATTCGCTCAACTATTTCAAAAATAGTAGGATTTATAGATTTCACATCTCTCAATAAAATCATATTAATACCCTTAAATTAATGGATGTAAGTTTGTAAAAGTTGTAAATTGATAAATTTAAGATTGTCTCATCATATAAGTTTCATCAAAATCCAACCATATTTTGGAAATTCATGGGCATTTGAATTATCATATATTGCAACAACAACAATGCTTTTCTTGAAAATTTCAGAAGAGATAACAGCTTAAATACGAGCACTTATGAGGTTCTCTTCACCGCATGATATATTTTCTTTTAGACTTATTATTTAGCAAGTAGTTTTTTTTTATTGGAGGCATAACGAAAGCTTCTGCATATCATACATTGAGTACAAAACCTTTTTGTCAGGAACATACTTCTGTATACCCGACTTGTTTCTTATTTTGTGGAAGGAGGTGGAGGTAATTTGTGCCTTAAATATTGAACTCTCAGGTATAGAAGGCTTTTGACCTAGCCTGGAATCGTTTGATACATGACTTTCAACTATGGCTCATTTCATTACTCTTTGGAATGCCAGTACTCGTAAGTAACAGGAGTCCCCGCTCGAAGTAGTGTCACGGGAACGATTTGCACCTTGTTCTTTATTTCTTTTCTCAGCGGTTGTTAAAATACCAACCGAGCCAAGGTTAATATTAAAAAATAGAAATGTTAAAATAATAAAATAAAAATGTCAAAAAGGTTAAAATAAAAATGTAAAGTAAAAGAAAAATAGGCAAAAAAACGAAATGTGAAAAGATCAAAGTAAAGTAAAAATGTAACGTGAAAATAGGGAAAAACGAAATGTTAAAATAATAGAATAAAAATATTAAAAGTTTAGAATGTAAATGTAAAGTGAAGGAAAAAAAATGGGCAAAAAAATGAAATGTGAAAAGATTAAAGTAAAAATGTAACGTTAAAAATAGGGAAAAACGAAATGTTAAAATGATAGAATAAAAATATTAAAAGCTTAGAATATGAATGTAAAGTAAAAGAAAAAAAAAGCAAAAAAACTAAATGTGAAAAGATTAAAGTAAAAATGTAACGTGAAAATAGGGAAAAACGAAATGTTAAAATAATAGAATAAAAATATTAAAAGCTTAGAATATAAATGTAAAGTAAAAGAAAAATAGGCAAAAAAAAATGAAATGTGAAAAGATTAAAGTTAAAAAAATGTAACGTAAAAATAGGGAAATACGAAATGTTATAATACTAGAATAAAAATATTAAAAGATTAGAATATAAATGTAAAGTAAAAGAAAAATGTAGGCGAAAAAAAAAGAACAGAAAAGAAAATCCGGTCACCATCACGCACAACTGATCGCAAACATTACCATGGAACGAATCAGTCGCTGAGCGATAGGACAGGAATGGCGCAACTTTTACAATTTTATCGCGACAAGCGGAAGTATGTAATGAACTCTTTACTAGGCATCAGAGATTGGGCTGAGTCAACTGAACCACAGCAAGCGACAGGATCAAATGCACAGTGATCTTCTATCAGCTCCACATTGAAGGCAATACATACTGTGTCGTCATCAAAAGCCGATGTGGGATTTTGTACGGTCTTGAATAACACTGGACAATTGCCTCAATGAAAGTATTCGCAAAAAAAAATCGTTTGGTAATACTTACTGTAAGGAAGAGATGATACGAGCGTTGGAGTCAAGCGCCAAGTGCCACTCCGTTGTGGCCGATGCAGGGAGTCGAGGAAACTCGATCACTCCTTGTTTCCCAACGGGTTGAGTTGGTTGCTGGTACACTTTCCGGAAAAGCCTAGAAAACAGGAAAAGAACGTTTACATAAACGAGTAGCATCTAAGAGTCTTTTATACCTATCGGAAGTACAACCGCCAGAGACCTCCAATCGTTGTGGCGTTCTGCTCTTTGTTGCCGCGTCACGAAATTCACTTTCACACTACCGCGTTGTGGTTCCGACGACACATCACCGACGAATTCAAACACATAGGGAAGAGGACGCGACCACGATTCTTAGTGTTTTTCCCAAATTCAAACATTTGGCACAATGTAAATAAACACGAAATTGACAGAGTGTCAGTCACTTTGACATTCTACACCTGTTGGATGAGTGTACTAAAAAAGGGAAATTTAGATTTCAATTGCCCGATGCACCCCAGTTGGGGGATCTGAATTGAACATCGAATCGCCCAGGGATGAAGTTAACGGCTCGCCGGTTGAAACCGAGCCGATGAAAAACCCAATAAGGAAGAACGGCTCTTTCTCTTTTCTGGCGGGTTCGAGACGACAACGTGGCTAAGCGAGGATAGCGTGGTGGAACTGAGAAAAATCAATCGAAAAAAAGGAATTGCGACGAGGGAAAATTCAACAGTGGAGAGGAATATTATTATCAGCGAGACAACTAAGAAAGATTGGCGACTTCAGGCGATAATTAGCGCCGGCAGAATATTGCAGGCAGAGTACGGGGGGCCCCCGCTAGGTAGAGTAAGTGGAATTTGTACTTTTAAATACATTGTATTTTTAGCACTTTATTTGCATTTAGCAGTTAAATATATGTCAGTGGAAGAGTGGAATATATATTTTGTTTGAGCTTCATTCGCATTTCGCATTCAAGTAGTGAAATAATGAAAGTTTTGTGTACGTGTTGCAGAAAGAGCGAGTTTGCCGCGCATTTTAATTGTACACCTGGCTCGGGTGTGTCCAAAGGTAAATTTCCTTGCTGGGTTTTTCGGGGATCTCTGTAGCGGAAGTGTTCCTTTTTTTTTAGTTTCTTTTGCTCGGTGTGAATTACGTCTGAAAATCTATGCCCGGCAAGGGCGCAACTGATCGCCCGGGGATAATAATCTGCCCCCGTTAGGGAAGCGCTTAAAGAGCGTTAGTCTGGGTTGTGTGAGGGGTGTTCGGCGGCCGCGTTCTCGCTTGGCGGCTTTTCTAGGACCAGGGGATAAGCGAGTGGCGCCACCTACGACCGTCTTCGACGGCAAGCCGGGTCCGAGGTCCTTAGCCGAAGGAACTCCCACGCGGAGGGTAACTGGAGGTAACAATTTGGCGCCCAACGTTCTTCGGGGTAAAGTAATCGCGAGTCGAGTTAAGTAAAGTTTACCGTAAAAGTGCTTAATCAGTGACAAAAAAAGAAGTGCAGTGATAGTGTCTTATTGCGGGAGTGTGACATTTTTACCAGCGACTTAGTGGAAGAAGTGAAGTGATAGTGTGTCATTGCGGGAGTGTGATATTTGCGGTCTTGGTAAATAAGACCAAGTGTTGAAATTATAAGGAAGTGAAATTCTCTCAAAAAGTGGTGTAATTGCTTAGCTGCTAGTGATTCATTTCAGAAATGGCTCCGTCTTACATCGAACGTCAGACGATTTTGGTTATTCAGACCAATCAATTGCCTCAGGCCTAGGAGAGAGGAAAGAAAACGAGAAAATAACCGAGAAGGGTGTGAAAAATAGTTATTTGAAGGGCACGCCGAGGAAGGACCAGTGAATACAAGTTGTATTATAAAGAAAAGAATTAATTTTACAGCGAATTTTGTAGTTTTATTTGTTAGAGTTAAGGTAATTATTATTAAGGAGAATAGTACATACTAAGATGTCCCGCCCTACCAAAATTTTAGTTGATAGGTTGTCCAAGGATGAATTGACGTATGAGCTCTGCATACGAGATCAATCACCGGGAACAGTCGAGGAAATGAGGAGGAATTTACGGACGGCATTACGAGCAGAGCTAGCGATGAATACGAGTATGGTGGAAACCAAAAACTATCCATAAATGCCTAGCGAAGATCTTGAGGCCGTTCGCAGCAAGATACTGGAGATTCGATCATTGATGGAGAAGTTTGAGGGCGACACCGATAGCGGCGACTTCTTGAAAATCAAAACTAAAATTGAATTTGGACTTAGACGCATAACTAACATTCAGGCGGAAGAAGTCGATCAGGAGAAGGAGTCAAGCAAGCTTAGGGGTGAGCTGACGATGGTCATGGAAGAACTGCTACTGAAAGCAGAGGGCGATGACGGAGAAGGAAAGGAGGTGGAAAGCGCTGCCGACATAATCCCTGCTGGGGGTAGTAGAATGGCTAAGCCTGGTATACCAATAGCTTCGGATGGGGGAACAAAAACTGGAGAGGTAAGGGAAGAAGAAAGGTTGAAAAGGAGTCACGATGATGAGGAACGGTCTCCAGAAACTCCAGGAACGCCAGCAAGATTTTCTTTACCAGAGTTTTCCACTCCCATAGTAGAACAGGTGGTGCGGAAATTGCCGGATGTCTCCAAATGGGGGGTGAGGTTCTCCTGCGACCGCTCTGGGTCTGTCAATGCGTTCTTAGAACGAGTTGAGGAGCTGAGAGTGGCTAAAGGAGTCAGCAAATCTCAGCTGTTTAGAATGGCAGCTGAGTTATTTGAAGGGACAGCCTTGGTTTGGTTCCGCTCAGCTCGAGAACGCGTGGCCAGTTGGGATGAATTGTGCCGCGAATTACGGGAAGAGTTTTTGCCTCCAAACTATGATGATCTTTTGTGGGAGGAGATCCGCCACTAAACGCAAGGCAAACACGAGTCGATCGGGGTTTACGTTGCGGTAATGGATAGGCTATTTCGGCGGCTGACGGAACCGTGCTCGGAAAGACGGAAATTAAAGGTGCTCCGGAGCAACATCTCTCCTTTCTACCAGCAGCAACTTTCTATGAGAACCATAGCGTCAATGGCGGAGCTAATTAATATGGGTCGCACGCTGGAGGAAACACGAGCATCGGTGGAAGCTTTTGTGCCTCCACCTAGTCGTAGAACAACCCGGTTATTAGAACTGGAGCTGGCATATTCTGAAACGCCAATATTAAGCGAGATCAACACCCCTGGTGGGGCAACACGGGGATCCTGTTGGACTTGCGGTAGTCGGGAACATTTCGCCCGAGAATGCAAAAAAGGTCGACGCTGTTATGGGTGTGAAAAGCAAGGTGTCATACGAACTAGCTGCCCAACTTGTTCTCCTACTCGAACAACACCAAAGGGGGAACAACCTGCGCCGAATCCGTCGGGAAATGGAAACCGTGCTCACTAGGCGGCGGAGAGAGCACGGGAATAAAGGTTGAATCCGCCGTCCGAGAGGGAATATTGAGTTATGCACTGGGAAGGGTACCGGATGACAACCGGCCTCATTTAAGAGCGCAAATTCTCGAACTACCATTGATGGGCCTAGTCGACTCGGGGGCGACACACTCAATCCTGGGCAGGGAAACCTGGGAGAGGCTAAAGGCTCGTGGCGTGGAAGTGAACCCAGCGGAACAAGTCTCAATAAAGATGGCCAATAACGCTAGGGCAAAGATAGAAGGGGAAGCTTGGGTGCCCCTCACTGTCAAAGGCCACACGAAGTGGATGCCGATGCTGGTAGTGCCAGCCGTGAACCAGTCCCTTATACTGGGGGTAGACTTCTTACGGTTATATGGGATTGTGTTGAATCTTAAGAGTGAGTCGTGGAAGTTTGCCGCCACAGCTACCCTGGAGGCGCTGCAAGCGAGATCTCGGCTGACGAAACCAGAGGAAGGGGAACTTCAGAGGCTGATAGAGGAGGAGTTCGTACTGATGGGGGAAGGCCTTGGTTGCACTAGCGTGGTAGAACACGAGATTAAAACCAATTCTCCACCTATAAAGCAACGATACTATCCCGTTTCACCTGCCGTCCAGCAGCATATCACTGCTGAACTGGACGAAATGCTCGAGTTAGGGGTCGTTGAACCTTCCTCAAGTGCTTGGTCATCCCCGATCCTACTAGTCAAAAAGAAAGATGGGAAATACCGTTTCTGCGTTGATTTTCGAAAACTGAACAAAGTATCGGAACGAGACGCTTATCCGATCCCGTATGTATCGGCTACGCTAGATAAGCTCCGGAACGCCAAATATCTGTCGACTCTAGACATCAAGTCTGCGTATTGGCAGGTTCCGATGGCCGAGAAATCAAAACCTTACACGGCATTCACTATTCCAGGGAGGGGTCTGTTTCACTTCAAACGCATGCCGTTTGGTCTTCATAATGCCCCTGCTACATGGCAACGATTGGTAGACCAAATACTGGGACCGGAGTTGGAGCCTTATGTATTCGTCTACCTAGATGATGTGATTGTGGTCACCCCAGAGTTTAGGACACATCTCGAGGTTTTGAGAGAAGTGCTACGCCGGTTGCGTGAAGCAGGACTTCGAGTATCTCGGGAAAAATGTGAGTTTTGTCGCCCTTAACTTAAATATCTTGGGTACGTGGTGGATGACAGAGGGCTACATGTAGATCCCGACAAAGTGGATTGTTTGCTGAACATCCCACAACCTACAAACGTGAAGAAAGTGCGGCAATTCTTGGGCATGGTATCGTGGTACCGTCGGTTTATACCGGATCACGCCACACTAACTGCTCCACTGACTGATTTGCTGCGGAAAAATCGGAAATTCGTGTGGACTGCCGAATGCGAGGAGGCCTTTCTGCGTTGCAAAACCAAGCTATCCACAGCACCAATCCTCACATGCCCTGATTTCACCAAGCCCTTCAAAGTTCAAACCGATGCTTCTGACACACGGCTGGAGGCAGTGTTGAGTCAGGAGGATGCAGAGGGGGAGAAGGTAATCTGCTACCTCAGCCGTAGCTTGACAAAAGCAGAGAAGAAGTACTCGACCACGGAAAAAGAATGCTTAGCGGTGTTGTGGGCAGTAGAAAAACTGCGCCCATATCTAGAAGGAACGCAGTTCAGTGTGATCACGGATCACCATTCGTTGGTCTGGTTAAACAACCTGAAAGATCCGAACGGACGGTTGGCGAGATGGGCTGTTCGACTCCAGCAGTTTGACTTTGACGTCCTGCATAGGAAGGGCAAAGAGCATCTCGTACCAGATGCCTTATCACGGTCAGTCCCCGAGGTCGACGTAGTCCTGGCAGAGACGAACAGTGAAGATAAGTGGCTGGAAAGGATGATTTCAGATGTGGAGAGAGAGCCACAAAACTTTCCGGACTGGAGGGTGGAAAACGGACAACTGTGGAAACACCTAACGGGCAGGTACCCAGAATTAAGTGGCAATAGCTGGAAACGAGTTATACCCAAGGGTGAGCGGGGGAAAGTACTCCGACAGTGTCACGACGATCCAAAGGCGGGTCATATGGGAGCTGGCAGGACATACGATCGTGTGCTGCAAAGGTACTTTTGGCCCAAAATGAAAGCCGATATTAAACGATATGTCGCAAAATGCCAGATCTGTCAGTCGACTAAAGTGGAACGAAGACGTCCGTATGGCCCAATGGTCTCTAGGGAAGGCCAGGCGAAGGAGCCGTGGACGATAATATCCGTTGATCTGATAGGTCCTTTACCTCGTTCAGCCCTAGGGAATTGCTACGTATTAACCGTCGTGGATTACTTCAGCAAGTTCCCGCTTATCTTCCCACTCCGTCAAGCACACGGAAAAGCAATCGCGCGGATATTGGAGGAACAAGTATTTTTATTATTTGGAGTACCAGCGGTAGTGATCTGCGACAACGAAGTACAGTTCCGCTCTAAAGAGTTGCAAAGATTGGTCACCACGTACGGTACCAAGATTCAGTATACGGCTTATTATCACCCCCAGGCTAATCCCGCAGAACGAGTGAACCAAACTATCAAAAGGATGCTGAGATCGTACGTAGGGGATAACCATAAGTTATGGGATAAGGAAATATCAAAGATCGGCTGTGCACTGCGAACGTATACTCACAAAACAATGGAGGTGACCCCGTATTTTGTAAACTTTGGACGCGAAATGGTGACTTCGAGGGAAGACCTTCACCCAATAGAGGGAGAGGAGGTTCAAAATGATCCAAGGTTACGAGAGAGCTTGATGGTCAAAATGCGGGAGGAAGTTAAGGAACGCATGAGAAAGGCGGCGGAGCAAAGCTCACAAAGATACAATCTTCGGAAGCGGACTCCACCATTCCAGGTGAACGATATGGTTTGGAGACGAAACTTCGCTCAGTCGGATGCCGCGAACTATTTTTCCGCGAAGCTAGCACCGGAATATTTAGGACCTTTCAGAATCCAAAGGAAGGAGTCAGCGTCTACGTATCGGCTCGTTACTCAAGAAGGAGATGAAGCGGGTCTATGGCACGCTAAGGATCTGAAACCTTACGTAGCATAGCGCGTCTAAGTCGGGCTCGTATCTGATAGCGACGGAAAAGTGGAAGTTCGGGGTGGTAGTAAGGTACCCAGATAAGATTAAATTAAGAATTAAATGGACATCACAATAAAAGACATGGAAAAGAAAATGAAAGAGTTACCTTTGAAGAGGGATCGACGGGACTGAAGTTGCGTTTTTTTTTTGTATCGTGGCGGTACGGTTCGCAGTTGTTTTGGGTATACGCCTCCAGTTGTTTGGTCGGTTGCTAAAAGAGAGTAGAATCGGATTATTGGACCTGTGTTTTCTCGTGATCGGGAGGTCGAACAAGGTAATCGGGGCGACTTGGATGGGAATTTTCCTTCGATTGACTTAGGGTTTAGAGGTAGGCTGGATTAATGGAGTAAAATGTCAGAGGTTATTAGAGTAAATTTTTATAGTAGTAGTTAATACCCTAACAAAGGAAAAAAAAAGGTACTTACCAGAGTTTCGAGGATGTTTCTCTTTTCATATTTTTCCTCTTTCTTTATTATACTTCTGACGAGCCACTTCCATCACGACTTCTGAATTCGCGTATCGTAGATGATGGGGCTAAAATCAAGAGGGTGAGAATAGATTAGCTTTGGATTTAAGTCAGTTCCATGCATTGAAATATGAAATAGTAGAATAAGGGTCTAGGGAAGTTGTTAGGGGTAGGAATAATAGCTTAGAATAGCTGAGTCGCGTAGCATGGTGGTGGATATTAGCAGGAAAGCAAACGCGGGTTTCAGAGAGTTAGAAAATAAGCAAAAAACTAGTTGAATAGGATCTATAACACAATTAGGTCAAGTGGAACAATTTCCTTTTTCCCCTCCTAGAATAGTGTAGTGAGTTTAGTAGCAGCTAGGTTTTTAGTGGTATTTCCAATAGTCGGTCGCTATTTTCAGTAGCCTCAATCATTTTCTTTGCGTAGAATTGCGAGGCATACATCTACTCTACGCATATTGTCGGTAGGGTGACTGATCCGACTCGCAACACCACGCTGTGCGGTCGACGCGTGTAGTAATCGAACATTAGGGTTGTTAGATAATACTGGTAGTGATGCGCGAAAACACCCCAAAACTCGGGAATTCATTGGTTGCTTGCTAAGGTATACGGTTAGAATGGTTGGAAGAATAACGTAGTTCATAGTTCTCTAGCAGCTAGGTATTTTAACTTTGAGTAGATTAAGAAGAATCGGGGCAAGTAAGGTTGAACTTGTCTCTTCTCAAACGGCTAACTAAACCCCAAGCAGGGAAGATAATGTATTAGAAAAGTGGATTTCGGCGAAACCTACTTCATTTGCATTTGCATATTTCTCCTCCCCGTCTTATTCTTTCTCGTTTTTCTCCTCACTGTTTTTTCCTTCCGAGATTGGCGTGAGGGTAGGATAGCTAAAAGGGAAAAAAAAACACATCAGAGTCAGGGAATTATTGTGAACACTGAAATAAGGGGTGTAGACTACGAACCCAGAAGAAGGTAGTGAGTAAATAGGACGATGCGGAATGAAATAGGGACTAAGGCAGGATTTTGAGTGAATTTCAGGGAAATTCACTTAAAGGAGGGGGGGAATTGTCACGGGAACGATTTGCACCTTGTTCTTTATTTCTTTTCTCAGCGGTTGTTAAAATACCACCCGAGCCAAGGTTAATATTAAACAAGTTGAGTAAGCAGGAGAGTGCTCCTACCAGAAGTTCTTTGTAAACATCCTAGGGTTAAAAACAAGTTTTCTAATGGCGTGAATCGATAACTTGAATTATTCATCCAATACTTAGATATGAAATTGTTCAAATTTATACAAAAGATGCACAGTTTCTTTCATAAACACAGTGCAGCGGCCATTTTAATCTAGCTCAAATGATTTTTCTGAATGCTCCGCCGATTGAACATGTTCAAGTTAAACACTATTCCTTAAATTTTCATGAAAATTGCAAGAAAAAGTGCCCAAGTGAATTTCAAATATATATAGGGTTTTCCAATAAGAGGTGTTATTTTGAATAGATCTTCTGATTTAACACCTTGCGACTTCTTCCTTTGGAGCCACGTGATAGAGAAGGCCTATGCCAAAAGCCCAGCGTCGATTCAAGATCTCAAAGATGAAATTCGTGAGGCTATCGAGGACAGAGTGCAACCACTTTGCGATTTGGTTATGGAAAATTTTATGAAGAGGATATGGTCCTGTAAGCGTGTCCTAGTGGTTATTTGCTCAATGTTAATTATTGCTATTAACGGCATATCTTCTTCTTTATAATGAACTAAACATCCGATCATTTATTTTAAAAAATGGCATTTTTCTTGTAATATCAAAATAACACCTCTTAGTGGAAAACCCTATATCAACCATAAACACGTGTTATTGTTGGTATAATTCCATATAATTGAAATGGCTATAACTCACTTGATTATGATTCGATCTCAATTAAATTTTGTGAACATATATATCTTATGTTAGTCTATACAATTGCAAAATTTCAAGAAGTTTAAAGGTACCGTTTTGATTTTATGGGCAAAAATGTAAAATCTACAAATCATACTATTATTAACAAAGTTGAGCGAATTTCGATTTTTAAGGTATTTGTTGCCCTTGTACTCATAAACACCCACGTTCGTGATAATTTTCAGATTTTTCGGCTGAAAGGTGTCCAATCGCGAGGGGGGGGACACAAATTTTGCGTACATTTTGCCTTCCCCTGGACCCCCTAATTCATAAAATGATTTTTTTGTTTCAGATTCTAAAAGTTCTAATCAAGACCTTTCATTTGATACCCCACTCGACTACCTTTGATGAAAAAAAATTTTTAAGGGCCAATTCGTTATTAGGGGGGACCCCCCTTAAACATTTTTTAAATTTTTGTTGAGGCCTTAACTTTTGAGAAATCATTACTTCTGACCTTTTCACAAAGTTTGAGCATTCTAGCTTCTATAGTTTCTGAGGAAATCAGCTGTGACGCACGGACAGACGGACAGACGGACAGACGGACAGACGGACAGACGGACAGACGGACGGACGGACAGACGGACGGACAGACGGACAGACAGGTCGTGAAACTAGTAGGTCTTTGTAAAAAAAATTTTTACAAAGACCTAAAAATAGAAATGTTAAAATAATAAAATAAAAATGTCAAAAAGATTAAAATAAAAATGTAAAGTAAAAGAAAAATAGGCAAAAAAACGAAATGTGAAAAGATCAAAGTAAAGTAAAAATGTAACGTGAAAATAGGGAAAAACGAAATGTTAAAATAATAGAATAAAAATATTAAAAGTTTAGAATATAAATGTAAAGTAAAAGAAAAATAGGCAAAAGAAACGAAATGTGAAAAGATTAAAGTAAAAAATGTAACGTAAAAATAGGGAAAAACGAAATGTTAAAATGATAGAATAAAAATATTAAAAGTTTAGAATATGAATGTAAAGTAAAAGAAAAAAAAAGCAAAAAAACTAAATGTGAAAAGATTAAAGTAAAAATGTAACGTGAAAATAGGGAAAAACGAAATGTTAAAATAATAGAATAAAAATATTAAAAGTTTAGAATGTAAATGTAAAGTGAAGGAAAAATGGGCAAAAAAATGAAATGTGAAAAGATTAAAGTAAAAATGTAACGTAAAAATAGGGAAAAACGAAATGTTAAAATGATAGAATAAAAATATTAAAAGCTTAGAATATAAATGTAAAGTAAAAGAAAAATAGGCAAAAAAAATGAAATGTGAAAAGATTAAAGTTAAAAAAATGTAACGTAAAAATAGGGAAATACGAAATGTTATAATACTAGAATAAAAATATTAAAAGATTAGAATATAAATGTAAAGTAAAAGAAAAATGTAGGCGAAAAAAAAAGAACAGAAAAGAAAATCCGGTCACCATCACGCACAACTGATCGCAAACATTACCATGGAACGAATCAGTCGCTGAGCGATAGGACAGGAATGGCGCAACTTTTACAATTTTATCGCGACAAGCGGAAGTATGTAATGAACTCTTTACTAGGCATCAGAGATTGGGCTGAGTCAACTGAACCACAGCAGGCGACAGGATCAAATGCACAGTGATCTTCTATCAGCTCCACATTGAAGGCAATACATACTGTGTCGTCATCAAAAGCCGATGTGGGATTTTGTACGGTCTTGAATAACACTGGACAATTGCCTCAATGAAAGTATTCGCAAAAAAAAAATCGTTTGGTAATACTTACTGTAAGGAAGAGATGATACGAGCGTTGGAGTCAAGCGCCAAGTGCCACTCCGTTGTGGCCGGTGCAGGGAGTCGAGGAAACTCGATCACTCCTTGTTTCCCAACGGGTTGAGTTGGTTGCTGGTACACTTTCCGGAAAAGCCTAGAAAACAGGAAAAGAACGTTTACATAAACGAGTAGCATCTAAGAGTCTTTTATACCTATCGGGAGTACAACCGCCAGAGACCTCCAATCGTTGTGGCGTTCTGCTCTTTGTTGCCGCGTCACGAAATTCACTTTCACACTACCGCGTTGTGGTTCCGACGACACATCACCGGCGAATTCAAACACATAGGGAAGAGGACGCGACCACGATTCTTAGTGTTTTTCCCAAATTCAAACATTTGGCACAATGTAAATAAACACGAAATTGACAGAGTGTCAGTCACTTTGACATTCTACACCTGTTGGATGAGTGTACTAAAAAAGGGAAATTTAGATTTCAATTGCCCGATGCACCCCAGTTGGGGGATCTGAATTGAACATCGAATCGCCCAGGGATGAAGTTAACGGCTCGCCGGTTGAAACCGAGCCGATGAAAAACCCAATAAGGAAGAACGGCTCTTTCTCTTTTCTGGCGGGTTCGAGACGACAACGTGGCTAAGCGAGGATAGCGTGGTGGAACTGAGAAAAATCAATCGAAAAAAAGGAATTGCGACGAGGGAAAATTCAACAGTGGAGAGGAATATTATTATCAGCGAGACAACTAAGAAAGATTGGCGACTTCAGGCGATAATTAGCGCCGGCAGAATATTGCAGGCAGAGTACGGGGGGCCCCCGCTAGGTAGAGTAAGTGGAATTTGTACTTTTAAATACATTGTATTTTTAGCACTTTATTTGCATTTAGCAGTTAAATATATGTCAGTGGAAGAGTGGAATATATATTTTGTTTGAGCTTCATTCGCATTTCGCATTCAAGTAGTGAAATAGTGAAAGTTTTGTGTGCGTGTTGCAGAAAGAGCGAGTTTGCCGCGCATTTTAATTGTACACCTGGCTCGGGTGTGTCCAAAGGTAAATTTCCTTGCTGGGTTTTTCGGGGATCTCTGTAGCGGAAGTGTTCCTTTTTTTTTAGTTTCTTTTGCTCGGTGTGAATTACGTCTGAAAATCTATGCCTGGCAAGGGCGCAACTGATCGCCCGGGGATAATAATCTGCCCCCGTTAGGGAAGCGCTTAAAGAGCGTTAGTCTGGGTTGTGTGAGGGGTGCTCGGCGGCCGCGTTCTCGCTTGGCGGCTTTTCTAGGACCAGGGGATAAGCGAGTGGCGCCACCTACGACCGTCTTCGACGGCAAGCCGGGTCCGAGGTCCTTAGCCGAAGGAACTCCCACGCGGAGGGTAACTGGAGGTAACAGTAGGTATTGCTACAATTGTAAGCATTTTTGCGATCAGATTTGGCCGCACATAATTTGCCACATGATTCCGATTGTCATCCTAAGTATCACTTCGATTAGAGTATCTAGAGTATCTACTTCCTTAGCGAGGTCACTGCGCTGCAAGATTCATTTGTTGGAAACAAAAAATATGTGGTAGGCGTCATGTTCTTCTCAAGCACAAATACACTATTAGGAGACTGTTATTTATCAGTTCGACTCAAACTATCTATGGCGGCTCAAAAGGTGGGGACTAGTAGAAATCAGTCTCACCATACTTTCAATTGAAATATGACTTTAGATCAACAAGGAGCCATGCGTGCCATCCATCTCACTTTCTTATCGTTCACTGAGGATTGCTGCCTGATGCTGAGTGAGAATTATCTCTCTACGTCAGGCTCTGTATTGCCTTCTTTTCTATGCAAGCAGATATTTCTACATTCTCTACTAATGAGGACAAATAATATAAACCTGAGAAGTGACTGCCTGACATGTCTCTGTACCTACGCCAGAAGCTATCACTACAGCTACTCGTACTTGCTGAAAGCAAAGCGTAGACATTTTTGAAACGACGTGTTTCCTGGTTGAATGATATGCTGTGCAACCTTGCCTGCTTGCCTGGCTTATCTTACATCCATGCCCGCTTAGCTTTCCTTCAGAGCTTGTGCCACTCCGTTCGCTGTTCAACAATTTCAGTTTACCACTAGTAGGTACTGCAGAGGCTTGGCATGTCAGGGTATACTTTGAGTTCACTACACACACTGTCAATCTTCTACTCGCCGGGAAAACTCGCAGCAGCAGTGGACCCATCGTTAGCATATTAACAAACCTCTCGACGCCCATACGAAGACCAACCAAATAATTGGCGACCGGGTATAAGTATGACCAGGCAACTTCACGGAATATATATACCTGCTCGCGTAATAAACCGGTGATCTGTTGCTGAGTCATCCTCTAGAACTTGCAAGTTTTGTACTCTTATTATGTGGGACTCCGAAGCAAATGTCACATCCGCTATGTTGCCTCCGCATCCTCAATGCAAAAAGTAGATGCTTTACCCATATTCAACTCAACAACTCCTGTTCTGGCTAGCATTTTCAGGATTCACTTTCCTCATGGATCGGTCCGAGGTATGCTTCATTCAATGGCTCAAGCATTGAAGTACCCCCGATAAAAATTTGGCCGCTTGTTTTCGAGATAGCATCTTCTTAAGCATTGACTTTGGCTCAAAAAGGTGACATTAGTTCTTTCGGAGTTAGATGCAGGTACATACTAAAATATCTTATTTTTGAACACCGAACATGCATAAAAATATTATTTCATCTATGAAAATAAATAATGTTTCAAAACCAGATTGTGACCGTACTAGATTCGTTAGTGTTGTAGTCCTGTCTCTTTAGCAGATAATGATAGAAGACTAGTTAAAATATGTATATAGAATAGTTTATTATCCGTTGCTATCTCCACATAAGCTCCGTGTGCTTAGACTTGACTCTAAGACTCCTCGATAACAAGTGACAAGTGCCCGTCTGCCATGATCGGTGACGCCATCCCATCATCTCTCCCCGTTAAGATGGACTATACGGTCCGATGTACAGGTCGCGTCATGTCATAATCCTTATAATGTTGTGGTAGTACTCCTCCATTGGCTCGTTGAGCTTGACGTGGTTGCGGATCTTCAGTAAATTTGTCTCCTTGTGGCACTGCTTGGTCCACTGGTTGTTTGTTGGCAGGCTCTTCAGGTTCTGAACTCGGTTGAAACTCAGTCACCACTTCTCTAAGGGTTTGCGGCACAGTTATATCAAGACAATCAAGTAGAATGTTTCTTCCGTTATCGAGGAAAGTAAACCGCTTTTTTATTTAATTTGCATGGGCGTTGACCTCGCGATCATCCGACAGACCCTCCGTAAGCGCCAAGTAATTAACTGCACCGTACCTTTTCACAATTGTTGCTGGTGACCATTTCCATTTGTTGGTGGTGTACTTTTTTATAAAGACGTCTTCGCCGACATCAAATTCCCTCCACTTGGCTCCGTGATGCTGATTAAATTATTGCTTCATATTCCTATTACGCTTGCAAGAACGGTCATGCTCTGGTTTCCATATATCCAACTTAGTCTTCATAGTACGACTGGTCATGACCTGGAACGGTGATTTCATTCCAAGGGCTGCCGATGGTGCGTAACGACAGCATAGCAGGAGCTTGCGCAAAATCTGATCGGCACTCCCTTCTCCCTCCAGCTTCTTTAATCCAGTTTTCAGCGAGTCGACAAATTTCACAGCTTGCCCGTTTAATTGAGGATGAAAAGGTGCCGTTCTGATGTGATCGATACCGTTTTCTCTGCAGAAACTCTCAAACTCCTCTGAAACCAGCTGCGGATCGTTGTCAGAAACCAGTGTGTAGCAAAGTCCTTGCCAAGTCCAATCGTTTGATTGTCTTTGATGTAGCTGTAGATTGCATTTTCTATACCTCTGTCCAATTCCCAAATGCATCAATAATAATTAAATACCAAAATCCATTTATGGGTCCCGCAAAATCAATATGGATACAAGACCATGGTCCGGTTGGTTATGGGCCATGATTGAAGTGAACACATGGTCGGTGATTTGGGATTTATTGCGCAGCTTCCACACCTTTGGACCAGCCTGTCGATATCGGCCTCAATAGATGACTTGTAAACTTTGCTTCGTGCCGAGCGACACCTGGATGGCCTTGATGTACCTCCTTCAATATTTTCCCCCAATAATAAGCTGGAATAATGATGCGACGTCCATAAAAGATGCACCCTTGCTAGCACTCGTTGTCGTCAGGCGAAAAATTTCACAACGTCCGCGTTATCGATCTGCTTTGAAGTTCGTGGCCACCCATCTTCGATGTAATCTGCAACTTCCCTCATTGTTTGATATCTACTGGTTACTTTTTTGAGAGCTTCAAATGTTATGGGCAGCATTCATGCTGTTCCAATCACAAAGCAAGCTATAGAGCAATTCTCCATCCTACCGATAACAATATCTTCGTTAGACTTCTCTTGTTTTGCTATGACCCGTGAGATGAAGTCTGCGTATACAAATTTTCCGTAATAATGTACTAGATTTGGAAATCGTAAGCAAGCATCATTAGTGCATTTTTGTAGACTGCTGGCTGTGTGAACAGGTATACCTTTCTTTGCACCAAAAATCGCCAACAACGGCTGATGATCGGTCTGAAGCTCAAACTTGTGACCGCAGATATAACGATGAAACATAACTAATCAAATGTCAACGCCAAGGCTTCTTTATGAACTTGTGGGTAGTTCTTCTCGCCACTTGTGAATCGCGCCGTATGCATTATCGGTCACTTAGTCCTATCCGGCATCTCATGCTTAAGAGCCGCACCAATACCGTAGCTCGATGCGTATGCAGTCACGAGAATTTTCTTCTGTGGGTCATAGTGGGTTAATACAAGATCCTCGATTCTCGAACATCTCTTGGTGTAATTTTTTCCACTTGACCTTGACATCCTTATACAGCAACTCGTCCAGTGGTCCACGAAGCTACCTCAACTGATAAATGAATATACCGTAACATGTGATTGCCCCAAGGAAAGCTTGCAATTGTTTAACGTCTTTTGGTGCTGGCTTTTTGTTCAGAAATCCGATCTTCTCTGGACTCAGTCTCAAACCATTTTCGTCGATTACATGCCTCAGGAATTCCAATTTCTTTTGACCGGATGACCACTTCTCGATCTTGAGGTGAAACCCGTTGCTTTGGATACGTCTCAATACTTCAAAAAGATTTTCACGATGGTCAGCCTCATTAGCCCATCCCACGATAAAGTCGTCAATGAAGGGAAATGCACATTTTGCTAAGCTCATCATTGTGTCGACTAGCTGCTGGAAAATGCCTGGAGCGGTTTTAATGCCAGATTGAAGGCGATTTACTCGGTGCATACTATCAGTAATTGACAGGTCTAATCACCCCCAACAGTTACAACTGCTTAAGTTCGTCGGCTATCGGCACTGCAGCAGCAAATGGAACTGGCCGCTTATTCGGAAAAACTGGCTTGGCACCTTCCTTCAGCATGAGTGATGCCTTCATTTTATTGTCTCGCCCCAATGCATTGTTGAAAAGAGACGAACATTCCTCTTTCACCTCCTCGTTTAGTTACGATGCTTTCACATGCCCAATTGTACTGCAAATTTTATCAAATGGCACGTTCCATAAGTCAAGTGCTTCCATCCAGTCGCTTCCAAGCACATATGTACATATTAAATACCGAGACGTAGCAGATGCCGCTGCTCTCTCTACTGTGCAATTTAAAACGTATGTTGAACTTGCCCAGCATCCCCAGATAACATTTTGGTATCGATCCTGGTGTATCAGTAAGTCTTCAATAATAACTTTTCTTTAGGATCGATGCAACATTGAAAATTTATTGATAGCAACCATTGATAATATCATCATTGTACAATGATCGATGCAACATTGAAAATTTATTGATACTTACCATCAATAATATCGTCGATGATATTAACGATGGTAGGTATCAATAAATTTTCAATGTTGGATCAATCCCAAAGAAAAGTTGTTATCTCAATCCCAAAGAAAAGTTGTCATCTCAATTCCAAAGAAAAGTTATTATTGAAGACACATGTGAAATTGCGTCTAAAAATCGCTTTGTCTCGCTGCCGTTGCTCATGAATGTTCTTTGCCAAGGCTCCTGTTTGAATGTTAACACCGTTCGTATTTTAAATCGTGCAAATTAGGGGTATCGTTGCGTGTGTGTTAAGTGCGTATTTTGGAAATCGTGGCAATGAAGGGATATCATTGCTCGTGTTTGTTAATGTAAGTACGTATTTTGAAAATTTTAGAGAAGTTTGCATGTCAACGGTCCGTGTATCAATGACAATCTCTTAAACTGCGGGATCCTTGTGGTATTTTTAAAGAAAATTGTTCAAAGTTAGTGTTAAAATTTTTAACTAGAAGTAATATCTTGTGAATAGGGGCATTCCACGTGAAGCAGACAACGAAAAAATGTCACAATGTAGGTAGTGTACCGCGCTGTAACACGAAGGTTTGTAACCCGAAATACATTCTAAATGCTAAAACAGCTACAATAGCTTCCAAAATTGATGCAAAAACATCAACTTACAATTTTCAGCGATATTCGTTTCTGATAGGCCCAGCGAGGAACCCGTTTCATTAACAACAGAAGAACTGATGCTTGTTGCTGAGGCATTAGATCCGGAGCAACAACGGCACTCGAACGAAGTGGACAGCAGCAATGAGAAAGACGAAAATACTGTTCAAGAAATGCTGCATGAAGGTCAGGAATTGCATTTCGAGTCTGATTGCAATGCGTCAAGTAATCATACGGAGGTGAAGGATGCGAATCGCGGTGACACTGTTTCGAAGGGTTTTCAAAATTATGAGTTTTTTATGTTTTTAAATTTATATGAATGCAACATTAATATTGAATCGAAATGCTAGTGATCATGATGAATAATCAAGAAGAGGAGATCTCTGCCTTGCCAAAAGCTGTTGCTAAGTAAGGAGTGATGATCAATCGCTTGTGCAAGTTCTTTTTGCCAGAAGAGAGGACCTCGACATCACTACTACCGTTAAATTTTCCCTTCGGAGGATCAGGAACTCCAAAATCTTGAAGAGTTTTTGGTTACAAACGAAAATCGAGAAAAATTGGTAATTTGAAGACGGAACCTCGTCAGTCGATGTGCCGATATGAATATTATTATCAGTTTTTCTCTCCAAAAACCTAATTGGCACTTATTGTACAGGCTCCGCCCTAGATTATATTTTATACATGGTATGTTACAGTGTCTTTACAATAAAGTCTCTTTGGTAAATTTCAGAAACAGTGAATTTTGCAAACAAAAAGATCAGCAGAATTGAAATCATTTCTTAAAAACTTCATATATTTCAGTGTGCAGAGCCAATATAATGTTCGAGGAGTAAGGGGGGAAAAGAAATTCGCTAACTTTAAGCGGATCTGCGCTTGTTTTTTTGGTTTGTTGAGATTTATTACCAGAAACGCCTTATGATTTCGAATAAGTTAACTTTTATTTCAGAGTGCTTTAAAAAGCATGGCTATGCTTTGCAACAATTTATGGTGGAATTAGAAAAAGCCTTGCGAGATGGCAAGGCTCGATTCAATAAAAGGAAGAAACAAAATAATTAGTATTTAAATTAGTATACAAAATAATTTTTAGAAATAAAATGCATGAAGGCTGATATATATAATAAGAAATAATAAATAAGAATTCCCAAAGTTTGTTACGTTTGTCTTGTATGTGAGTTTGTGATTAAAAATCAAAAAATAAAAATATATTTCTTTTACGTTTGTCTTGTGTGTAAGTTTGTGATTAAGAGTCTGAAAATAAAAAACAAATATATGTTTCTTTTCCCAAGTGTTATACATGAAATATAATAAAGCATTAGTAAAAATTCAAAAATAATAATATAATGAAAAGATTCGCAATGTTTGCTGCACTCGTGTTGTTTGCGTTAAACGTATGTACTATTTTCTGAAGCATTTCCTAGAAAAGAGCAGATATGCTACAAATAACACAAGCTTAACATACAACGCGAATGCTCTTATTGTTATTTTTGATTACATATGTAGTTTATGTTTGGCATCAATGATATATCGAAAGAATATCAAACCAACTGAATGAACATAAATGTATCTTATTTATATTTCTTTGATATAATACTGAAGACTTGCATTGATACTGTAAGGATGAATATTCATCGTTACAGCATCAATACAGGTCTTCAGTATTATATCTAAGATATATAAATAAAGTTACATTAATTTTCATTCAGTACGTTTGATATTCTTTCGATATATCATTGATACTAAGCATCAATGCTCATTTCCCCTTTCGATAATGTCAACCAATCAGAGCACTGAAAATGCGGACATCGTTCATATAAAATCATCAATAGTGGTATACTAAAGGTATCGATACTATGATACTGTAGTTTCAAAAAAACATCAATATTATATCACTATTGTGCTATCTGGGTCTTCACTGGCTCTCCCGATGCACTCACAGCTTGCTCCTTGCATACGGCTAATATCGGTGATCCTAATAGCCTCCAATTCGCCTCAGAGATAATCGTCCAAGCAGAACCCGAATCAAGTTGTAATTTCAGCTTCGTATTATCAATCGTGGGCTTAAAAACTTGTGCGTCGAAGTAGCCCTAGATTTAAATTTTAGACTCTTGCGTTCATTGAAATCTCACCAGCGTCTGGGACGTCGTACCAATGCTTTTTATGTCTGACTCTTCTGCAGTCGGGGCAATCTTTTTCTCGGAATGAACAGTCTCTGTGGAAATGGATATAGCTACACTTGCGGCATTCAAATTTTGCTTTAACAGCGTCAGTGTACTGCGTTCTTCTTGCTCCTTCTTCTGGTCGTAGCTTGTTCGCGTTCTCCTTCAATTTTCCATGAACTGTCAATATCACAATCTTAGATAGACTCTCTAGGCAAAAAACCATGGACTTTTCAGCTTTTAAGTCACTCAGCCGGTTTGCAAGGTTGATTCAATCATGAAGTTTAAGCTTGACACTACCATTTCATTCTTCGCCGGCACAGTCTCCCGCCAACTCATGCCACTCTAATTTTGTCAATAATTTCTCCAAGGCCAATGAGTCTTGTGTTAACCTTAAACCTTAAAGTCATCAGGATTGCACTTTGTGATGTTGGATTTTTTGCATCTTACGTTGACTCATGCAGCATATTCTGAAAAACGTTCATTTACATCTTTTTCAGTCTTCAGGCATTTGTATCTAAGCAAAAATTAGGACTCCTGACGACCGAATATTCGCTTAAGCTCCTTGACAGCGTCATCGAAAGGGGTCGTTGCCTTCGTCTGTGGGAGAATATTGTTTGCAAATCTCTGGTAATCTCATGTTGCTAATTTCTCTGTAAGTAGGTAAAATCTAGCTGAGTTTGTCATTTCCGTAGCTTCCGTCACAAAAATGGACTCATAATGCGTGTACCACAACTCAAACGTCAAATCGTCCTCCGCACTTAGCGAAAATTTCTTCATACGATCCGCCAGATTATTGTGCAACGTTCTCGCGTTCCTGTGTTTCCGCTTGGGCTGCCCATGGCTGATGTTGAGTCAATTGTTGGATCAACAACGTGATTGTAGTATCTATCTTGCTTGCTGTACTTAATGTCTTAACTGCATCCGCGTCCATATCGATTCCTTTCAGTAAAGGGCGCACGAAAAAGTTGCAATTCACTTTCTAGGTTATGGTGTTTACCTTTAATTCATACTTGAATTCGGATCTCGTTGCCACTGTTGTAGTCTTGTCTCTTCAGCAGACAATGCTACAAGACTAGTTGAAATTTATATAGATTAGTTTATTATCCTTTGCTATTACAACATAAGCTCTGTGAGCTAAGACTTGACTCTACGACTCCTCGATGACAAGTGACAAGTACCCTTCTGCCATGATCGGTGTTGCCATCCCAACAGTTACGATACTATGCTCACGAGTTCTTGTCATGGTTTTGCCTGCATAATCGCAGCAACAACCTCTCACAGTTACTCCTTGGCACCTATAGACAGATGCCTTACAGAGGACGCAGTCTGCTTCACCCGTGAACTCTTTTCTTTTATGCCCCATATATACAATATTTAATACAGACAGCGTCTTTCGGGCTTCTTATGGCTCTGTGTGGTATGACCGGACCTGAGGCGCCTGAAACAGTAGAAAGTAAAGGCTCCTCACCGTATCCTGCAAATCATCATCATCATCTATGGCGCGACATTCCAAGCCGGGCCTTGGCCTTCAGGGTTATTCTCCTTCGCATCACGGTTCTACGATCCAATCTATTTTCATTTTTCCCTTATTAAGAACATTGGAAAATATTTTAAAAGCATAACTGAGCTTAGGAGTGACAACTTGTAATAAGCGAGAAACACTTATAAGGGGAATTCCAAGAAAACGGTTGTCAACGGCACGAGAAATTTATTAACATAAATTTGAGAGCCATCATAAATCACTACGCCAGCAAATTAGTAAATTAAAGTCCAATATTTTTTTTCAACACAAACATTTAACTATCGTTAATTGCACGTGCTTCCTTATTAAATTAGCACAATATTTTATGAGAATATTCACTCAGAATTTAAGGTTTTTTTGTATTAAATTAATCTCAAATTTTACATGTTTATCTATATTTTGAACTTTTGTTGGATTCTTCCATAAACTACATCAATGTTATTCAATTACAAACAATTAGCACCTCCAGTCTGTCTCCCTTGAAATGAATCACTTGCATAAATTCAATTATTAATTGGACGCTAAATGCGCAATACATGACTTGAATGTGAACCCGATCTTCGCGAAATTCTGTAAAACCTCTAACCGAGATTTTCCATATGAGAGGGAGGATTAGTATGGACTGGATACGTTACGTGGTAAGCACTAATTCAACGAAAAATTCAGTATTGGATAGGTCGCTGTTTGCTATCTAAATAGGCTGGTCTGGGATTAAACAATCGCATTCGCGTTGTTCGCATGAAGGTGATCGCATACGGTTCAAAAGCGGTTTCAGTGAGAACTCAAGTGCGCGTTGAAAGGGCCTGTAGAGGTACCGACAGTTGAAACAGTGAGACAGTGGAAGTAGAGTTTTAGAAAATGTTCAAACTGTGGCAATCGGTAAGAGAAAACAGTGAAAGCCATTCTATTGTGATAATTTTGTATTCAATTGTTCATTGCAGTTTACTGTCCTTCTTATTGTTGGAGTTATAGTATCCGCAGAAAGTGGAGAAGGAGAATATGGAACAGGAGAACAATTCGATGGAGACTTAGAAGCATTCCGGTATTATGTCCAGCAGTCCAATTCTGACCAAGATTCTTCTTCCGTTGAAATTTATGTGCCAAAAAGGAAAAGGGACGTAGCTAATACCGTGCCAAGTGAGAAAACTACATCGACAGATGCTACTGAACCGCCAAAAGTCTTACTAACTGATTTGATCGGCAAAGTAGAAGGATCTATCGTCCAATCTGCTGTGAATATAGCTCAGCTGCTAAAGGGATCGAAAAACAATTCTGAAGTATCTACCACTCCAGCTGTTAAGCAGGAAGCCGAAACTGAAGCCCCAAGGGTCAAACGAACTGTAGAGTCCACAAGTGAAGCCGTGCCAGCAAATAAGGACATGATCGTAAAGTACGTTACTACAAAGAAAGTAGCTACAGAGGCAAACGAAGTACCCCACGTAGCAATCGATCACATTGCTGTATCGGATGCTAAGGGAGGCTTAGCTCCACTTTTTTCGTCGCTAGATTTCATAGTTAAGGAAGCTCCAAGACTTGTTGCTAATACGGTTGCTGGTAAATCAACTGTTTCTGAACTGAGTGTCGTCACACCAAAAAGCACAACTTTGCCGAAGGACACATCTGCTAAAGCTACTGAAGCTCCAGATAGCAAAACTTCAACAGCCAGCTCTTCACCAACAACAACTAAATCTGGAGCACCTTCTGATATCCCTAGTTCCTCAACGTTGTCCTCAACTACCGCGTTGCCTGCCTTAACATCGTCTTCTACTACTCCAGAAGCATCTTCAACTTCAGAGCAATCTTCAACTACAACTTCGTCTACCGCAACATCATCAACACCAACGACAACTAAAAACGCTATTGAACAACTGAAGGAAGTAGAGGACGATGTAAAGGAAAAAGTCGCAGAGATTGAAGCGGAACCCATAATTTTGTCGGCTCGAGTTTAATTATCATAATCTGTACTTAACACCTATGTACTCGTAACAATTATAGGACCCTATCTGTCTCATTATCTATACGATTAGTTAAAATGCATGAAGTCAAAGTGGTGGATGCTGAACAATAAATCTCCGCTCAGCCATTTCATTTGAATGCTGCATCTGATCTTGTGACTTCAACAAAAGACCATCAACTATGATTCCTCCAACTGTGATGGTGTCATCAATTAGTATGTTTGCGTTTCGCTTTGCAGGCACATCGTTACAACTTGACTTGCTTATTTAAAGTGTTTACGTAATGAATTTTGCAAATATTCACTGTATTTATTTTTACTTTGGAAATATTTTTCCTTTTCGAAACTTTTATACTTGTATCATGATATGTTTGCATTATTGAATAAATAGGATTTTATAAGAAATATTTGGAATATTTTTGGATCTTGTGACGAGTCTATTGCTTCTTCTTAATGAGTATATAAAGGGGAATTTTCTGCTAAATCATTGACTCAATAGGATACTACTTACATTATTGGCTGAATAGAATCTTATAGATACTTACATCTTTCAACTTACCTGAACATATTGAGAAAAACTAATGAAAACTATAGTAACTAGATCGATGAAAAATCGAGATTTGTTTAACCCTTTTGACATGAATTTAATGTAAATCAATACGTTTATGTGCTATGCACTGAGCTTTTCATTTCATCGTACGGGCATCGGTCTCGTTTTTCGGATGGCTTCGATAGCTTGTGAAAACTGTTTATATGTAGCCTCTTAATTGAGTTGCATTGATAATTTTTCTGAAAAATTATTAAAGAAGAAAATTATTACAATAAGGTGGTTTCGACGTGCGTACTACATAAAGTCTCATCAGGCGATTACGCTCTAGACACCAATAGGGCTGCCAAAATTTGGGTGAAATCGAGTTTTTTTTCCCCGGACGCCGCTGAAAAACAATATTACAGCGTTGAAAACAACAACATTGTTTAAATTTTCATTATATTATTCATTTATATACTGCTTGTTTGCGACCCATACTACAGCGTAGCAAACGTAATACTCAAATAGAATTAAACATTCTTCTCTTTCTGAGGTTATCTGGTAACAAAAATAATTAGGAGCACTCTCCTTTTAGGTCCCAAATTATATAAATTTATATTTTTTGATTCTATATACAAGTATAGGGTTATCCATTTTACGCTTATAGCCCAGTCATATTAGGGCTTTCACCTCGGAATGAAAGATAATAAGCTGCAAATTGGTATGAACCTTTGTTTTGTCATTCTAAATGTTGTCTCAAAAGTCACAATCGTTATCGTGTTCCCGTCTCAAGATATTCAAGGTCAAAGGTCACAAAAATCGGTTTTTCGCGAATATCTGGCTTCCTATCGGTTAAATGAGATTTGCATTTATTATAAAAGTTGTAGGCTATAAAATTCCCTACAACTTTTGTTTAAACTTTTTTTTCATACGACCAACCGTTTTGAAGGTAGAGCGCGAAGAGTGCACATCGTACAGTCATATACGGCCTAATGCAAGGTCAAGCGTGAGTTATGGTTATCAGTACGTTATAAAGTCAATTATTTACTTGGAAATTATAATTATTAAACAATGCCTATTATTTATGTACTAACTATTAATTATTTATATTTAATTAAAGTAAGTAACTTGATTATTTATATATAATTATTCATATTTAACTATTTAAGAATATCGGGATCATATGTATTTTCTTCATCGGGATTACTTGGATACAGTGAAGCGTTGAGGCAAGCTTGTCCGTTGCACTGGCCGCAAGCTAAAGAACATTGTAGCCCTGATTTTCTGCATCCACAGCGGGAACCACAACCATTTTTGCAATTGCAAAATATTACGTCAACACTTCCACCAACAAGTGTAGCAGCTCATCAACACATAAAACGTGTCTACTACCAGATTCAAACGTGGTTAGGGAAGGACTTAGAACCTAAAGAATGGGGCTGGATGCTTGAAAATGAAATCCTGGAGCCCATACGAACGTTATTACCTCCAGCACCAGCCGAACAAGTGTTGACGTAATATTTTGCAATTGCAAAAATGGTTGTGGTTCCCGCTGTGGATGCAGAAAATCAGGGCTACAATGTTCTTTAGCTTGCGGCCAGTGCAACGGACAAGCTTGCCTCAACGCTTCACTGTATCCAAGTAATCCCGATGAAGAAAATACATATGATCCCGATATTCTTAAATAGTTAAATATGAATAATTATATATAAATAATCAAGTTACTTACTTTAATTAAATATAAATAATTAATAGTTAGTACATAAATAATAGGCATTGTTTAATAATTATAATTTCCAAGTAAATAATTGACTTTATAACGTACTGATAACCATAACTCACGCTTGACCTTGCATTAGGCCGTATATGACTGTACGATGTGCACTCTTCGCGCTCTACCTTCAAAACGGTTGGTCGTATGAAAAAAAAGTTTAAA
Source organism: Odontomyia ornata (assembly GCA_963969285.1). NCBI lineage: Eukaryota > Metazoa > Arthropoda > Insecta > Diptera > Stratiomyidae > Odontomyia > Odontomyia ornata. Next base: position 184,884,870 of record OZ017741.1, on the reverse strand, counting down.
CAAAAGTTGTAGGGAATTTTATAGCCTACAACTTTTATAATAAATGCAAATCTCATTTAACCGATAGGAAGCCAGATATTCGCGAAAAACCGATTTTTGTGACCTTTGACCTTGAATATCTTGAGACGGGAACACGATAACGATTGTGACTTTTGAGACAACATTTAGAATGACAAAACAAAGGTTCATACCAATTTGCAGCTTATTATCTTTCATTCCGAGGTTGACCCCTTTTTTTTACCTAATATGACTGGGCTATTAAGAAAGTAAAGCTAAAGAAAACATAAAATATTCAAATGGAAACAAAACAAGTTGGGTAAACAGACCTACGCTCATGTCAGAAGGGTTTTGTATTCAATTTACAAAATGCAGTCACCAGATCGAATCAAATCAAGAAACATGTCAAAGACGATTTTATTGGAGAAAATATGAAATACGAAGATCATACTATTTTTAACAAAGTTGAACGAATTTCGACTTCTGAGGTTTTTGGTCATAAATATCTCCCTTGATAATTATTTCAGATGTCCATCCGCGACGGAGGAAACAGAATTTTCATGTTTTTCCCTCCCTGTGCCCCCACTGAAGCAAAAACTGACAGTTTAACAACTGTTATGAAAAGCTCCAATGAAAACTTTCATTTCATACTCATATCGGCTACGTTTGATGAATTTTTTTTCAGGGGCCACTCTCCTGTACTGAAATCATCGATTCATGGCCAATTTTTTCGAATCGTGGAATGGTTACAAAACCCTTTTGCTAGGAGCTCTCTCCCACCTCCTTGACTTGTTTCACTTATGAGCATTAATTCTAGGTACTCATCTTCAGTCATTCATTCAATTGAATCAAGTGTTCAAAGCATGCACCTTAAACGTTGAAGTTGGGAAAAAATAACTCAAAATTATTCAATCTTCGCATTTAAAACAGCCACAATTTGGTTTTACGATTACTGATACCACTACCTAAACTGATTCTCAAAGATATACATAACACCCATCATTCCTGAAAATTTCATGGCTGAGTTGGTAAAAAGCGCATGTTGTTCCATAACCATATGTTGCCATAGTAATAAATGCAGCGCATATTGTTCCATAGTAATACAGGAAAATTCAAACCGCTATAACTTCGCTAAATATGATTCAATCTTTATGAAACTTACAGGATAGATCAATCTTATTAAAAGACATCTACGTACTGAATTCTATTGAATTTAAGGGTACCGTTAAGATTTTATTCAAGAAAACATAAAATCGACAAATCATACTATTACTAACAAAGTTGAGTGAATTGCGACTTCTAACGTATTTGTTGTTGTTGTACACACCAAGGCCTATATTCCTGATTTTTTTCAGATTTTTCGGATCACAGGTGTCCAATCGCGAGGGAGGGGGGACACAAATTTTTCGTGTATTTCCCCTCCCTGTGCGCCCCTTGAAGCAAATTTTGCCAAACTAAAACCTGTTTTGAAAAGTTCTCATCAAGACCTTTCATTTGATACCCATATCGGCTACCTTCAATGAAATTTTTTTTTCGAGGGGTCACTCTCCTGTATTGGAAGACCCCCTTAAATACCTTAGAAAATTTTTTTTTTAGTTGAAGTTTGAAGAGATTACCACTTTACACCTACGCACGAAATTTGATGTTTCTAGCTTAAGTAGTTTCCGAGAAAAACTGCTGTGACACACGGACGGACGGACGGACGGACGGACAGACAGACGGACAGACTGGTCGCGAAACTAGTAGGGTTTTGTAAAATTATTTTACGAAACCCTAAAAATACGTGAAACACAACATCATTCAAATGTCCTCCACGGGACCTCTTACAGGCCTCAATCCTTTTGAGGTCATTTTCAATGACTTTTCGGCACATTTCCGGCAATACCTCAGCCATAACTTCACAAATATTGGTTTTCAATTGCTCAAGATTTCGAGGATTATTCGCGTAAACACGATCTTTCGCAAAGCCCCATAAAAAGAAAGCCAAAGGTGTTAGGTCGCAGGATCTTGCGGCCCAATTGACATCACTCAATCTCGAAATTACGCGTCCTGGAAATTTCTCTTACAAATGTGCTCGATTAGCCTGTGTTGTGTGGTTTGTGGCTCCGTCCTGTTGGAACAAAATAATCGGTTAACATCCGTCCATAGCGGTCAGAATTGACTGTAATGGCTCATCCTTGATCGTTTTCAATAACACCACCAGACCATAATGCACACCAAACGGTCCCTTTTTCCGGATGCAAAGGCCTTTCTGCGATCAGCTGAGGATTGTGAGAGCCCAATATACGTCAATTCTGTTTATTTACGCAACCACTGAAAGAAAAATGAGCCTCTTCACGAAAGAAAATTTTGTTCGAAAAATCGTTGTCAATGGCTTGTTGTTCAATCACCCAATTCGCATACATTCTGCGTTGTGTATGGTCTTGAGGCTTAAGTTCTTGAGTGAGTTGGATTACGTACGGATGGAGATGCAAATCAAAATGCAAAATCCGCCACAATGAGCCGTAAGTCAAGCCCAAATGTTGAGCACGTTGAGGAATCGACAAATTCGGGTCTTCCTCCACACTTTGAGCAACGACAGCGATATTTTCAGCAGAACGAATGTTGCGATGATGCATAGGCCTTGCAACATCAATAACCGATCCAGTCCCTTCAAATTTTCTCACTGTGTTCGAAATTGTTTGCTGTGTAGGTCGATTATGTCGACCGTAATCGGCTCGTAAAGCCCTAAATGTTGATACAGCAGATTCACCATTTTTATAATAAAATTTAATAATTTTAACGCGTTCTTAGACTATTAAACGATCCATATTTCTAAATGGCAAACCTTCAACTAAAACAAACACGCTTTGAATGACATTTAATTCTGACACATGTCAAATGGCAGGGTTATACTTTCCTACCGCGAAATGGATAACCCTGTATAATCAATCATTTCACCAACAAATCATAATTCATGAGCTTCGGTTAGGCAGATAAACTATTTATTAAATGTAAATTAAGAGCAAGTAACATGTTTTTCTTTTCACGATATCGAGTTCTTTCTTATTTTGGTATTTTTCTTACTTATTTCCACTGCTGCGAGACCAGCAAACAAACCCTTTCTACGTTCACATTATGAGCTGGTATACAAAAATAATACTTGACAATTTCGAGCAGCTCAGAATATGAAGGAGCATTCGTCGTTTTAAAAAATTCAGCCACAGCTGGCTTGCGGTTAACAGCTTATCCCCATCACTAAGATTCATGCAAAATGCTTTTAAATTTGCCCATTCGTCAATCAACTTCGTGTCATCGAGATCTTTATTAATATTTTTAAGGAAAACAGCTGTTTTTTCAATATCAAACCAAAGAGTGCTTTCAGTGATGTTTGGCAAAATCACCCAGTCGAACTTGTCAAAGTCCTTCATTGGTTTTTCCCACTTTTCTATGTAGGATTTCATTTCTGTGTAAAAATTTAAACAATTTTTCTTTTAACTCGATTTTCATGTTTTCATCTTGTTTGTTCAAAATACTTTGAACCTTAACCGGCACAAAGTTTTCTTTTATTCTGTCGTTTAACATTATTATGCTCCTGAAATTGTTTCATAATAATCTCAACGGATACTATCAGATGTCTCATTTTCAGTAGATTCGATTTCAAGAAGCTTTGATGTGATACTGTTTTTTTAGGGTTTTGTACTAAAATACAAAACCCTATTGCAATCGCGACCTGTGTCCGTCTGTCCGTCCGTCCGTCCATCCGTCTGTATGTCACAGCACTTTTTCTCCGAAACTATAGAGGCTACAGCCATGAAACTTTGTAGAAAGGTCAGAAGTGGTGACCTCTTGAAAGTTCAAGGGTGAAAAATTTCTTCAAAGGCGTTTAAGGGGGGTCTCCCCATATAGGGAGGTGACCCCTCAAAAAAAAATTTTCACCATTGGTAGTCGAGTTGGGTGTCGTTGGAAAGGTTTCAATGAGATCTTTTCCAACCAAGTTTTAAAATTACCTTATAAGTACCGAGGAGGGCAGGGAAAGGGGAAAGGTACGAACTTTTCGCGTACCCCCCCCCCCCCCCTCGCGATTGGACACCTTCCATCCGAAAAATCTGAAAAAAAAATCATGAATGTAGGCCTTCATGAGTACAACAACAACAAATACATGAGAAGTCGAAATTCACTCAACTTTGTAAGTAATAGTATGATTTACCGATTTTGTGTTTTCTTGAAAGCAAAGAGATGATTATTTATAAGATTGATCTTTTCTGAAAGTTTCATAAAGATCAATCAATCAAAAGCGCTTTATTTAATACTAATCGTTATAAATTTTAAAAGAATATAAAGCAAAATCCAAACAATAACAATAAAAAACTTAATGGCCCAAATGGCTCTCTAAATTTGTACGTTATCATTACACATTTAAAAAAAAAAACTATAGCAAATTCAAATCAATGAAGATTATTACATATTTTTTAAATTTAATTGGAAAAAGGAGAAAAACCCAACCAACACTATTCTAAAATTATTTATAATCTTAACACTACAGTGAACTTTGATCCTACACCTAATATGTTTTAACTTAATTCTAATAAATGCTATCAAAAACTGTATCTTATACTAAAAAAAAAATCTATAACAATGTTCTTAACCTAAGCGTTTTACCTTATCTCTAACCTAATATAATAAACAACAACACTAAATGTAGCAATAATGAGCTGAAACTCAAAAACTAAGTAACGAAAAACACCAAAACTGAAAATACACACGAATAATTTAGACATTGTCATTCAGCCACCAATACCTAGGTTGCCCCGTCCCAACTCGATCAGCCTCAACGAATCTAGCAAATGAGTATCTCCATTGGAACTGTTGGTCTCGTGAACTCAAATTCGGAGGATATTTTATCTTCTTATCGGTGGCCCGTCGATATATGTGATATATGACTGGGACGCCGTCAGAATCAAAAACATATCGATTCATGTCCAAATACACGAATGCTTCTGGAGGAATGAAGCCAGTAGCGAGGCAAGTCGCTATATACCCGTTTGCAGGGTGGAACGGCTGTGAAATCCAAGGGTTTTCACTCACAGTCACAGATCTTGCGATATGATTCCGAAGAAGTTTCAATATGAAGATATCGACTCTTGTCACTTCAGCAGTTTGATAAATTCTTCTATTCGATATATAATGTTTCCAATCCGTCTCAGGCTTTCTGTACAAACCAGTACATGCACGAAGACATTTCCTTTCGAAAACTCTTAATTTTTCCATAGTACTAGCACTCTGGTTGTACCAGATCTGACATCCATATGTCAAAACTGGTCTAACCAGGGTCTTGTAACAGATAATTTTGACCTTTTGATCAATGTATTTGGAATGAAAGAGCTTTCGTAGGGCCATGACTATTTTAAGTGCCTTACTGAGCATAATTTTCACATGTTCAGTATAGTACAGATACTGATCGAGATGAACACCGAGGTATCGAACACAGGATTTATGTGGAACTCGTTCTGAACTACCCTCGCCAGCCATGATGTGGAAATCTTTCCAATTACGTTTCAGGTCTTCACTGACCCCCTGCAGCGTTGTCCGAAACAAGATTGTTTCACACTTCTGCGCATTAATTTTCATTCGGAAATTGTCAGTGTACAGCTGCACATCATTGAACATTTTTTGGAGATTTCTCTGAACTATTGTAGCTTTTCGGTCTGCCGTATAGATGATCAGATCATCAGCAAACGCTACCAATGATCGCGTTGGCGAGACATTAAAATCAAAGCCGTTCAATAGCTTGCGAATGAAGATTGAGAACAGCAGAGGCGCAGTAACTGTTCCCTGCTGTAGACCATTCAAGACCTTGAACTCGCGCATTGTTGTCAGATTTCCATCGGTTACAACAAACGATTTCCCGTATAACATATTGCACATCATGGCGACAAGGTGTCTGGGGAACTTGTCCTGAAGGAGTTTAAAAATAAGTCCATCTAACCACACCGTATCAAAGGCTTTCTCCATATCAATGAGACATGCTCCAACACATTGTCTATCATTTAGATTCCAACAGATGTCTGAGGTTACTTTCGTTATTGCATGTGTGGTCGAATGCCGGGCACGAAAACCAAATTGGCAATTCGGCATCAACTCATTTTCCTCAATGTGGGCGTTTAATGCTCTGTTGAGTATCACTTCAAACATCTTGCTGATGTTAGGCAGCAAGCTGATTGGGCGATAGCTTTTGGGGCATGAAGATTCTTTTCCTTTCTTCAAGATCGGAAATACCTTAGTTTTTTTTCACTCATTTGGGAGATATGCATCGCTCAACATGTTGTTGAACAATATGCAATAGTTCCTAATAGCAACCTCAGGCAAATGTCGGAGAACTACATTTGGAATACCATCAGTACCACATGATTTCTTGTTGTTTATCCTGCGAAATATGAAACACAAGTCTTCATAGCTGACAAAATAATCAATAAGATTCAAGCTCGGTATGAGGTCAGATGTTAATGTTTCATTGAAATGAAGAATTGATTGGCCGTTCAGGCTTGATTTGAAGTCGGAAACTTTTGCTTCAACGACCTCTGAAAATATTTCGTTCCCTCTCTCAGGGTTTGGTAGATGAACCAATTCAAAATGTATTCCAATCAGGGCAAGTTTATCCAATCCTTCACAAATAATCCTGTTTCCATTTCTATCCGGAGTCGTAGTATCAATTTCGATACCAGCCCTATCGAGAAGATTTATCTCATCACTAGTGACTTCAAGATTCGATACCTTCACTCGAGACTTCTTGCGGAATATGCTATTCACTTTCGCAAACACGCCGTCTGGGTCCTGCGGGCTAATACCCCTCAATTTTTCCGCCCATTGATTGCTGACCTCACTCCTGAAGTATGACCGGATTAAGTTCCGGACATTCTTCAGATGTAATTTCAACAAAGACAACGAGGGATGGTTGTAGTCCAAAAATCGTCGATAAATATTGTTGATGCGTGTGAGAAGGAGGCTTTTCAATCTTTTCAACCTTGCGATGGTTGGTGTTTCATATCCTTCCATATTGTTTCGATGTTTAATCTTGGGAACTACTTTCTCAATCGTTTCCAACGTCAGCTTCTCTAACTTCGACAAATAGACATCTATTTCATCGTTAGTTAGATTTCTGTCATTAGGAACCATTGAGCAAGAGTTGCCACCATCAGAAGGGGGACATTGCTTCTGGTACTCCCGATTAAACTTCTTTTGAAACTTTCCCCAGTCTGTTTTTTTTGAAATTCAACCGATGATTTTCATGTTGAACTGGAATGAGGAAGAAATCATCCCTGTGATGATTGATTTCCATTACGATTGCGTTATGGTCGCTATCATAAGGAAGCACCTGCAGTTTCCGTTGAGGACTATTAAACTTGAATTCGAGTCTTGCGTCAGCAATGCAAAGGTCCAAATATGAATTTGTCCTAGGGTATGTTGGGAACTCCGACCCATATAGATTGCACTTGTATTCAATTTGGTTCTCTGTTATCCATGATTTCAGGAATACACCTCTTGGATTATTGGTGGCGTTCAGCCATGATGTATGCTTGGCGTTCAGGTCACCAGCAAGAATATAATAGTTATGCAGCCTGTTCAATTCGAGTATTTCAAACAAGGAACTGAGTTCCTCCTTGAGCTTGAGAACAGTTCCACCAGTTGCATAGGCAGAGATAACGAAGAGGTTATCCCCACCTGGCAGTGAGATTTTGATAACGGACACTTCAAGAGATTCAAAGCTTTTGAATTCGACTTTTTCAATATTTTCGAAACGATAGGGTCTTCGTACCAATATCCCGGTGCCACCTCCCCCATCATCTATTACCCTATCGTTTCTTACGAATTCAAAATCCTTGAATGTCATGGAGTGCCATGAATTGAGGTGGGTTTCGGTTAGAAGTAGGATGTCAGGCTTTTGTCTGGCAATGAATTCAAGGAGATAATCACGCCGATGTAAAGTAACAATGGAGTTGACGTTGATCGAGATGAGACGAATCCTATCCGTGGGAATGTGGCTGGATGGCAACTTATTTTGAGGCATTTGAAAGTCCTAAACGCTGAAAAACAATGTTAATTTTCGAATCTTGTTTATGGATTCACTCTGATAAGGAACTTAATTGCTGTAAAATTTTGAGAAGCAGCTCATTATTGCCACTTACATTATTTACACTATTTTCCGCATTTTCTGCTGGTCCTCTAGCGGCTTGTGCAAATGATACTCCGGGCTTGACGAAGTTCGGAGCTGAGACACTGCGGTGTATTTGTGTTTGCTTTGGGGCAGATTTCAATCTTGCATCCTGATATCGGGAGCATCCTCGATATGATGCCGGGTGACCAAAAACACCGCAGTTCACACAATATAATTTCTCTTTTGGCTCCGTCTGAGCCAATTTGCACTCACCGGGAGCATGCACGTCTTTGCATTTAACGCATCGGTAATGCATGGCGCAGTTGGCAGCCGGCCCAAATCGTTGGCAGCGATAGCACTGGTTGATTTCTCGCTTCTGGAGGCGTTCCCACCTCACCACTCGAAAATTTAAATATCTTATTTGCTGAAGAGCGCTTGGACTGCTCTTATTTGTTATTTGTACCAAATAAAGTGGTAAATTTTTTTTTCTACCGTCGACCTCTTTGTCGCGAAGTTTCATAAAGATCGAATGGTATTTACCGAAGTTATAGCGATTTGAATTTTCCTGTATTACTATGGAGCAATATGCCCTTACTATGGAAACATATGGCTATGGAGCCATATGCGCTTTTTACCGACTTAGACACTACAGCTTTGCTAGAATTTGCATGAAAATTTCAGGAGTGATTGATATCATGAAGATGAGTACATACAATTGAAACAAGTCTAAAGGGCTTTGTAACCATTCTAGGATTCGAAAAAATAGGTCACGAATCGATGATTACAGTACAGAGAAGTGGCCCCTGAAAAAAATTTCATGAAAGGTAGCCGATATGAGTATCAATTGAAAGTTCTCTATGAGAGCTTTTCAAAACAGTTCTCAAACTGACTGTTTTTGCTTCAGTGGGGGCACAGGGGGGGAAATACATGAAAAATGTGTTTCCTCCCTCGCGAACGGACACCCGTGATCTAAAATATCTGAAAAAATTATCAAAGGAGATATTTATGGGTATAACTATAACAAATACCTCAGAAGTCAAAATTCGTTCAACTTTGTTAATAATAGTATGATCCTCGAATTTCACATTTTCTCCAATAAAATCGTCTTTGACATGTTTCATGATTTTATTCGTTCCTGGTTACTGCATTTTGTAAGTTAAGTACAAAACCCTTCTGACATGAGCATAGGTCTGTCTACCCAACTTGTTTTTTTTTTGTTATCAAAATACTGTATTATGATGGGAAACAATTTTATATTACCGTGATTACTAGCATCGGTAGATACACTTATAAATTCAACATATATGAAATCACTATTGAGTTCGGCAATTGAAAATGGGCTCAATACGTTATTTACAATAGCTATAGTTTTTGTGCGATTACATCTTATATTTTTTGCTATATTTATCCCCAAAAACATCACTCGGGTGAGACAATTACTGCAGTCTAACGAGTTGAATGACATGTAATAGTTAACCGTGTGATAAGCCATCGCATCTTCGGCTGCTCGAATAAGGTTTTCTTCTGAACTAGGCTTAGATTTTTCGAAGAAAACCGTGATATTGGAACTGCTTACTTGGCCTTTTGAATAAGCTTTGTGCTTTTGTGGATTCAGGTGCTCTTTAACGTCGGGAATACCTTTATTTGCAATGGAAATATATACAAAACAAATTGTGCACAGTACTTCCCAGTCATATCTTCTTTTTTTAACATAGAAATTTTTTTTTTTGCAATTCACAGTTAAACGTACATTTATGCAAACAAGCTGAATAGATTGGGGGAGTTTAAGTATAATTCTACGATTGAATTAATTAAAGCATACAGCTACGATATTGCCTCCTATGGGTTGGTTCATGTACTATTTGCAGATAAATTGAAATAAATCCTGGTAATAATCAGGATGCAGTTGAATATTTTCAGTGGCAAGTGACAAACAAAGACAGGTTTCTGAAAGGAGCAAAAAAGTGGTTAACAACTACAAAGGTTTATATTACTAGTACAATGAAAAATCTAAGAACGTCATTACTTAGAAAGATTTTTGATATGAAGAAACATATTTTTGGGATAAAGCTTACAATCCACACGAGTGTTTTTTATGAAAAAAAACTGTTGATTGTGTTCAGAGAACTTTGTTTGCTACAGTCAGCAACAATCTGGACCACCAGGCTCATGCTATTTATGGACATATGATGCCTATGCTTAAATTTTTTTTAAAGACTAGAGAAATTGTTCAAACTCTCCATATCTTCTCAGACGGTGCAACCTCACAATACCGAAACCACACTAACATTTACTTGTGAATAAAAAATTTATTGGAATACTTTCCTTGGACATATAGCGAACTAGGGCATGGAAAAGAACCACTAGATTGTGTAGGCGATGAGCTCAAAAAAACTGCTGTTTACGTTTTGAAAAGAAAAGATGCCGAAATAGCTGCGAGGTTTGTTAGTGTTTTGAATAATTCCGCTGTTTTGCTGCACGAAATAACGGAAGATTAAATTGAAGATATAAAAAAGTTAGTCCCCATATCCGGTATCGTGAATGTAACAAAAATTATGTGGCAGAGATCATTGGATGTGTCGATACTTTTATACCAACATACTGAATTGCTAAAAGAATTAAAACTTAACGCATTTCAACTGAAGAGAGCGAAAATGAAGCTCTTACGCCAGAGTTTATGGAGCATAGAAACATAAAGCGATGAAGAACTGATTCATTTTTTGATTGTTAACAGGCAAAGTTTTTATAATGCTGTAGTTCAAGGAGTTCACATGATGAGAATTTACAAACCCTTTGAAATCAACTCTGTAGACACGATAACGTGAATGATGTGAGTACTTCAGAAAATTTACATTCAAATTTAATTTTTCCTTATAAATGTACCAACTGAGAAAAAAACGTCGTGTATTAATACGCCATCATAGCAGGTATCACAGCTGATGAAAAGGATGAGGTCAAAGTAACTTCTCTACGAAGTCAGCGCAAATCTGCTAAAATGTTTCGAATTGACGATAAGGACGTTTCCCGCATTGGTAATGCACAAATAAGTAAAGTTTTTTGGAGACCGCTATTGCAGAAAAACAGCAGCCATGGTTATTATCGTTTTTAAGACGAAATAGATGTATGAGAAGTAGATACTAACAAAGCTGTGAAGTGTATTCCTTTATTTTGAATTTTTATGTGCGTATTTTCTAATTTCTAAAGTTTGTTTTTTTCTTATAAAATAATTTTTTTTTAGATTTCTGTTCCTGTTTTTTGAAGTTTAATAAAAGTTTAATACTACTCACATTTCAACTATTTATCATTTTTAAAATATTTAAAATTTGTTTAAAATATATATCAAAACACATTTTTCTATTTTTAAAAAACTTCCCAAAATAATTAATACTGATCCCAGCTTAGTTGTTTTATTTTATAGCTATAAAATAAATAATCTTTTGGCTTGGCCCTTTTCATAAATAAACAACGAAATGTAGTGCTATTTCCAATTCACATATTTTATTTCGAAAATTAGAAACCAAAAATTGCTCACCTCTCTGATTTCGACCAATATGTAGGGAATACACGAATCACAAGTGTAATGTAAACAACTTAACTCGTAAGCTCAAAGTGGAGTCAACACACGAAAAACACACGCAATACACTTGGTAGCCTATCCGCCACTGACTAGACTGAGTTCGTAATCGAAAGTTGTGGCGGGTGCCCACAAAAAAGCTTCGGTTGACGATAGCAATTGTCAGCTATTTTGCATTGCCGGAGTTAACTTGTATGCGGCTTAAAGCCGTATTCAGACGTGGAGTGATTTCACTCCTTTATTTACACGTCAAACAGGTTATATAGAGAAGAAGAGTAAGGGGCAATGACTCATTGCTAATTACTGTAATGATTTTCTCATTTTAAGTTCGAACGCGGAACCGACCTCTCATCGGTTCTATGATAGGGAATTTAGAGAGCTGGTCCAGGACCACAACAGCTCCCGTGTGACCAGAAGCAGATCGAGGGTAAGGACCGATAAGATCAATGTACAAGCGCTGGAACACGCGTTCGGGGACCTCAACCTTACCCATGGGAGGCCGAAGAATGGTGTTGGGCGCTTTAGTGCACTTGCATAGCTCACAGGAGGCTACGTACGCTTTTATCTGTTGTGCCATCTTAGGCCAAAAGAAGCACGTTTTCAACCGCCTAAGGGTACGACCGTAACCGCCGTGCGCACTTGATGGGTGGTCATGGGCCCGTCTGATAAGATCAGTGGTTAATTCTTCGGGCACCCACAACTTCCACTGTTCTTCTTCTTGTATGGGGTCTCCGGATGCGTGTCCCATCCGCTTATAAATAAATCCATCCGTCAACCGCAGTTCAGGAAGCTGGGACAGTTGATTCTGGATAGTGTGAATCAGTTGGGTGTAGCTGGCTGACTTGAAGGCAGGATGGTCCAGATCGATCAATTGGGGGCTGTCGTTCTCCTGGACCAACTCGGCTCCTTCAGGGGCGAACATTCTGGATAGGGTGTCGGGGACTACATGCTGGCTTCCCTCTCGGTGGCGAATTGTGAAGTCAAATGCCTGTAGTTTCAGTGCCCACCTGGCCAATCTGCCGTTGAGATCAATCTGGCTCATTAGCCATTTCAGTGAAGCGTGGTCTGTAACGATTTCAAAGGTGTGCCCCTCCACATAGGCTCGGAAGCGTCTCACTGCCAACACCGCAGCTAGACATTCCTGCTCGGAGACCGTGTAATTTCGCTGGGCTGGGTTCAACCTGTGAGACATGAAGGCTATAGGTCTCTCCTCGCCGTCTTGTGCAACCTGGACTAAGACTGCTCCCACCCCATGTTGACTCGCGTCACAATGGATTGAGAACGGTTTGTCAAAGTCCGGGCTGTGCAGTACGGGGGCTGTAGTCAGACTCTTTTTTAGCTCTTCAAAGGCTCGCAAGCTGGGCTCCTCCCAGACGAATTTACGTCCCTTACGCAGCATGTCGGTCAAAGGAGTGGTTATGGTGGCATAGTCACGTACAAAACGCTGGTACCATCCGCATAAGCCTAAGAATCGGCGTAATTGTTTGGTGGTCTTGGGTAATGGAAAAACGTCAATCGCTTGAGTCTTTTCCGGATCGGTCTTGATATGGCCATGCCCAATGATGTGACCTAAATACTTCACCTCCGTCATCACGAACTGACTCTTCCGTATGTTGATGGTTAATCTTGCCCTCCGGATGTGTAGAGCCACCTCCTGAAGCAGGTCGATGTGTTCGTCAAAGGTCTCGGTTATAAGCAACAGATCGTCCAAGTAAACGAAAACTTGGTGCCGCAAATGAGGTGGTATCACCTTATCCATAAGGCGCGTCATTGTTTGGGGGGCATTGCACAATCCGAATGGCATGGTCACGAATTGATATAGGGGCCGACCTGGGACTGTGAAAGCTGTTTTCTCCTTTGAACCGGGGTCTAAAGGAATTTGCCAGAAGGCGTCCTTGAGATCTAAGCTCGTGATGAAGTGGGCTTTAGGCAACCGACTCAAAATGCCTTCAATCAACGGTAGAGGGTATGCGTCCTTGACTGTGACGGCGTTCAAGCGTCTGGCATCTAAGCATAACCGGACCTTGTTCGGCTTGACAACTAAGGTGACTGGGGAAGCCCACGCGCTCTGTGATTCTTCGATTACGCCCAATGCTAGCATTTGATCCACTTCGGCATACAACGATTTTTCCTTCGCCGGAGATATGGCAAAATGTCTCTGTTTTATGGGTTTAGAATCCCCCACATCTATAGTGTGGAACACCAGGGCAGTCCTCCCGAGACCTTCCTTCTCGTGCGATGGAAAAGCCGATATAGCCGAGTCAAGACGCAGTTGCTGATTTACATCCAGTGTATGTCGTAGTAAGTGAGAGGGTTGAGATTGGTCAGGAACGGGGGTGACGGACTCCAGGGTCGTACCGGAGAATAGTGCCGGGGCCAAGTTAAATTTTCGAACGAAATCCACTCCTAGGTAAAGATTCTGGGTTAACTGGGGTATGATGAAAAATTCCATAGGTTTAGTTACTCCTTTAAAGGTGACATCCGTCATAATTTTTCCCACTACAGAGTGACGAGTTCCGTCCGCCGTGCTTAACCAGGAGGTGAAATGACGGATTTGATCCGCGTGCATTTCCAGTACCTCCCCTGCAAAATCGGCAGATATGCAATTCACACTGGCTCCCGTATCGACTAAGCCTGACACTCGTTTTTGCAGGAGGTGTACTGACGCATATGGCCGAACATCATCCCTCAATAATTCGTCTAATTGTATGTCCTTCAGCACCTTCCTCGACTGCCTGACTTTTCTCCAGAAGCTCCGCATCCGACGCGTGGCTCGCTTTCTTCGCGGTGGGACAGTTGTAGCCAACTCCTCATGGAAGATGCGCTGTCAAGTAGCCAAATAATTCCGCAGCCTGACATGAAAAGGTTTTACATGCCAAGGAACTTTCGTCTCGCTATCATTTCCCTGCGCGTTGGCCTCGGCGAAGGATGGCGTCGGTTATGGAACTTCGGGAGAACTGTGTTTGGCGGTGCGAGTCAGCAGAATGGGAGTCCTGTCGGGAGCTTGGTCATAGCTAGTGATGGGGTCAAGATTGGTCCGTCCGGGGTTTATGAGTGCCGACGGGTGATCGCGGCACTCGGTGGCAAGTTTTTTTGCATTTTGCAATTTGCACAGTCAGGTGCGTAGGTGTCGGCCTTCCCGCAGCGGTAGCAGAAAAGCGTCGGCTCCGCTGGACATGCATAGAACCGATGTCCCGGTTGTCGGCAGTTCCAACAGACCGTCGGGCTTGTAATTGCTTCAAGGGAGGATCGATCAATCAAGGCTGGGTCCTCAAGCTCCGGTGGTGCTCCGCTCCTCGGTACTGGTACTGGATCAGCAAGCAGGTGGTCCGCTGCCATCAACTCCGCGGTGTGATGATTTCGGGGATTTGGTCCCATTATGCGAGGTTGTGGACGGAAGGTACCTCGCCGCTCATCCAAGTGTTCTTGTCTACGGGCATGGAGGCGCAATCCCTGTATGGTGTTGATGGGAAAATGCAGAAGGCTGTTCTGGAGATCCCAGCGCATATTCTCTCTGATGATTTCTACCAGTTCGTCCTCGGGCATGGTAGTTCGCAAGCGAGTGCTCAATCTCACTATACTTGTGTAGTACTGGTCGAACGGTTCGTGAGCGCCTTGTTTCCGTTTCTTTATTTGCTCCTTTAGCTCTCTCTCAGTGAAGCCATCCTCAAATCGATTGCGGAAGGCTGCACTGAAAGAGTGCCAAGTGGGACGTGGCGTTGATTCTTTAAATCTCCAGTACCAGTCGGCAGCGTCGCCGCTGAACAAAAGATGTGCATGCCGGAGGAAGGCCGAGGAATCACCTCCCAGGGTGCTGGATACCAACGCCTGAATCCGGAAAAGGAACCGGTCCGCCGATATCATATCGTTGAACCCTGTAAAGTTCAGGCGCCAACTCTCCATGATACGAGGCGTCGGGTCTCGAAAAGGTGTCAATGCGTTCCCGGGGGGAATAGCATCCTCGATTGACCTGTCGTACTGAACTGCCTCGGGGGCTAGAGGTACCAACGGAGGTGCGGTGCTGTGTCGTGGTCTATATTCGGGAGCTCTGGGATCCATTCCCGAGTTCCTTGGAGGTGGGACCCATTGCTCGGATGGTCGAGAGTGGGGCATAGCCACACTGGGATTGGGCTCCCAGCCAAGCGGAGTTCTCACGCGGCTGGGTGGTTGGCTCATAGGGAGATTCTGGAGCTTTCCCTCCAGGTTGCCAATCCTCTCCGACATATCCCTCATCAACGCCACGAGGGTGTCAATGGAGTGGGCGGAAGGCATGGGTGTCACCTCGGACACGACACTTGCGGCCGGAACTTCACCGCCTACGGCTCCTTGCAGGTCTAAAAGTGGTTGTGACGGTTCGGCCTCTGGAACTCCTTTCGCCACTGCTCCACGCGTTGGTAGGGGCGTTCCGAGGGGGACGTCTAGGGCGATCCGCTCGATGGGTCGCCGACATAGGGGACACAGCTCGGACGTGAGGAGGAGCTGTTGTACACAGGCACGATGGAATAGATGTCCACAATCCAATCGCACGCTGTGTACGCCCTCCACTACGTCTTCGAAGCAGATCCCGCAGTTAGCTGGTTGGACCGTTTTAGATCGGGTCCAACGCTTATCTGGGGTCCGCTTCGTTGCCATGTTTGTTCTTGCTGGTTTTTTGTGTGGTTGCTAATATTGAAAAAAAATATAAAATACACTTATTCCTACTATAACCCTGATATATATATAGAAAAACTTAAGAATACGTTAGTAGCCGATAGTGGCGAGCTAATGATAAGTGGGAAAAAAAAAATTTATTTAAAGTATACTTTCCCTTTCCGCAGTCGACTCCTCCAACGGGAAATGAGAGTGCGTGGTAATCTGCCGAAGAAAGGGTGCTTTTGGTCGATTTACGAAATTTAACCCCATACCCACATACATTACAAACCGTTTCTAATCTACGTTAAATGACTCGACGAGACAAGTGGTAGAGCTACCGTAACGATTTTGTACGCGGTCAAAATTCCCGACGCGTGGAAGCATTCCGGGCTTCGCAATTCCAGCATACGCCACCGAACGTTGAACCGATACCACTCGTCTATCACGCATACAAAATAATTAGAATCCTTCCGCGACATAAAGGCAAGGTAGCCTTCTATTTTCTTGAGAGTCCATGCTGATAGGTAAACCCATCAGACTGGCAGTTCCATCAAGAAAATAGAAGGTCCTTACAGGGGTTAACCTGGGACAACACATCGGAAGGATTCTGTCGCGAAAAAAAAAAATCAAACAAAGGAGAGCGGAAGCTACAACTCACGTGAAGCGACTACTAGTGTGTATCACACAACTCCACTGCTCCTGATAGTGGGACTCGAGTACCAGAGTACCTTACATCCTCCGTAAAGGACCAACTCGTCAGAAGACGCGAAATTTTATCCCCCTTAGGATGTTTGGGCCCCACGTTGGGCGCCATTTGTAATGATTTTCTCATTTTAAGTTCGAACGCGGAACCGACCTCTCATCGGTTCTAGACGTTAAGTCGGAGTAGTGCCAATGGATGGTACCAACAGGTCAACCAATCCGTGCACCGTAACCCATTCACACGGTGGCTGCTTGTCGGCCAGCTAGTTCGGAGAGGATTTCGGTCGCGGGTCTCCGAATGGGTTACGCTCAATTACAATATTTCAGCCACCTGAACATGCCCGTTTTCCAAACGCGTTATCAAAACCAAACCATACGGAGAAGAAACCTACTTTACGTTACTCCGTATTTCTTCTTATAACCAGTCAAGAATTCAAAATCTAATTTTTCTTTCGCGTTCCCGAAGTTTCGACGCGGTACCGAAAAGTATACTACTCTAATTCAAACCGACGAAACCTACTCTAAATAAAATAACATAAACAACAAAGGTACCGCGTACCGCGCGCGACGCGAAACCGACCTCAGCGGATTTGGCGAAACCCTACTCTCGCGACGGCATACCTACCCTGCACTCTCTCTTCCCACTGAAAAAGAAGAACCGCAGAAAAGGAAAGTCGTGGTTATCTTTTTAGCAATTCATTTTAATTCCGTGCAAAGATTCTACT
Organism: Odontomyia ornata; assembly: GCA_963969285.1. Classification (NCBI taxonomy): domain Eukaryota; kingdom Metazoa; phylum Arthropoda; class Insecta; order Diptera; family Stratiomyidae; genus Odontomyia; species Odontomyia ornata. The sequence goes on along the minus strand of OZ017741.1, from coordinate 184,867,106 downwards.
CAATATAGTACCAAATAAGATAACAATAAAATTATTTGCAGTTAATAAAATCGAAAGTATTAAGCGAGTTGTTTTGACATTTTTTTGTTTTTCATATAGGTAATTTTATTTGCAACGGATTTGTAATCATCTCGTAAAGATCTGTGATCACAGTGAGACTTTTTATGAAAAAGCATATAGGAGATGGTACAAATCTTACAGTGTATTTTATGTAATATTAAGAATGATTTATTCTACGAATATTAATATTAATTCAAATACATTGGCTTTTATATTACTTGAATATAATAGAATCATGGCCAATTTTTATATGAGCAGAAAACAACGTTTATCGCACTTCAAAACGTGTTAGTAGCTTCTGAAGTGCTGTTATTTAATAGTATCAGTTGCCATTGACTAATAAAAATTGAAAGGAAGGAAGTTTTTCAAAGACAATTTATTTCTATCCAATCCCATCATTCGCGATTGAAGTATTCAATTATTCATATTGAAAAATTATTATATAAAAATTGACCATGAGATAAGACTAAATGGATTCAAGACAATACACAAATATGAATATATAATTAGATAGAAGGATATTAATTATCATGTGCCTAATATAAAAAGTCTTGGCTACACCGTACAGATTAGTTTTTTGAGAATTCATTACATATGTATGCGTTACATTTATTTAGTTTGAGGGACAAACCGTTGTTAAATAATCAAATACTAAGAAATTTTATTTCGCTTTCTAATTGTGTACGTTGTAGAATTTTTACATTTGGTATTTTAGATATGTTGACTTAGTAAGTAAAAATATTAAATGTACTTAATTGTAAGTGGTATCGTAGCTATTGTCGTATTTTCTAGGGTTTACACCTCTGGAGCCAATTATATATATTTTATTGACGAAAGATCCAAAGGTCCAAAGCAAATTTTTTTATTTTTAAGGCAAATTACTCAAAACTGATGTGAACGAAGGTGGCTTTAAATATTGGGATTTAGATCTTATTCAAGAATAGATTTAAAAAAAAAAATTAATTTAAATATTTTAAGGATTAATAAGCTTCACACATGCAATAATGGGTACACATCAGATGGTGAAAAGTTAATAAGATTTTTTTTTCTTTTACCCGGAAAAGAAATTTTAGGGCATAGAAAGGTGTTCGTTATGAAAATTAATTATATAAAAAATTACGGTTCAAATGTATCCTTATGTGTAAAAGTATGCAAATTCCTATGGGCTAGATACACTGAAAGTTCTAGTCGCAGACAGCTCCCTCAGGCGGACCTCTCCCATGGGCGGCCGAAATTTTTAGTCCCGATTTATTCTTTATGGTTTTGGAACAAAGGACATCCCAGTATCCGGACTCTCCTCCGGCCGGACACAGACACCTAATCAATGTATTTTTTTATGCAAGGGATCTCTCGCAAGCGGGCAAATAGCGCATTCCGAGAAATAATAAGACGACGAATATTGGAAAATTTCGTGGTAGATAGCCACAGCTGCCGACCAAAACGATTTTGCTGCATTTGTGCGTTATAGCTAGTAGTGTAGTGTTGCAGAACTGTATTTGTATTTTTTAATGCAAGGGATCTTTCGCAAGTATACAAGCGTTATAGCTAGTATTGTAGTGTTTGAGAACTTGATTGTTAAAAATCGCAAATGGCACCGCGTAATATACTTTCCTTAGAAGAAAAAGTTATCAACACGCAAGCACAAATACTTTTTTTCTCTCAGATTTAGTGCACAACAGTGCGCCAAACTATTTGCCTGAACTTAACTTGCCGTCGTATGAATGTAAATTGTAATTTTCACGCGACAATTTACACCGCCGCAACGCCACTATGCAATTTTCGTTCGATTTACTTTCTTTGACGTTTCCCAATTGACATAAACACCAAGAAGCCAAATGAATTGACAGTTTACTTGCGAGAGTGACACATTCCACGAGAGCGAGGCAAATTCTCGTTTCCACTCGTGGCTTCTTCCTTCATGACTTTTGCTTTTCCTATATTGCACTATGAATACGGGACATTAGGGAGCGCCAGTGCAAGTGCAATCGATTTCTTCAGCGCTATCATGCACTTGTTCCGCTCAATGCAAACATGCACAATGCAATAACACTCACGACGCCAATCATGCACTTTTCTTGATCATACTTCAACGAATCCCACACCATGTAGAGTTAAAGTTCATCGAGCGATGGAAAAATAACAGAAGCCTTGCACAGAAACGCGCGAAATATTCACGATTTTTCACTCGGAATTAGTCCGATTGGAATCGAGGGCAATGCGCCTTGCCTTGGGCAGATTAACCACGTCAGTTTACCAGCAGCTAACGGTTAGATGTTAATGTATAACTCCCGGTTTATTTCACTAAGAGTTACATCATGGATATTGGCCCACTTCAGTTCCCATTCACGTACGAAACAGTTATGTAACACATTAATATGATGTTCAGTAATGCAATTGATCTGCACTTCCTAACGATACTTAGCTGGGCAATTAGGATCCTCCACAGCCTCCTACAACGGTAGACTAGGTGCATTTACTTCCACAGTCGTCAAGTTTTCCAGCGATTCTCCACTTTGAAGGTTAGGTCAGCATTCCAATTTATGGAGCGATTAACTGCAAGCAAAACATGGTAATGCATTCGTCGATGTAAGCCGAACGAAAAAAATTACCTTTTAATTAGTTTTACTCCCATTTAGTACCGCGCCAACATGCTGCTACCGCCACCTTTCCTTTCACTGCAGCCAAACCTCCTTCCACTCCCATGTGGTTGTCAAATTCGACCGGTTGTCACATCGGACAAAACAGATGTGTGTGGAATGGCACGCCACATGGCGGCAATGTGCCTCTCCATTTGTCGCCAGTGGCATAGTTTTTCGATAGCCACGGTGGAAGGGGCATTCCCAGATGGATATGTCTCGAAATGTGTCGGGGTTTGGATTAATTTTATATTTCGAATATTTATATCCACAGATCTAAATATTTGGAAAGAAAAGAAATATTTTCTGCGCAACGATATCCGCACGACAGATGAAGTCCGCTGGCACTTCGAGGACATACCCATCTGGCCGGTTGCAAGGGTTCGGGATCAGAATCACTTCGATTCCCGGGCGTAGGCGTCACATAACATTACCCCTCACTCTTCTCCTACATATAACCTGTTTAACGCCTAAATATAGGAGTGAAATCACTCCGCGTCTAAACATGGCCTACAATTATGAATGATTTTAACTATAAGATAAAGTTTTGTTTAAGTTTTGATTAATGCTTATATTTCAATCAATTGAGATTCCCCTGACATAAAAGTTGTCCGTAATTTAACCGGACACTTTTTGGAAACCCCTCCCGGACGCCCTCTAAACTAGGACAAATTCGGGGAATCCCGGAAGGATGCCACCCCCAGACACACGTGGGTGTACGATTCAATTTAAAACTCAGTGTAGATTTACATTAAACTGATGTAAAAAGAGTCGAGTGATCAATAAAAAAAATTTAACATAGACATGTATTACAGGACGATATTAACCTGAATATAATTCGCAGTTACAAAAACATATTTAGTTCGGATAAGCAGAATAGATTAAATTAATTCTCTCACCTCTACCCATGGTAGTCACCACCACCTTTGTGTGTCTAAAGTGGGATGGCCTAATGAGACTTTGTATGGGACACACGTCAAAATCACTTTCTAACATTTCTCGTCTTTAATGAATTTGCAAAAAGTTATTAATGTAACTCAATTAAGTTGCTACATACAAAAAATTTAACCTAAGTAATATGTTTCAATTTTCAAGATTGCAGAATATTCAGTAAAAACTTTTCATCGGACGACAAAAACGCTAAATTTCGTTGACTTTAAGGGTAACTATACGACTATAATAAGGGAAAAGTTCGATTAACAAAGTTGAGTGAATCTCGATTTCAAAGGTATTTTTAATCGACTTCCATAGGAGAGAAGGTTATAAGTTTCGAACGTATATTTTTTATTCGCCTTTTAGGGTTTTGTTAAAAAAAATGTAGGGAATGAGTTGGTCAGTAAATGCCAGCGCGAATCGTTACTTAACTACCTATTGATTTATTCAAGAATAACGATTTAATATTTGGGAGTTACACGGGTTGCTTGATTGATGACGTTTGTACGACTGACTGCTAAATGCAATACAACTTCAAACAATGAGTGTTTGTGTGAATGTAGTGTGTACGCTTGCATGTGTGTGAGAAATGTTTGTGCGGGTCTTGGGATACTGTAGCTGACCGCTACAACTACTCCCCCCTTTTGAAGAGAAAAGGAAAATGAATTACTTGTTGTCTTTGAATCTCACACGTTTTCCGCGTTGTCGTTGGGGTAATGAATCGCTGCTCGATGAGTCGGAAGATGATGGTCGAAAAGACGTCGTACGTCTGCGCGACGGTGTGTCTTCGGGTTCCGATGATGTACTCAAAGCTAGAGCTGTATGGCCAGACGACGACGGAGTTGGTTCGTTGCGTGGAGGCGGAGGAGCTGCGTTCTTTAGTTCGTCGTCAGGAAGCATGAAAGCTGGTTTAAGTCTGTCAATGCTTAACGGCGTGTCGACGTTGCGAATTTTGATGATGTAGTATCGGTCGGTTTGCCTGACGACTTCGTATGGACCTTCACATGGTTGCTCGAATGCTAGCCGGGGTACATCGACTCGGCTGAGCACGGGTGGGTAGCTCTTTGAAGACAAAGATCGGTTTGTTTCCGTGTCGAGAAATTGGTCGAGGTCCTAAGTCGATGAAATGGTTACGAAGTCGGCTGGAGGAGCGTCAAGGTGTCCTGATGTTGGTAAAAATTTGGTTCGCCAGAAACTAGGTCAGCTGGCATCCCTTTAACGTCTTCTTTCCAAGCAGCTCGTATGCCCATCAAGATGATTGGTAGCGTATCAACCCATGCGTTGGAAGTGTGACATCGAATTGCAGATTTTAGCTGACGATGAAGACGTTCAACGAGACCATTGGATGTAGGGTGATATGTCGTTGTGTGAATATGCTTGTTGCCTAGTAAACGAGCTAATGCATTGAACAGATCAGCCTTGAATTGCCGCTCTTGGTCAGTGGCGATTCTGAGTGGTACTCCGTAGCGAGAGATCCAGCCAGCAAAAAGTGTTCTGGCTACTCAATCTGCGGAGGTGTCGTCGAGTGAAATTCTTCCGGGAACCGTGTGAATCTATCTATTATTGTCAGACAGTGTCTGTAGCCTCGTCATGATGTAAATGGACCGATGATGTCGACATGAATATGTTCAAATCAGCCAGAGTGACCTGGAAAGTGCTGTATTGGCGCTGCAGCGTATCAAGTAATTTTGCTACATTGGCATTCAATGCAGGCTTGAGCCCATGCTCTGTAGTCTAGTTTGATACCAATTTGACTAATGCTTTTTGGCTGGGGTGACTTATGCTGTGAAGAGCACCGAAGACACGTTTTCGTAGTCGCATTGGGATGATTGAACGTGCTGTGTCGATTGATGTATCGCAGTAGACTAGTAGATCGATGTGGGGAACGTTGATCGGTCGAAGATGAAGTGATTGATTGTCGTGTTGAAGATACGTGCGAAGTTCTTCATCGTTGGCTTGTGCGCGAGTGAGATGATTTTGATTGTTACAGAGATATGCAGACATTATCATTGCCAGAGACGTGTTGAATGTCAGTTGTAAATTGGCTGATAAAATCAAGCCGGCGGAATTGCCAAGGCGTGAAGAAGCAGTCGATGATCGGTATAAATTGTCATTTGTCTGCCCTCGAAGATGTGTTTGAGCGAGAGACGGCCATATAAATTGCGTGAAGTTCACGATCATAAGTACTGTGTTTACTAAGCGACGGTGAGAGCTTTTGGCTGAAGAATTCGAGCAGTTGCCACGTGTCGTTGACTCGCTGCTGGACGACGGCGCTGATTGCAAAGTCTTAAGCATCGATGAAGATGGCCCAAGGTGCTTCAGTGTTTGGATGAACGAGCATGATGAGTGACTCGAGCTGTTTTTTGCAATTTTCGAAGGCAGTTTCGCGTTCAGGTGTCCAAGGCACGGGACTAGAGCCTTTGACGTCCGATCCTTGGAAATAATCGTTAAGTGTAGCCTGAAACCTAGCTGCGTTTTTAAAATATTTACGATAAAAGTTAAAAATGCCAAGAAATTTACGTAACTGTTTGATTGTTGATGGCTTGGGAAATTCTGCTATTGCTGCCACTCGCTCTGGAAGCGGTATGATGCCTGCTGAAGATACTCGGTAGCCGAGGAAATTTAGCGCTGTTGATGACGATGCCGTGTTTTTCCAGGCGAGTAAAGAGTTGTTGAAGATGTTCATGATGCTCTTTCTCGGTAGATGAAGTGACGAGAATATCGTCGACGTGTAGAAATACAAAATGAAGTCCTTGCGTGACTTCGTCAATGAAATGTTGAAAGGTTTTTTTTTTTGTGGTAGGGAGGTGAAGGCATTTACGCCCGCCGAGTCTGGCAGTGTGGCACTCCCATGGAGGATACCCTTGGACTACCCATTAAACACCTCCCCTGTCAATCTGAGAACCTAGCCTGGAACCGTTTGACACATTACTTCGGGCCAGGTCTCGTTTTGTTACGCCGTGGGGCGCCTTCAAGCTGGGGAGTCCCTTTCCTAGCGGGAGGGGAGAGGGGAAGAGGAAATGCCAGAAGAGCGATCCCCCAGCCCCAGCACCTCCGGCTGCTGCGAGTCCCTTTTATATTTTAGGACTGCCCGAGCATAATGTGCCACCTGGTTCGATGTGTCAACCGATTCGAGCATCACCGCAACTATATTATCCGAGGTGAGCTCTTCCGTCTCCCTGTAGAGTTCCTTTCGCAGCCTGGCCCATTTGGTACACGCAAAAAACGTGTGACAGGCATTGTCCTCCTCTCCTGGGCAAAACCGACAATCGAAAGACCGTGACTTACCGATCTTGTGCAGGTAAGACTGAAAACACCCGTGCCCGCTCAAAAGCTGGGTCAGATAGAAGTCAGTCTCACCATGCCTTCGATTTAGCCACGGTCTCACATCTGGGATGAGGCGCGCAGTCCACCTTCCCTTCGTGCAATTCCTCCAAGACTGCTGCCAATCGTTGAGCGAGCGTTGTCTCTCCTCTCGGACAACCATCTCCCTCGCATCCTCGTTTCGGCGCTGGTAAATAGCGCGGCGCTCTCTAGCAAGGAGGGCGATAGGTATCACGCCTGCAATCACTCTCACCGCCGAGTCGGAGACTGTTGGATACGAAGATGCAATTCTCAGTGCTCCTCTTCTCTGTACTTGTGCCAATCGTTTTCGGTATACCTCCTTGCTGAGAGCGTGGCCCCATACCTCTGCTCCGTACAGTAGCACTGACCCTACAGCACTCATCAAGAGGCGTCTTCTTGATGGGCTGGGTCCACCTACGTTGGCCATAAGTCGACTCAGGGCCGATATTCCCGAAGCAGCCTTCTCAGCCGTTGCCCTGATTTGCTCAGAGAAACTCATCTTCGAGTCGATCAGTAGCCCCAGGTACTTCACCGCTGGCTTCGATTCGATTTGTATATCTCCAATACTGATCATCCTTACTCTAGGGATTCTCTTTTTTGTCAAGATGACCACTTCGGTTGTCTCAAGTGCTAAATTGAGCCCGCGAGCAGTCATCCAGTCCCTCACTCGGCGCATTAGCATACCTGGCCTAAGTTGCGCTTGTTCAACGGTGCGTCCGGCGACTAGAGCCGCAACATCATCCGCATAGCCGACCAAGCGCGACTCATCTAGCATCTCAAGTCTCAGTAGCCCGTCGTAAGACACGTTCCACAGGTCCGAACCAAGGATAGATCCCTGGGCAACACCCGATGTAATTTCCATCCTTCGTTGGCCCTGTGTCGTGTCGTAGAGCAGGCTTCGGTCCTTCAGGTAGTTCCTCAAAAGCCGCATTAGATATTCTGGAACTTTCCAGTGATCCACCCATCTAGCGGAGTTGAAGGCATTCCTGACGTCGAGATTCACTTGGTGCGACTATATGCCTCTGCCTTTTGGACCGCGTTCACCACCTCTGCAATCGCATCAATGGTAGAACATCCTGCTCTAAAGCCGTACTGCCGAGGAGATAGGTCCCCAGCAGCACGAATCGCGTCAGTGAGTCTTCCCTTGATGAGTTTCTCTAGCACTTTCGCAGCCGTGTCTAGCATGCATAACGGGCGGTATGCAGACGGCGATTCGGGATTTCCCTTCCCCTTGCTGATCAGCACGAGCCTCGCCACCTTCCATCGTACCGGGAAAACCCCGTCCCGTAGGCAAGCGTTGAATGTGCTGAGCAGCAAGTCAGGACAATGGTGATAGACGAGCTGCAAAACCTCAGCTGGAACACCATCTGGACCTGGAGCGTTCCTCGCTTTCAGGGAGAGGATTGCCTCCTCCAGTTCCAGCTGTGTGAAGAGTGGGCAATCGACTGCTGTTTCACCATGGATAGCGTCAACACGGACGGGATGGGCGGGGAAGAGTCCCCGCATTATCGCGTCCATCTTTTCCGCGTCATGTATACAAGGCTTCCGTAGGGCACCAAGTTTCCCCATAACCAGCTTGTAGCCAAGGCCCCAGGATCCCTATTTACATCGTCCACGAGGTCTTGCCAGCATCGGGCCTTGCTCTTGTTAATAGGCCTGCGAAGATATTTCCTGCTGGACCTGTATGCTGCTAGCCTAGTGTCTGCCTCCTCCCGTGTTCGCGCCCGCTGGGCCTCTCGCCGAAGTTTGTGACACTCGATTCTTTGTTCGGCGATCTCGTTTGACCACCAGTATACTGGAGGCTTACCGTGTCGGGGTCTCCGACGGGGCATGGGAGACTCGCAAGCAGCTATGATGGTACTCATAGTTGAGTTCACCAAGTCCTTGGCTGTAGGCCCTCCACCCCCTGGCGGAGCTTCCAGCAACGGTGCGCCTGCCGTAAGCGCGTCAGCAAACCTCTCAACGTCCATCCTCCCAGTCCTCCATACGAGGATTGAAGTTTGGGCATATGCACGCAGAGTGGCACTGTCGTGAATCTCAACCGCTATATACTGGTGATCACTAGCCGAGTAGTCCTCTAGTACTCGCCAGTTGTGTACTCTAGGTACCAGGGACTCCGAAGCGAGTGTCACACCGGGTATGGTTCCTACGCAGCCCCAGCGGCGGAAAGTAGGGGTGTTACCAGTATTTAGGGCAAAAAGCGCTGTTCTGGCCGCCGTGTCCAAGATTTGCTTCCCCTTGTGTCGGATTGTGGCATACCCCATTCAATGGCTCTAGCGTTGAAGTCTCCCCCGACCAGCATGTGGCCCTCTGTGTTCGAGACAACGTCCTCCAGGGCATCGAGTTTGGTTCGAAAAGATCGCATTGCCTCGTTAGGCGTCTGAAAAACACTGAAATATGTTATCCGTGAACACCGCACCCACACAAAACCATCCCCCCGTCAATGGCCCTGCACCTGAAGGCGGGCGCTGTCTCGAACCCAGATGGCCGAGGTACTAGATTTGTCAGGGTACCACGCCTGCAAGTCCTTGTTATGATGTTGCTCGCTCAGCAACAGGAGGTCAGCTTTCTTATCCCTCGCAAACTGCTCAAGTAGGTCCTGGGCGTTTGTGCTTCGGTGCAAATTGACCTGCAGGATACGGATCATTTGAGTATCGATTTGGCTTTAGTTAGGGCCTCCTTGAAAATCCAGCACCTCCCTGTCCCCGGCTCATGTTTGAGGTCGCCGAGTGCTAGCTTAGCATTCTTGCAAAGAATGCATTTTGCCTCGTTCGTGCACTCCTTCCTTTTGTGCCCCGTTTCACCACATTTGTAGCACAGAGATCTCCTGTCGGGTCCCCTACAGCCATACGCGGTGTGTCCGTATTCGAAGCATCTGAAGCAGCGGATAGGGATCGCTCTTCTCCGTATCCTGCAGATCACCCAACCTATCTTAATTTTGCCCTTCGCCAGGATTTGCTGGGCGTCTTTATCAGCTTGTTCGACAATAGCCATGCGTTGCCCCCTTGTGTTTTCACGTGTCAATCTTGCCTTGACTTCACTTAAGCTGGGGAACTCTCTCCTAATGGCATCCTCTACTTCAGCTTTGTCCGTGACGCAGTCGAGGTCCCTGATTTTCAGGGTGGCCATTGGTTCGAGTGAGGCAACCGTTGCCGCATCTCCAAGAACCTTTTGAACCACGTCACGGAATGCATCTTTGTTTGTGGCCTCTGGCCCGAATTCCACCAGCAGGCCACCGGTCCGGGTTGGTCGACTTGCTTTGATGGCAGTTTTGGTGTCGTCTGGCTTGACCGCTCCTTTAATTTCACGGAGGACATCTGCGTAAGCTCGGCCCTTAGTGGGTTTAATAAGCAGTGCCTCTCGCCTCTTGAAAGGTTTGAGATGTATTACGAAGCCCAAACGTCATGAATGGGAATTCGTAGAGACCGAATGGTGTGATAGTTGCGGTTTTGCAAATATCTTCTAAAGCAACAGGGATTTGGTTGAAGGTACGAACGAGGTCGATTGTCGAGTAAATTTTTGCGCCGTGCAAATTAGCCGTAAAGTCCTCTAACAGACGTACAAGGTATCTGTCCGGCAGCGTAATCTCCACAACATCGCCAGTCACCAGATTCCTTTGGGACCAGATGGAGAGGTGAAGACCATGAACTGTTTGATGGTCGTACAAGTCCAAGCTTAGTCACTTAGTCGAATTCGTCTTTGGCAATTTTCAGTTTATCGGGAGACAGACGACGTGCTCTGCTGGCAGTTGGTTGACCTGCCGTTGTTTCGATGCGATGCTCGGTTGAATGTTTAGCTGCTCTGCAGATGGCATCAGGTCGTGTTACTCTTGAGAGTTTAATGGATAATACATTGCTGGAGCGAGATACCTTGTCCTGAGTTTTTAAGCCAGTGGTTGAGTCGATAAGTTTGACATATTTGAGTTCGACAAGAAGGCCGTAAAAACTGAGAAAATCAGCGCCAATGATTGGTTTTGACAAGTCAACGATGACGAATCGCCATGAGAGATCTCGACGAAGACCAACGTTGCGTGTGAGGTTGATACAACCGTAAGTGTTGATTTGCGACCCATTTGCAGCCTCTCTCTCTGCGACCCTGGAGCAAACGACGTGGATATATACAGAGGTCTGAGCCAGTGTCCACTAAATATCAGACATTTGTGACTCGATCAGTGACGAACAGGTGGTTTGACGTGGGTGCAGGATCATTTATCACCGTTAATGGATCTGATTGTGGTTTTCCTTATATGTACAGGGTTGTTTGCACTTCTTTGCGCAATTCTGGAACACTTGGTGTTACCACCAGTGATTGGGATCAACGTTGATTCCCGATGGTTTATCACGCGATGGTGATCGTGATCGATCACGTGACGATGAGCGTGATCGTTGCTGTCTGACGATATTTATGTGCTCGCTCTTTTGATTTCTTAGTTCGTCGATTTGTTTTTGCATCGACGGTTGTTTGCCGATCGCGGCCAGTTGAAGTTGTGGCGTCACTTCGTGGATGCTGTCGGCGGTTGTAGCTATTACATCGAGAGGATCAGTTTTGTGATGCGCGAGAATTGCTTGTGTTGCTACTGGTAGACGCGACAGCCAGACTACGCGAAGAATATTTTCAGGCACGCTGTTGTCGAGTGTGCGAAGATAGCGTAGGAATTATGACGGTTTTCTGTCACCTAGCTCTTCTTTCTCGAACAATTGTTTTAGCTTCGCTTCGCATGATTGCGATAAACATTCAATGAGAGTGTCGTGAAATGTTTGGTGCTGCTATCGAGGTAGAGCCAAACATCAACAGTCGTTGTAAATAGTAAATAAAAAAAGATTTCTCTTTCTTGCGAATATGTTCGTATATTTTGAATTTAACTAAAAGTGATCTGACGTAATTTTTATATTTTTCGGTTTTAAATTTAACACATTGTATCTTGAAAGTAAACTTTCCAGAGAAGTGTGTGTGTGGAGGTTATACCTTGGAAAGGGTAAAAGAAATTGGTTTTCCGAAAGGAAAAAAAATTGAAGAATGCGTGTGTGGTATAGATATTTCAGATCAGTTGTTTGAGAATTGGTTTAGTGCTATGCAAGTTCAGAGTTCCACCGCGATTGCAGGGAGCCTCGTTAACTGGTGAGCTGTGTTATCATTTGGCAGCTCATTGGAGAAAACGAGTGGCGCTCACGCCGGTCTCTAGACGACCTGGTTGGGACCCGAGAGCTCAGCTTTCTTCCAGACGGAAAAGACTAACAAAAAAGTACTCGGGACATTACAGAATAATCTCTAAAATAGAACGATCAATTCCTTTCAAACTCTAAGAACAATTACAGACTATACAGAAACTAGTATTTAACCCCAGGTAACAGTGAGCGCAAAAACAATCACAGATTAGAATAGAGCAAAAGTGCATGATTGCACTGGCTCTATGAATCCAACTACTTCAGGCAACAGAACGGCTACCAGTCTATGATAGGAAAAACACAAGGATACCTATGAGAGTGAAGAAATAATTTGTGACTAATTTGAATAAAAGTTTCAAAAATAAGGATTTTAGGTGTAATACAATCCTGAACGTTTCATTAAAATCAATTTTGTTAACGGTAAGTTATTGGTTCAAACTTCTAAATTCCCACAGGCATAAAATTATATACCTCTGTAATCCAGATACTATCTCATGACAAACGCACCCTAGGAAAAAATTTTAATTTGAATATTGCTGATAGATTTACATTTATCATACAGAACTATGATCTGGAGTAGTGTGTTATGTTCAACAGATATTCCTGCTGGAACCTTTATAGTAATTTGCTTTTGCATGAGTTGTTCTGCTACATTTTTGCGAAACGTTTGCATTACCACTACATTTTGATTACAGTCTCGCTTCGATTTAACATTGTTTATGGTAGATAACCATCATAAATGCATTGCTGGAAACCGAGAGGAGAAAGAATCATATATCCTTTTATATGAGTATGTGATGCAAGTTGTGTTCATTTTTGGAAGCTTTATATTTTATATTGCCATACTCGTATGCAACGCTGCGGAAAAAACGTGGTGAACGTGTTAGATGTGCTCGGTTTTTATCAGGACTAAAGTATTTTTGTGCAATCACGGACTTTAGGGTAAAATACCCATATAAGACAGGAGCAGGCTCCTTTCAGGAGGGTTTTGTACTGAACCTATGAAATGCAGACATTTACGTTAGGTAACTAATGTACGAACTGCAGAAACACTACTATGATACGTATATTAAATCATATGTTTAAAGGAAATAATCTTTTACTCTAATTTAGGTAGACACCTTTTTTGTTGCAAATTTTCCTTGTCTCAAAGATACAATATTTAAGGTCTATATCTTTCCTGAAGTTTTCAAGAAGATCTGGTCGATAATATAGCATCTGGTATGACCAAAAGACCATAGAGTAGGAAACCTTGCATTGTTGGCGTTGTAATATATGAAAATTAAAATGGGTATGACTTCATTGAACGTAGTCCGTGTGGTGTAGCGATTAGAGTGTTCACTTTGTAAGCCAAAGGTCCGAGGTTCAACGTGTAGTGTCTATATTTAAAATATTTTTAAGACCATATAGGGCAGCAGCGATGTTAACTGTCTCATTGAGCTAATTTAGGCTTCGCTGGAATGACTTTGCTTGATAACGCATACACACGCTGGTAGCTAGCTTCTGTGTTGTCATTGGGTGGATTTTTGCACCAGCGCAAAGTACGCAACGACTACATTTAGTCGTGCTTACGAATTAAGATTTCAATTGGCCTGACTAAAACTAAAGGGATTCTATCAGGCCCGTTGAGCGAAAATCTGCCCCCCACATCAAACACAACTATAGAATATGCTAAATGAAATATGCTAAATGAAATATGTCAGGAATAACAGGACTGTGGATATTCGGGAATTGCTTTCATCAAAAGATAGCACCGCTTTGTTTCTGTAATGAATATTAACTATCCTCCACAAATTCACGTTCAAAAAATATTTTTTACCATCATATCATAGGACACGTTGTTCCTACCAACCGCTTGCAACTTGACTAACTGAGTACCTCGGTACGGTGCTGCCAAGTTGTAGTTGACAATACTGATTCTATGAAGAAAAGGGTTATAAAATCTTCGGAAAATTGTTTTTGAAACAAATTGTTTCCATAACAAGCTATATAAGTATAAATTAGTATATCAAAGTATTGAATAGAAAAATAGAAAGCAAGTAGTCCACTTTTTGGAGTTAAGAGCTTTATTGTAATGTCAAGTTAATATATTTAATTATTAATTATATTTATAAATTAGCTTTTCTCGCTTTCTTGGCTGCAAAATTTCTTATCACAGTATCCAAACCCAACTCCCTAGCTAATGGGGCCTCGATGCAAAGAGTGCCAAATGCTGAAACACGCATTTGTGAAGAGTATGATAGATGAAAGTTTTTAATGCGACCACAAACACTTAATGAGCATTCAGCACTGGAGGCAGTAACAGGTAAAGTGCAAAATACACGGAGGGTAGCACATTTGGAAAAATTGTCTCCAGATTTCGAACAAAGATTGCATTTAGCAATGTAAAGGGTGATAACTCTTTCCCGAAGTTGCCGTTGTATATGTGTTTCAGATGGATTATTTCATCTCCTGAATCTTCAGAAATGTCCAATTTGTATTTTTGGACGAAATTTGTGGCAGCACTTCGAATTTCGGTTTCGTCCATCGCTCTGAATACAAGTAGCCATAAAAAAGAGAAACCATTATGTAAATCCTTCATGGCATAGAACCTATTGGATACTCCCACAATAACCGAGTCAATGATTACATAGAAAGTGTTCCTTTTGAAATTGGTCTCTTGATCGTCTGCAGTCGGGTCATCGTCAACTTCATTTTTATCGAAACACCTCTTGCGTTTTTTCTTTCTAGTGTTAGGGAAGATTGATAAATCCCCAATTGAATGGCAACCGTTTTGCATTCACTTAAAATGTCATCCCATCGATTTCGAATCAAATTCAAGTCAGACAGCAAACTTTTGAGATTTTGAACATTGATGTCTATAGTAGCGTCTCTGGCTTGAAGAATGATGCTCCTTTCATTGATAGCTGTCAACGTCTTAAACCAAATTGAGGACATCAGGATGTACTCAAATTTTTGCATGTATTTCAGAACGCTGTTGACATCACTACGAGTCCCCGCAGTCAGATTAAGTTTAGTTAAACCTTCTATAGCTTCATGTAATCCTGAAATATGTTTGGCAAAAATTTTATCTGCCTCAGCTCTAGTAGACCACCTTGTATCTGAAAGTCTGTGAAGGGAACCCGTTATACTTTTTTTGAGAATTTCCCAACGTTATAGGCTGCTGCTGAAACTGGTATAGCATTTCTGAACAACTCCAAAAAAAGTAATTGTTGCCTCACAGCATTCTGCAGAGTCAACACCACATAAATTGAGACCATGTGTTGTACAGGGCGAATAAACATCATTTGAATTTTTCTCCAAAATATGGCCAGTTTTTTGGTTAGAATCAACAAAAGCCAGAAATCGTTCTTAAATTGTAAATATCTTTTTCTTCGAGTTAAAATGAACGTGCCGTAAAATAAACGTAGTTTGATCGACGTGGCTCGAATCAGGTGTAGCATCAACGATGATAGCGAAGTATTTGACACTTTTAAGTTCTTTAAGTATGGCCGATTTAACGTGTTCAGCACAGATTTGAATAAATTCGTTTTGAATCTCAACCGAAAGATAGTGGACCTGCAAACGTTTGTCTTGTTGTTGACTAATCCTAACCTTCACTAAATATTCGCGATGTATCGAGTCGCAATGACTGATAAGTTCTGAAATCCCCAAAAAATTTCCATTATTTCGTTCTCCGAGAAGATTGCTAGCACCTCTGAATGAAAGGCCTCTTTCGCAAGAAACAAAATGGTGTCTAGGATTTGACGTAAAATTTCGTGCCATTTACTAGTTTCACTGATGATCTGTTCATTTAGAAGTGTAATAATTGAAGTTTCCTCTCAAAGTCCAAGCTTGGTTTTTCGATTAACCTGTAGGACAGCAAAGTTGTGGACGATTGAAAGGATCGGTACTTAACAAACGACAAGGTAATCAATGCAAAGCGTTCATAAGGCTACTCCACACTAACCAATCTCGCTCCACCCTCTCCCTATTTGGAAAAGTCTTCGATAAAAGTGAGTCAGGAAACGGCTCATCGTTACGATCACGTGGAATAGAAGACGGCATCTTTTGGTGACCTAAACGAATGATATCGTTCACCACGTTGGAGTGGACAAATTCAGTACATACAGAGCCAATATCATAATCATAAATATACAGCTGTTCTTCTTGGGTCCTTCGCATGGATTGTGCTTCCATTGAAGATGAATCATGATCAATATCGATTTCAGAGTTTTCAGCTCCCAAGTTTTGAATAATTACATCATTGTTTGCAGCTTCAGTTGATTAGTCTCTTTCTGGAGAGACGGGTAGAACGTTGTTTTCATGGCTAAGATAATTTGCAACATCTTAAAGCGATAAATCATAATATTGAATTTAAATCATATAATAAGCATACTGATAACCTTTAAAAGTTCTAATAATAGAGTTTTTTGGTCCGAAATTGTATCCGAAGAGGTTTCTTTGCTGTTTAGCTTCTTTTCTTTTTTGTTTCGCTCCAAGCGTTCTTTGCGCTTTTGAACTCCAGACTTGTGCTTGAACATAATGCATCTATATTAAAAATTTTATTTTTAATTACTCTCGATCTTGCTTAGTGATATATAGCTAGAGGATTTTTGAAGTACTTAACAATTTGCTGAATTTGTAATTTCTGTAAGGTCTTAAAGTTTGAAAAAATTTCTTACCAATAATCACTTTCATCTCTACAAAATTTAATAACAACTAAAAGATGAAACACATGATAAGAAAATTTTTTCTCACAACTCGCGAATGGAAAATCCAAAATTTTACGTATTATGGAAGGAGAGTGGAATTCGATCTATAGTATTACGAGATTTTATTTTACTCTGTCAACGTCAATTATATCAAAATTCTCAATCTGCCATTTGATATTTTGACATAACGTCAACAAACAACATTTGTGGATGTAAAAAATACAGTGCACAACTATTTGGAGATTGAAAGCTTTGCCATGACCATATGAATAAGAACTTCGAAAATTGCACGCAGCGATGCGACGTGCATACTTCAAAAATTTTCAAATCCCACTTTAGGCGGTCGGCAAAATTCTCCCACTCTATGCACAATGATAGTGAAACAATTTCAAAGTATTGCAGTCTAGGCCACAACTTCTGTTAGAATGTCAGATGCACTGCGATTATAGCCAATAATCATAAGTAGCGCCTACATTGAGCAAGTTCACACGCTTCAGCGTGCTGCCAGTTGCAAACAAGTTAATCAGGTTTACTTAGACGAAAGGGATGCGACGTCGAGAGAAGCCAGAATGTACTAAAGAGGTTTGCATATATCAAAACAACCAAGCAGCACGATCTACAATAAAGGCATGCCCATCAGCTTCGCCTCAGAAATTTTTAGAAGGCTCAAAGCAATCATTCATCCATCGATAGTTCAAGGGGAAACTCGCAAATTCAACCGGAGCACGAGCAGCACGGTAAAATAACCACGCCAAATTTGAAAAAAAATCTAAACAATTTCGCATTTCCGATTCTAAATTCAGTTCTTATTTGCTAATTTACGATTTTTAGGAATTTGTTTCAAGTGGTAAGAGTTTCAGGAGAAGAAAATCAAAATTTTTTATTGGTGAATAAGACCTGCGGGCCCCTTTAGACAGGCCAGGCTCGGGAGAAAATGTGAAAAGAGATGTTGGAACAATGTCGCTTGCAAACCAATGTCCATCATAATTCAATGGTCAATGAGATCGCTTTAACTTGTCCAACGTCGATCTGAACTTCATCGACGTGTTAGAATTTGCTCAACTGACAAGGACTATACGTACACATGCAAATACACTGGCTACAGTTTTCACTAATTGGATACGTTCATCCCTCGCCATTTCGACCCTCTTCAACAGTAGTTAAACATTACGCGCAACTTATGCAATTCAAATATTTTGAAGCGAAAATTCGTGCGCATTAATTATGCGCATTAGTTATACGAATTCCTTTATTTTTCGTTTAACTGGAGCCAACATGCAAGACGCAAATATTTGCTTCAGATGGTTACGAAATTCCTCTGGGAAACAAGAGTTTCGGGTTGTGCCTCCGTTCTTTGCATCCTGTGTGCAACAAAAACAACAAAGTATACAATTTAATTGTGAAGATGGAAAATCTTTTATTTATTTTGTTTATTTATTGGGAGAAATGCAAGAAAAATTATTTTGAGATTTCGTCATCAAAGTCACTCATCTCACTTCGCCGGATTAGAATGATCTTAATTAGTTGTTAAGTAATGCTCATAATTTTTTTATTCAAGTCAATTGCTTTTAATTTTTTCAATTGCTAGTCATATTGAATGTAAATTTTATGATCACTTGTGAATATAACTCTACAGAATTTGATTGTGAAGGCAAATCAAATAAATACACGCATTTCCGCGAATAATGTACTCAATATTGAATATGAAGTCTCAAATCTAGTTGCGATCGCAGCAAGTATTAATATTCTTTTTCCGAATACAACCAAACTCCGTGAACTCCCCACCAAACACTCCTCAAACCAGTCTCCACCGGCCGGTTTCTGAGCAACTCGCATATGATGCAATTTCACCCAAAAATCTATCAGCCGAGTCTTGTGATTACTGTTTGGTTTTCGGTTCCTGACTGTCGTATGATTCAATTCACGAAAATTATCCTGTAGGGTAAGGAATTCACTAATTTGCCTTGTTGCGAGGGTTTTTTTAATTTCAATGACATCATGAACTCCGCTGAAGAATCGAGACTTTTGCATTTACAGCATGTCAATCTTTTTAATTTGCTACTATTTAAAATAGTCTTTGAAGTCTTCTAAATTCTTCTCAATACAGTAGTCTGTTTCTTCATTAATCACGAAATTGTCCACCTTCTACATTATTCCTGACACGTATATGCTCCCTGTGGGTGGGACAAGGATTCTTTATTTTCTCAGTCAGGTTTGATTTGTTTAAACGCTTCCTTTGATATTGAATATTTGTCTTTGCAGCTGATCGGGGGTTGCATTGACTCTTGAAACACATTTATTTTGATCTCAAATCCCATTTTTAATTGGTGCAAACTCAGTTTGGTCAAATCGGTTTGTTCAGGTTTATTACCACGCGCCTAAATCAACCCGGGCAGAAGAAAGAGCAAATTTATCGATCGATTATTCTTTTTCTGCATCTTGACAGCGCACGGCCAAAGATGATGATTAAATTATTGAATTAAATCGAAATATTAACTTACTCTTTACTTTTTCTATTAGGCATTTTATTATACATTCCTTGGAAGTTTTTCGAGCAGTTTGCATACACAAACTACTGTATTACTACAAATCCCATTAGTCACAACGAGAGTTGTTGTGGGTGGACTATAAGCCCGTTCAGTTATAATACGCGCACGGGTTTAAAATCACACGGTTAAAACGTGGTGTTGACCATATCACCTTCTTGAGCACTGACACATTCGATCATGATAATAAGATACTTTGACTATCTCTGAGTGAAGATCCAAAAGGGACTATAGTGCTAAACCAAAAAAAAAATAACTCAAGTGAATACGATTGGATACTGATAAACATTACAGGAAAGGATAAACTTGCATTGTTTTTCCTCCGTACAAAATTTCATTGAATTTAAGGGTAGTATCCGATGTTATTGGCTGAATAGGAAATTCATATATCCTAATAGTATTAACAAAGTTGAGCTGATTTTGACTTCTGAGATATATGTCATTGTTGTATTCATAGAGAACTACCTGCATGACTTTTTACAGATTTTTGATCCACAGATATCCAATCGCGAGGAGGGATACTAGTTTTTCGTGTTCTTCCGTTATTGATATTGCAATTTAAACAACGAATATGAAGAGGCCTATTGATACACTGCTCGACCATCTTTGACGAAAAAAATTGCTAAGAGTCACAATCTTATATAGAGGCAACTTCCTTAAAGTCATTTGAAATTTTTTTCGACGTTCAAACTTTCATTAACCTGTAACTTTTGAATTGTTCACAAGATTTTATGACTCTAACTTCTCTAGCTCCTGAAAAAACTTGCTGTTGCGCACTAATGGATAGATGGACGGACGGCCAGGTAGAGATTTTAACAGAGTATTATCATTTTTTTTTTTTCAAAAATCTAAAAATATTATTTTCTGCTGGTCTAGGTGTTGGTTAAATTTATATCGTATGGACAAACAACGGATACCCGGGAGAACTGAAGGGCGGAGACCAGCGCGGAAACCGAGGAAACGCTGGTCTGAATCTGTCAACGAAATTGGATTACGTGATCAATGCACCGAGAAAATTGGAGGCGCGTGTTGGTAAAAAGACGTTTTGCATTTGTTGCAAAGCTATCGTAAGATAACAGCAATTTGCATATGTATTAGTCGGCCTACTTTGGACAAGCTTCCGTGAGCTGTCAGCCAACTACGGCATAAGCAAATTCATATATCGCGTAATTAAAAACGTACGAAACGCATTCCGTGTTCGCTTGAAACTCACCTTGCACTGTCCACTGACTCTTACATTTTTCAAGACGAGTAAATGAACGATTTGTTTTGCACCTTCCACTGATAGCTAAGCTTTGAGAAGTAAACAAACTCCTATACATTCACTTTGGAAAGGGATCAAAATTAAATGGGTATAAGAACTGAAATAATTTTCACTTCACTAGGAGCGCTATTGTGTTCTCCGTGGACCATCTGGTTTTCACTTTAAAAATCAATTTCAAAACTGTTCGAAATCTCGTGTTTTCGTTGACACCTTCACAATTCTTCATATACAAGTAAACTAGCAAGCAAAGTTGACCTACATGTGGTCATTGGTGGGGTATTAAGTGCTGCTGCCATATGGCTTCCCATCTTACGCGAGCATTGCGGCAACATATTTGCCCTCATCTAGTTCGTTGTTTATGAACTGCAAGGCATCCGTAGTAGCTGTTGTTGTGCTACTCTACCCAACAAAATCATATTAATTCATATCAAAGCCTAAAGTATCATTAATAAAGCGAATAATCCTCTTATGCATTATTATTTCAAAAACTTTACGCAGTGAGTCAGTTAAACTGATTTGCCTAAAATTTGAAGAATCATCCACATTGCCTGGTTTAAAGATTGGAGTTATTATAGCATCTTTAAACTCAGAAGGAAAAATTCCATTAATTTCCATTAATGTGTTAAACTCATTTACAATATATGGTTGTTGCAGCCCTGAACAAAAGGTACCAACTTCATGTTGGTTACACTTTGACAGCTGGGAACAGGAAGCCAATTTCTCTCTCTCTCTCTCTCTCTCTCTCTCTCTCTCTCTCTCTCTCTCTCTCTCTCTCTCTTGCAAACTGTGTGGCCAACGAGGTAGAATGGTTCCACGAACTACTAATCATTATATTAAGTCATTGATTAATAACATACATTAGCTCAGTTAGTAAAACAACAATTGTGTTTAACCTTGCAACCACAACAGCGGTGCTATCATTACATTGCACAATACACTCGCTCAATATTCGTTGGCTCCATAAATATCGTCTTTTGACTAAGTAGAATCTGTTTTCAATCAAGCTAAATTGTAGGTGTCCCTGTAAGGGTCCCGTCGTAGCGTGTCCCATTTTTTACATCCAAGCATGTGTGGCAGGCATTGTCTTCCTCTCCTGGGCAAAGCCGACAAACGAGGGACCATGATTTACCAATCGTGTGCGGGTAAGGCTGAAAATACCCTTGCCCGCTCAAAAACTGGGTCAAATAGAGGTCAGTCTCGCCATGTCTTCGATTCAGCCACGTTCTCACATACGGGATGAGGCACGCAGTTCACCGTTCCTTCGCGCAACTCACCGATCCCTGGTAGAAGAGAATAATTCACAGTTAAGGATTTGCCAAACTATTCTTGAATCCCCGAAAAACTGATTAACTCCTGTTTAGTCTCTTGACAAACTCCTTTTTAGCCTCTCGTATTAAAGAGTTAAACTTGTCCTATTGCACCTTATACCTCATTTCATGAAATTGATTACCTGGACTATTTTTCATCCTTTTGTTAAGATCTACTTTTCTCCTCATTTCACTTAGGAACTCATATAACTTTTCAAAATAATAAGTAAGCAATACCTCTAACTTCAACTCATATTAACAATTCATTTTCTCAATTGCTGTAGTTAGTACGTCAAAATTTTAGTTTCTAAATCTTTAGTTAATAATAACTGATTATAAATATTCAAGAAATAATTGCATCCTCCTAAGTTTAAATCATGGAAGAAGATGATGCCCCTGAAGAAGCACCAGCAGAAACTACAGAAGCGGATACAACCGCCGCATTAGATGACTCCACGCTTCCTGATTTTGATAAAACTTTATTTAGAAACCTATACATCCCCAGCTTTAACATACCGGAAGAACAGGAGGAGTCAAAGGATGAAACAACTGACATTCCCAAAGATCCATCATATGAAATACCGTTCGATGATCCAAGAGCGCTAAAATACTGCGACACCACAAGAGTAGGATGGAAGTCGCGTGTGGACTACGCTGTTAACGCCTATCGAACTCAGCGCCTAAAAGCCGAAGCAACGGAAAACGAGATTCAACGTGACCCAACAGCTTTGCTAAATGTCACTATAACAACAGTAATCCTACTTGCGAGTGGAATCTACGACATTCCCATGGAGTATTATTTATACACGGAACTGTACCTTTTGTCGATTCGAGACGAGTTCAACGACAGTCCACCGAACATCGAAAATCTCATCAAACATATTCGATTTATTCGAAAAAACAATAATATTCAATGGCAAGTTCAGGCTATGGAGGAACCTCCACCAGGAGTAGTTATCAGTAAAATAAAAAATAAAAGCCGAATCCCCCTTCCACTTAATACGAGTAGACGACGAGGTTCAACTTCAAAATCAGCTGACAAAACAGAGGCGCCAGCGGAAGAACCACCAGCAGAAGAGCCAGCGGAGGAATAAGTTAAGATTTATAGGTACTTTGTATTGTAGAATTAAGATAACATTAGATATAAGTTCTAGTCATTTCGAAAATTGTTGAAAATTACACAAGACACTAATTGATATAAAATTTGCAAAATTTTGTGACCTTAATTACCATGTTCCCACTTGATATATTTTGATAAACAAATATATAGGTTGAACTCGAAAATTGGCGTTTGTTTCAATAAGGATAATTCCATATAAATTGCATGGGCAGAAGGATCACCCATTTTTGTGGCTTCTATTCCAATTTAGATTTTTCTATATTAGTTAGCTTCATTTTTATTTATTCTTTAAAGATTTGACACAGAAAATTGTCTCTGACCAGCTCAGTTAAATTAAAATTTCTATTCCAAAAAATCATGTCGTTTCAAATCTTTCACTAATATGTTGAAGGAAGTCCTCCGGATTCAGAGTCAGAGTTAAAAGCGCTTTATTCAATACTAATCGTTATAAAGTTTAAAACAGCATAAAGCAAATTCCAAACAATAACAATAAACAAGTTGGGTAGACAGACCTAGATATTCTATGATTCTACGTCTAGCACTCGTTGCGTGTAGACGTGTTTTTCATCGCTCCTGTCATTAATTTTAAAAATTAATTAATTTTTCACAAAAGTCAATTGAAAACAATTTTTTTAAATTGAAAACCATCACCGTCGAATTATTCGAGCATTTACCGAATACCTGAAATTCATTTCCTGAAGAAAAATCAAAAGTGGAAATACGTTCAAGGGAAGTCACGGTCTGAGAACATTCCCTCTAGTCTCGCTGCAAAAGCAACGAGATGGAGGAGCCCGATGGCTTCAGCCATCAATCAGAAGGATCATGCCCATCGCCAATGATGACGGCCGAAAAAAAGCTTAAAAGAAGTTACGAGAATAAAGAAGAAAAACCGACAATTCTGTCAGTAATCGAAATCGTGCAGCTGATCAAAGAA
The DNA here is from genome assembly GCA_963969285.1 of Odontomyia ornata. Classification (NCBI taxonomy): domain Eukaryota; kingdom Metazoa; phylum Arthropoda; class Insecta; order Diptera; family Stratiomyidae; genus Odontomyia; species Odontomyia ornata. The sequence goes on along the minus strand of OZ017741.1, from coordinate 184,843,102 downwards.
AAAGAGAAAGCTGACAAAATTGAGAATGGAAATGAAGAACTCAAGCTTCGAGTCAAATCATTAGAAGCTCTCGTTGAAACTTTAACTTTCAACAAAGTTAAAGGAACCAAGAAAGGCCAACAAGCAAATTCAAAAACCGAAGACAAGAAAACTAAAAAGCCAAAGGAAGAAGCTGATCAAGAGGATGTCCTCAGCGCAGGCGGCGCAAACGACAGCAGAAATTACTATGCAGCGCTAGCTGGACTTGAAGACCCGATGTGCATTGAAGAGGATCCAGGTAAAACTTCTGAGTTAGATAATGAGTTCATAGAGTACCTTAAAATTAAAAATCGGGAGAAAAAATCAAAAGTTTTGTCTGCTGGTCCGTCCGTTAAGATTAATGAAAAAAAGAAAAAGTCCCACCAATAAATGTATTTGGGCAAACGGGCAAAGATATGGTTCGGCTTTTGGCAGCCGAAAATAAGCTAAAAGATTTTGAGATAAAAAGAGTCAATGCCGATAAATTGACAATTAGGACTAAGTCGTTGGTTGATTTCCAGTCAACAAAAAGTGCATTAAATTCTGGAGATGTTCCGCATTTTACGTACACCCCAAAAAGCGAAAGAATTCAAACCTTTTTATTGAAGGGTCTGAACTGTGGTGAGGACACAGTCGATCTCCTTCAGGGGCTCCAAGAAGTTGCACCAGAAATACAATTTATTTCAGTTAAAAACTTTGCAACAAGGAGATCCATTGTGGAGCGCAAAAACTTGCCGCACTACTTAGTCCAGATTTCCAGCAAAATTAGTTCAAGTGCCCTGCAAAAAATACGGTACTTGAACTTCCGCGTGGTGAGGTGGGAACGCCTCCAGAAAAGTGAGGTCAACCAGTGCTACAGGTGTCAAAGATTTGGGCATTCGGCTGCCAATTGCGCCATGAAATATAGGTGTGTGAAATGCAAAGACGCTCATGCTCCCGGCGAGTGCAAATTGGCTCAGGTGGAGCCAAAAGAAAAACTATATTGTGTGAACTGCGGTGCCTTTGGTCATCCAGCATCATATCGAGGATGCCCCCGGTATCAAGATGCAAAGATTAAAGTCACTCCGGAACAAAGTCAAGCACACCGCAGTGTGATGCCTACCAACTTCGTCAAGCCCGGGGTGTCATTTGCACTTGCTGCGAGAGGACCAGCAGACAATGTAAATAAAATAAATAATGTAAGTGGCAATAATGAGCTGCTCCTTAAAATTTATCAGCTACTAAATTCCTTATCGGAGAGAATCGATAAACAAGATTCGATTAACATCGTTTTTCAGCGTTTAGGGCTTTCAAACGCCTCAAAATAAGTTGTCATCCAGCCACATTCCCACGGATAGGATTCGTCTCATCCCGATCAACGCCAACTCCATTGTTACTATACATCGGCGAGATTATCTCCTTGAGTTCATTGTTAAGCAAAAGCCTGACATCATGCTTCTCACCGAAACCCACCTCAGTTCATGGCACTCCATGACATTCAAGGATTTTGAATTCGTAAGAAACGATAGGGTAACAGGTGATGGGGGAGGTGGCACCGGGATATTGGTTCGAAGACTCTATCGTTTCCAAAATGTTGAAAAAGTCGAATTCAAAAGCTTTGCATCTCTTGAAGTGTCCGTTATCAAAATCTCACTGCCAGGTGGGGATAACCTCTTCGTTATCTCTGCCTATGCAACTGGTCGAAGTGTTCTCAAGCTCAAGGAGGAGCCCAATTCCTTGTTTGAAATACTCGAATTGAACTGGCTGCATAACTATTATATTCTTGCTGGTGATCTGAACGCCAAGCATACATCATGGCTGAACGCCACCAATAATCCAAGAGGTGTATTCCTGAAATCGTGGATAACAGAGAACCAAATTGAATACAGGTGCAATCTATATGGGTCGGAGTTCCCAACATACCCTAGGACAAATTCATATTTGGACCTCTGCATTGCTGACGATAGACTTGAATTCAGCTTTAATAGTCCTCAACGGAAACTGCAGGTGCTTCCTTATGATAGCGACCATAACGCAATCGTAATGGATATCAATCATCACAGGAATGATTTGTTCCTCATTCCAGTTCAACATGAAAATCATCGGTTGAATTTAAAAAAAAAACAGACTGGGGAAAGTTTCAAAAGAAGTTTAATCGGGAGTACCAGAAGCAATGTCCCCCTTCTGATGGTGGCAACTCTTGGTCAATGGTTCCTAATGACAGGAATCTAACTAACGATGAAATAGATCTCTATTTGTCGAAGTTAGAGAAGCTGAGGTTGGAAACGATTAAGAAAGTAGTTCCCAAGATTAAACATCGAAACAATATGGAAGTATATGAAACACCAGCCATTATAAGGTTGCAAAGATTGAAAAGCCTTCTTCTCACACGCGTCAACAATATTTATCGACGATTTTTGGACTACAACCATCCCTCGTTGCCTTCGTTCAAATTACACCTGAAGAATGTCCGGAACTTAATCCGGTCATACTTCAGGAGTGAGGTCAACAATCAATGGGCTGAAAAATTGAGGGCTATTAGCCCGCAGGACCCAGATGGCGTTTTTGCGAAAGTGAATAGCATATTCCGCAAGAAGTCTCGATTGAAGGTATCGAATCTTGAAGTCACTAGTGATGAGATAAATCTTCTCGATAGGGCTGGTATCGAAATTGATAGTACGACCCCGGATAGAAATGGAAACAGGATTATAGGTGAAGGGTTAGATAAACACCCTGATTGGAACACATTTTGAATTGGTTCATCTACCAAACCCTGAGAGAGGGAACTAAATATTTTCAGAGGTCGTTGAAGCAAAATTTCCGACTTCAAATAATTGATTATTGATTATTTTGTGAGCTATGAAGATTTGTGTTTCATATTTCGCAAGATAAACAACAAGAAATCATGTGGTACTGATGGTATTCCAAATGTAGTTCTCCGACATTTGACTGAGGCTGCTATTAGAAATTATTGCATATTGTTCAACAACATGTTTAGCAATTCATATTTCCCAAATGAGTGGAAAAGGCTAAGATATTTCCGGTCTTGAAGAAAGGAAAAGAATCTTCGCGCCCTAAAAGCTATCGTCCAATCAGCTTGCTGCCTAACATCAGCAAGGTGTTTGAAGTGATACTCGCCTACATTGATAAATATGAGTTGATGTCGAATCGCCAATTTGGTTTTCGTGCCAGGCATTCGACCACATGCAATAACGAAAGTAACCTCAGATACCTGTTGGAAACTAAATGATAGACAATGCGTTGGAGCATGTCTCATTGATATGGAGAAAGCTTTCGATACGGTGTGGTTAGATGGACTAGTTTTTAAACTCCTTTAGGATAAGTTCCCCAGACACCTTGTCGCCATGATGTGCAATATGTTATACGGGAAATCGTTTGTTGTAACTGATGGAAATCTGACAACAATGCGCGAGTTCAAGGTCTTGAATGGTCTACAGCAGGGAACAGTTACTGCGCCTCTGCTCTTCTCAATTTTTATTCGCAAGCTATTAAACGGCTTTGATTTTAACGTCTCGCCAACGCGATCATTGGTAGCGTTTGCTGATGATCTGATCATCTATACGGTAGACCGAAAAGCTACAATAGTTCAGAGGAATCTCCAAAAAATGTTCAATGATGTGCAGCTGTACACTGACTTTTGGCGAATGAAAATCAATGCGCAGAAGTGTGAAACAATCTTGTTTCGGACAACGCTGCAGGGGGTCAGTCAAGACCTGAACGTAATTGGAAAGATTTCCACATGATGGCTGGCGAGGGTAGTTTAGAACGAGTTCTACATAAATCCTGTGTTCGATACCTCGGTGTTTATCTCGATCAGTATCTGTACTATACTGAACATGTGAAAATCATGCTCAGTAAGGCACTTAAAGTAGTCATGGCCCTACGAAGACTCTTTCATTCTAAATATCAAAAGGTCAAAATTATCTGCTACAAGACCCTGGTTGGACCAGTTTTGACATATGGATGTCAGATCTGGTACAACCAGAGTGCTAGTACTATGGAAAAATTAAGAGTTTTCACAAGGAAATGTCTTCATGCATGTACTGGTTTGTACAGAAAGCCTGAGACGGATTGGAAACATTATATATCGAATAGAACAATTTATCAAACTACTCAAGTGACAAGAGTCGATATCTTCATACTGAAACTTCTTCGGAATCATATCGCAAGATCTGTGACTGTGAGTGGAAACCCTTGGATTTCACAGCCGTTCCACCCTACAGACGGGTATATAGCGACTTGCCTCGCTACTGGCTTCGTTCCTCCAGAAGCATTCGTGTATTTGGACATGAATCGATATGTTTTTGATTCTGACGGCGTCCCAGTCATATATCACATATGAAGACGGGCCACCGATAAGAAGATAAAATATCCTCCGAGTTTGAGTTCACGAGACCAACAATTCCAATGGAGATACTCATTTGCTAGATTCGTTGAAGCTGATCGAGCTGAGACGGCGCAATCCAAGTATTGGTGGCTGAATGACAATGTCTAAATTATTCGTGTTTATTTCCAGTTTTTGTGTTTTTCGTTATTTAGTTTTTGTGTTTCAGCTCATTATTGCTACATCCAGTATTGTTGTTTATTTGTGTTAAAAATTAGGTATAGGTTAGGTATATGTTGTGTTTATTATATTAGGTTAGAGATAAGGTTAAACGGTTAGGTTAGGAACATTATTATGGAATTTTTTAGTATAAGATAAAGTTTTGATAGAATTTATTAGAATTAAGTTAAAACATATTAGGTGTAGGATCAAAGTTCACTGTTGTGTTTAAATTATAAATAATTTTAGGATAGTGTTGGTTGGTTTTTTCTCCTTTTTCCAATTGAATTCTAAAAATGTGTAATAATCTTAATCAATTGAATTTGTAATAGTTTTTTTTGATGAAATGTGTTAATGATAACGTATAAATTTAGAGAGCCATTTGGGCCATTAAGTTTTTTGATAGTTATTGTTTGAAATTTGTTTTATATTCTTTGAAAATTTATATCGATTACTATTAAATAAAGCGCTTTTGACTTGACTTGACTCGTAGACAGACCTACGCTCATGTCAGAAGGATTTTGTACTCAACTTACAAAATGCAGTAACCAGCAACGCATAAAATCAAGAAACATGTCAAAAACGATTTTATTGGAGAAAATGTGAAATTCGATGATCATACAATTATTAACAAAGATGAACGAATTTTGACTTCTGAGGTATTTGTGATTGTTATACCCATAAATATCTCCCTTGATAATTTTTTCAGATTTTTTTAGATCACAGGTATTCAATCGCGAAGGAGGAAACACATTTTTCATGTATTTCCCCCCTCTGCCCTCACTGAAGCAAAAACAGTCAGTTTAAGAACTGTTTTGAAAAGATCGCATAAAAAACGTTTATTTGATACTCATATCGGCTACCTGTTTTATTGAATTTAAGGGTACCATTGAGATTTTATTCAAGAAAATGTAAAATCGATAAATCATACTATTACTAACAAAGTTGAGTGAATTTCGACTTCTCATGTATTTGTTGTTGTTGTACTCATCAAGGCCTACATTCAAGATTTTTTCAGATTTTTCGGATGAAAGGTGTCCAATCGCGAGAGGGAGAGTACGCGAAAAGCTCGTACATTTCCCCTTCCCCTGCCCCCCTTGGTTCCGATAAGGTAATTTTAAGACTTGTTTTGAAAAGATCTCATTAAGACCTTAAGACACCCTACTCGACTACCAATGGTGAAAATTTTTTTTGAGAGGTCACCATCCTATATAGGGGAACCCGCTTAAACCCCTTTGAAAAAAATTTCCACCCTTGAACTTTCAAGAAGTCGCCAATTCTGACCTTTCTACAAAGTTTGATGACTATAGCTTGTATATTTTCGGAGAAAAAGTGCTGTGACATACAGACGGACGGACCGACGGGCAGACGGACACAGGTCGTGATTGCAATAGGGTTTTCTTTTTTAGTACAAAACCCTCAAAACTTAATGAAAAGGCTCTCTAAATTTATACGATATCTGTTAAACAAATTTTATCAAAAAAACTATAGCAAATTCGAATTCATTAAGATTATTACATATTTTTTGATTTGATTGGCAAAAGGAGACAAAAAAACAACCTACACTATTCAAAATTATTTATAATTTAAACACAACAGTGAACTTAGATCCTATACCTAACATGCTATAACCTAATTCTAATAAAATTCAATCAAAAACTTTCTCTTATACTAAACAATTCTATCACAATATTCCTAACCTAACCGTTTAACCTTATCTCTAACCTAATATAATAAACATAACATATACCTAACCTATCCCTAATTACAAACAAACAACAAATGAATGTAGCAATAATGAGCTAAAACTCAAAAACTAAATAACGAAAAACACAAAAACTAGAAATAAACACGAATAATTTAGACATTTTCATTCAGCCACCAATACCTAGATTACCCCGTCTCAGCTCGATCAGCTTCAATGAATCTAGCAAATGAGTATCTCCATTGGAATTGTGGGTCTCGTGAACTCAAACTCGGAGGATATTTTATCTTCTTATCGGTGGCCCGTCTTTATATGTGATATATGACTGGGACGCCGTCAGAATCAAAAACATATCGATTCATGTCCACATACACGAATGCTTCTGGAGGAACGAAGCCAGTAGCGAGGCAAGTCGCTATATACCCGTCTGTAGGGTGGAACGGCTGTGAAATCCAAGGGTTTTCACTCACATATTGCGATATGATTCCGAAGAAGCTTCAATATGCTGATTGCTGGTCCTCTAGCAGCAAGTGCAAATGACACCCCGGGCTTGACGAAGTTGGTAGGTATCACACTGCGGTGTACTTGACTTTGCTTTGGAGTATATTTCACCTTTGCATCTTGATATCGTTGGTCAAAGTCAAGTCAAAGGCGCTTTATTCAATACTAATCGGTATAAATTTTCTATTCTTTGAAAATTCCAAACAATAAACATACAAAAATTTAATGGCCCAAATGGCTCTCTAATTTTATACGTTATCACTAAACATATTTCATCAAAAAAATTATAGCAAATTCAATTGATAAAGATTATTACATATTTTGAAATTCAATTGGAAAAAGGTGAAAAACCAACCAACACTATCCTAAAATTATTTATAAGTTAAACACAACAGTGAACTTTGATCCTACACCTAATATATTTTAACTTAATTCTAAGAAAATCAATTGATATCGGGGGTATCCTCGATATAATGCTGGATGACGAAAGAAACCGCAGTTCACACAATATAGTTTTTCTTTTGGCTTCGCCTGAGCCAATTTGCACTTGCCGGGAGCATGGGCATCTTTACACTTTGCGCATACATATTTCATGGCACAATTGGCAGCCGAATGACCGAATCTTTGGCACCTGTAGCACTGGTTAACCTCGCTCTTCTGGAGGCGTTCCCACCTCACCACTCGGAATTTTAGACACTTATTTTTTGAAGGGCATTCGGACTGGTTTTGCTCGAAATCCGAACGAAGTAAGAAGCCAAATTTTTACGCTCGACAATCGATCCTCCTGTTGCAAAGCCTTTAGCTGTAATAAATTCTATTTCTGATGCAAATTCTTGAAGCCCCAGAAGAAGATCGACTGTGTCCTTTCCGCAGCCGACCCTTCAATAAAAAGGTCTGGTTTTTCTCGCTTTTGGCGGTGTACGTAAAGTGCGGGACATCCCCAGAATTCAAAGCACTTTTTGCTGCCTGAAAATCAATCAATAACTTAGTTCTAATTGTCAGTTTATCGACATCCACTCTTTTGATCTCAAAATCATTTAATTTATTTTCGGCTGCCAAAAGTCGAACCATATTTTTGAAAGTTTGCGCAAATGCATTGATTGGTGGGACTTTTTCTTTCTTTTGATTAACATTGACAAACGGACCAGCAGACAAAACTTTTGATTTTTTCTCCCTATTTTTAATTTTTAAATATTCGATAAATTCATTCTCAGGTTTAGTAAAACAATGCTCCGCCTACGCTGAGGACATCTTCATGATCACGTTCCTGTTGCGGTTTCTTCAATTTTTTGTCTTCGATCACTTTTAACTTTACTTCTTTTTTTTCTTGATGTTTTCTTTTCCTTTGTTGAACGTTAATTTTCCAACTAATTCGTCTAGCGACTTTATCCGAAGTTTGAGCTCCTCGTTTTCTCTTTCATACTTCTCAGCTTTCTCGTTAGCATTGACTAACTGTTCGATCTCGATGACTGATAAAATTTTCGGTTTTTCTTCAGTGCTATCGAATCTTCGTTTTCGCTTTTTTCGCCCGTCATCGTTGGCAATGGACACGATCGTTCTAGTTGATGTCTGAAGCCATCGGGCTTCTTCATCTCGTTGCTTTTGCAGCGAGATTAGAGGAATGTTTATAAGCCGGGACTTCACTTGATACTTCTTCAGGAAAGAAACGTCAGGTAAATGTTCGAATAATTCGAAGGTGATGATTTTCAATTAAAAAATTATTTTCAACTACCTTTTGTGAAAAATTAATTAACTTTTAAAATTAATGACAGGAGCGATTAAAAACACGTCGATACGCAACGAAGGCTAAACATAGAATTGATATCACTTCTAAATCCAAAGTTGAAGCTGCTTGTATTAAATTTTGAAGTGAAATTTCTTTGCTCATGGCGTGAATAATGTTACGAAATAGCAAAACCGTTTAGGGAGCTGGCAGGCAGCGACGCGAGAGTCGCGCGACACATTTACACATAGTTAAGTGAAAGTATGAACACGCCGATTGCTATTTGCCCGAATATTTATTGGGAATAGTTAGATAGGTTGTGGGAAAAATGGCAGAGACGGAGGGTGCGTTGCCGAGCATGTCAATCAACTTTAAATGTTTCTTTTCATTTTAGATCCCCACATTCACTTTTGTTGGGCGTGGAACTCACGTACTGAACGTTTTTTAGATTTCTTGCTATAATACAGAAAAACTTGTTGATTCGAAATATTTGAAATAATCTGTTGTGAGGATACGTAGATAGGACATGTAATCTTAATATGTAACTTCAAATAAAATGGATATTATATCTGTCATGTTGATGACCTGATCTGTGGAAATTGAGGGTTAAACAACAAAAGTATTTGATTACTATTCTGGTTATCTGACCCTAGTTCAATTGTGTAATCAGATTAAAAATTGCTTTAACAATGAAATCGTATAGCATATAATCCACTGATACACGGGTAAGAGTATCTTTCATTGGAATAAATGCGCACACATAAATAATAATCAAAGTCAACTTTCTCGTTTTTATAATCACCGCATTTATTAATTCTTCTATTAATTTAAGATATTTTAATCAAATGTTACTTACTCTACTCTCTTTTTACAACAAACATTTTGTAGATTTTTATCCATCATCAGTTGATCTCTTAAATAAATTATAGAGCGAATTATGTGACCGTGTTCAAACATTCAGTAATTAAAAAAAAATACCTATACGTAAAAAACGATAGGGCGTATGTTACAGAGAACTTGAAATAAAAAGCTTTTGAAAAAGTCGTAATTATAGCAATCATCAAGATTGGAATAGACAAATATTAAAGAAATATCAGACTGCTTCACCAACAAAAAGATGATAATCGCTAATTGCTTAACAGTACTGGTAGGTGGACCAATTCTTGGGGGAAATGTATGGAGGCGATCAAAACTTAAAAATGATCATCTTACAACCTACATACAGCTAAATGTAGATGAGTTTACAAGAGCTCAAATTTATTATATAAACTTTTCTTTGTTAATTATAAATTACTGAATTTCCACTAAACTAGAAATCTTAAATTTTTTAGTGTATTAACAACACAGCATGCGCAGCATTGTCTATTTCTATTCAAATCTGTACATCAACGAATTTTCACTTTTCAAATTTCATCTTTATTTTGCAATATATCTCTAAAACAAATGTTCTTTTTGTTTATCAGTTGGGCGGGCTATGCGTCTCCCTTTATCCAGGCGGCATGATGTATTATATGTACGCCTAATAAATACTTCGTTAATTTTTCAAAAGAATGACAATTTTAAAGCATTTGACGCGTTTTTCTGTCCGTACTTATAACGTGTGACGTTAGATTACAAGTGAACATAACAAACACTTATACTTTCTCTTAACAATCACGGATACTCTCTTAAAGGAAATAAAATCGATTGACCATGTTTTTTTATAATTTTATTCGATTTTCTCATAGGCAAATTAGGACCAAACTTAACTTACAGTATATTAAAGGTGAATTTCCCGAGTAAGCCAGAACCTTCGCTTTAAGAAATTTATTTTTGGATGTTTCACAGTCAGCACATGATTTATGCCTGCAACGGTACATTAATGGAGAGACAGAACACAAGCTTGTATTAGAGTAAATGTCTTCTATATTATAATACAAAGCAATCGAGATCATGACTTCGCTGGAAATTCACCTTCTATTATAAATAAACCTACAATCTTTTAAATATACGTTCTATAATTTATTTGTTATAACTGAAAAGCTTTTTATTAATAAAAAAAACATACAAACTCAATTCAAATAAAATACATTACAGACAACTTTATGGAGAGGAAACTATCATTATTTATTGGATCATTCAATTAAGATGTCCGGTGATTTGGTCATCAATATTGGCGAAACCTTATCTTTTACCAGACGACTTACCAAGCATGTGACTTTCATAATCATTAGGTAACGACGCTCTCAGCTTAGACGCTGGCTGTGGGATAATGGTAATTTCATCATTAATTTTAAGGGGTTTGAGTAACGAGTCTCCACCCGAAATGGCTGTTAAACTAGTATTCCCGCCTGATTTCGATGACCCTCCAATGCTTGTAACGCTGAGACCACCCATGTTTGACGACGGACCACCACTTCCCATTGGATTATTGTTACTGCTACCACTACCGGCGCTATTTTTCTTTCCGTCCATCGCCTTTTTGGCAACGGTACTATGAGCTGTATACACATGATTTTCAAATTGCTTATACATTCCAAATGTAGCCGTGCACACTGTACATTTATATGATAAATGTGCAGGTTTTAAAGTCATATGATGGTCGCGTGAGACGTGGTTAAGCAGTTTCCATTGATACATCTGAAATTAATAAGACAATTATTACAAAAAAATTAGTTTACATTAATTTATGAGCATTGGTTTGAATCGCTTTTATCTAGCGAACAAAATTCTAAAATGTGAAGATTCAATTTAGAGTGTACATTGCGCTAATATGGCACTTATATTTCGTTTTCTCGAATTAAATTAAATGATTGATACTTCCGAAAGAAATTTAGGGTTTATTAAAAAAATATGTGTAGTCCGTGTAGTTGGACTTGCGCAGCGGTTCCCAAGTTCAAAATTCGTTGGTGGCAACGAATTTGTGCTTGTGGTACTTATGTCGGACTATTAGCCTACCCAGCTGTGATGGGTACTGATTGAAAAATCAGGTAATAATAATCACTTGATTGACCGTGACACTGACCATATCATCTCGATTACCGTTACGGTCATGAAATGAGATTCCCTAACAAATTTCAATGCCAAGGTTCGAATCTGACTAGTGCGCGATGATGATGATGATTATTATTATTATTAAAATATATATGTGTGAATATCATTCCATTTCAGCGACACCACTTTTGTTACATGTTAGATTCTATAAAATGCTAAGTTAAGCAAATTTTCATCAGTTTTCATTATGGTTCCAGAAAATACGAAATTGAGAGACAAGCAACTTGCTTGGATTTCCAAACGGGACGCACGTGATGTTTAAATATCAATGGCGGGACTCGGTGGATCCAGGCCCCCAGTATTAAGCGCATCTTATCTTCCCGATGCTGCGATCTCGCTCACCAATATACGATACCAATAAGGGATCTGTTGTTGGCTTTCATTGCAGTCATCTTATCGCTTGTTTTTCGTAGTGAACGATTCAACTGTTCGCTACACCTTAGTGTGCGTTTATGCGGTCAGTGCTCCTCTGTCCTTTCTTCATGACCATACGAATTGCGATTCTTTTAAAAACGCGCCAGTTAATTCAACCTATATACAGTGACACCAGGATTGATTTGCCTGCTACTGGCACCACTATGCATATATTTGTTCGATGACACCCATCGCGAAAATCTGTTAACCTGCCGCAAACTACCCGTGTTGCATTACCGCTTATTTATTTTTTTGTCTGTAAATTTTCGTAGTATGTATACGACTAAAAACAAAGATTCATACTATGCCAGCAAAAAAAAGGATTTCGAATTTGTTTTTAAACCGATGAAAGGTAGTTTATTGCACAACATTGTTGATTCTGCCACAATAATCGTGTCTGATGATCTCCACTTGCGGCTTAATCCTGACTACCAAAAGTACGATAAGCGTTGACATAAAACTCAATTAAATGGAGCAAAAGAGGTTGTAACAGCGTAAAAACGGATAATTTTAGAAAAACGTATAACACAGGGCATTTTGCCCGTAAGCCGAAGGTCTCTGGTTCGTTTCGTAGGCGTCAACGAAATTCAGTTCGAGTGATTCTTCGGACGGACTTTGTCTGTTCAGTTATGATACGTGCTGGTTTAAAATCAGAACGTATCGCAGCTAGTTGGACGGAAACACGGCCAAAGCGTGATAATGATCATATCACCTTATCACCTTGTGGAGTGCCGATACATTCGATCACGATAATGAGATACTCTAACTATCTCTAAACGAAGGCCCGAAAGAGGCTGTAGTGCTACGAAAAAAAATAACAGTTACTACGCCAGTTTCCAAACGACTGATTGCTACACTCTTTTAGGGCTTTGTAAAACGAATTTTGCAAAGACCTACTAGTTTCACGACCTGCCTCCGCGCGTCCGTGTATCACAGCAAGTTTTCCCAGAAACAATAGAAGCTACAAATCTCAAATTTTGTCAGAATGGTGGTGGTCTCTCAAAAGTGAATGTCATCGAAACTTTCAAAATATTTTAAGGGGGTCCACGCCTTACACCCTTAAATGATTTTTTTATCAAAGAAAGTCGATATTAAATGAAAGGATTAGAACTTTTAAAATCTGAAATAAAAAAGCCAGTTTGTGCATTAGGTTTCCCAAGGGAGAGGCAAAATATGCGGATATGTATCCCCCATCGCGATTGGAGACATTTGCCCCGAAAAATTCGAAAAAAAATCACAGCGATAGGTCTTTATGAGTACAAAGGTAACAAATGCCTCACTCACTTTTATATCATTTTGAATTTTATATTTTGCTCCATAAAAACCGAACGATACCCTTAAAAGTTCTCAAAACTTCACAATTATGTATATTAACATAAGACTCTTGTGTTCACCAAATTTCGTTGAAATTGAATCATAATCAAGATTTCAATTATATGGAAATACCAACAAAAACAAAATGTGGTGGTGGATGGTATGTATTTCAAATCGGCCCGGACATTACAATTGTCTTAGGACTTTTATAAAAATTATAAAAATTGCAAAAATACTGTTTTATGTGAATATGCTCGATTGGCCAAATATACAGAATATTTTTTTAAAACAAAACAAAATGGAAGCTGTTTGGTGTTTATGAAAGAAACCCTCGATCTTACGTATGTAATTGAATGATTGCTAATGCGTTCAACGGATTGTAGTAATCGAGCAGTCACACAAGCAAACTCCTCGAAACTTCCTATCTCCTATCCAAAATTTTAATGGCAGATAAAGAAAAATATTGAATTACTTCCATTCATAACCGTAATTTGTAAAATAGTTTTCTTTCATATTATCATTATTAAATGTAATTTTGTATCAATTTTCCTTTGTTATAAATTTAAACGTTTCCCTTTAATTATATTCTTCATGTGATTTAACTTTTATTACTATTTAGAATCTTATGCATTTTTTAAATCTGCCAATTAAGATTTAGGATATGGGAACACTGTTTTAGCACAGCCCAACGGTGTATTATATCACGGAATGTAAGTGAACCCGGCTGACCAAGCAGCTGATGGATTTAGCGGTACAGGGAGAGAGAAAAGAGGAAAGACAAGTTTTGGGACGGATCGTGGAGTTCAACTTGTACCACATAACGAGGAAGACGGAAAAACAACGGCGTTATTGACTTGGCCGCGTTTCGAAGTCAGAAATATTATTGAAATAAGATCAAATTCAATTTCAAAATAGCTTTCAAGTTTATAAAACGTGCATATGACATCGAAATTTATCACACCTGTTTTTTTTCATCGACACATCTCGTCCGTTTGCCATCACGTATCTTTGCATCTCATATTCGCGTGGTCATAAATCACTCAAGATTGTGGTTGCCAGCGCGGAACGGCAAGAGAAAAAATGCAGAAAAGTGAAAAGTGTTAATCATAAAACGGAACGCTATTAGGAGTGACGAAAACGCATCCGAAATTAATGCGTCGACCATTTAAGTGCTAAAAATCAGTTAATTAAATTGATTGTGTGCAAATTTGATTGTTTCATCGAAGCAAGTGCACACAAGAAGAGCCAAAGGTCCCTGACGGTTGCCGTAAAACTCGCAGGAACCCCAATCCTTCGCGCTTCAACTAAATATTTTGCATAAATCTTCGGAGTCTTTGACGGCCGACGTCGAGTGAAATCGAGTGGAAGAATACAAAGTATGGAAAGTGTTTGAGAGAATATGAATCCTACGATCTGCTGATCGAGAAATTCTGTAAAAATTTGACATCGTCGAGCGATTTTCTTTGCGTGTTGACAAACGTCTTGTGTCCAATAATAATCGGGGGGGGGTTCGATAACGCCAACGATTCTTGGTGCGAATAAAGGGCAATGATCCGCTAATGAGTGACTGGTTCTGGTGGAATTGAAGCAGCACATCGAGGAAGTGATTTGCAAGGGGTTCGGTTCGTGGTTGTTTGTGCGAAAATCATGCCGTTACGCCTGATAATTTCAAGAATAAACGCAAAACTGTGGTTACATTTGCCCATACACCTATCTTAGCTTATTTCACGTGTACCCAGATCCATATATGCCGATAAGGCCAATTATTTATTTAAATGTGGATTGTACTTTTGTCTCATAAAAAAGTGAAGTACGCAAAGTGAAATTGCTCGTTGAGAATATTTTCAACTTTAGTGTTAAAGTAGAAAGAAACCAATAGCAAAATGTGAATGGCGGGAAACATTCTTTTGTTTTGTTGCTCTCCATATTTGTTGCCATAAATATTGCTTAGAAAATGAAAACAAAAGTAAATCTTAATAGAATGTGTGAAATAAGTGAATAAGCGGAAAATTGCGTCATTAGGAAATTTAGTTTCAATGGAATACCAGTATCCAAAGAGGTATCCTGCGAGGTGAAATTGTCATTTTTATCAGGCCTGCACGCACAATAAACTCCCACGAAGGTAACGTTTGCATTATATAAAAATCCTTCAGCAGGATCGAATAACATCTTTGTTGGGGGTGTAAATTGATACGCTACTGTGGTCGAGACCATCAACGTTAGGATGGGAGCATACACAATATAATGGACTAAAATACATCTTGGAGTTATTATGGGAAAACTTTAGTCCTTGCCAAATGCCTCATACATACCATCCTGAAACTTGAATTAGAAATACACGAAATTGAACTCTTAACATTCCCTCTGCATTGTCAAGTTTGTTTTACACGCGTTGAAAGCGCAAAACATTTTTCAATTGCCCAAGTTGTGAAGCTGTTTCATACTGCATCCAGGAGCATCAAAAAGAAGATTCGAACAATCATTCCAAATGGTGTTTGTATTTGAAATATTGGTATGAATTTCATGAGTTAGATGATAGAGACATTGAGTTGGAAGCAGCTCCAATTTTGGATTTCAATAGGTTGCCCAAAGATTTATTTAGTATAATTGAACTGACCTCTAAGCGTCAAAAAGGCATGAAAATCTGCAAATTCCCGAAATCTTTAAATGAATTCCAGAGGTACGTAGCAATTAGTGACTTTTCTTGTGTAGCAACAATACTATACACAATACGCCGTACACGCGCATTGGTGGACGAAAATGATAGTTTAACGATATATCTTATCGGTGCACGCGATGAACATGCATTTTTACAAGAACCCCAGTGTGCATTTTTATCCTCTCACCTTCCATCGATAAAAGTATTCAACTTTTACCTTATTGGGCCATAAGTAGAAAGAATTTCTAAATCATTAACTTATAAAAGTAACTAATCACAACCGAGAGACTGTTATAAATCTTAATTTCGAAAAAGAACGGTTTGAAATTGTCGCACAAAATATAAAAACTGAAAGTGCTTTAGAGAAAATGCCACATTTAATGGCGGCATTCAATTGTGGATTTCATGTGTTTGCCGGTACGCAAAAAGAAACGTGGAAGCGTGGATACGAAACGTTATTTAAATTTGAAAACATTCCGATTATTTTAACTTCATATACAAAATTAGAATTACGTTACGACTTACGCGAATTTAGTGCATGCGGAAATTCGTTGGCACGACAATATCAGATAGTTGTTCATGGAGAAGAGAATTCGTTTAAGGATTTCAGACCATTGAGAAATATTGAGTTACATGATCAAAAAGAGTTAGTTTATTTTCAAAATGGCTATGTGAATATTTTAATTTTAAATGGCTCGAGATAGATGGTATGGAGCTTTGTAGTCAACAGGTGTACATACGAGTAAAACATTTTTATACTTCTATATTTAAACATACAAGCAAACTTTGTTTTTACTCTTTTTTTTTTGAAGACTAATTCGTCGGAAAAAAATAACTTTATTTTTGAGAAATCTAACATCAAGTTTTGGTTGAAAACACGTTATGTACAACTGTTTGACATTGGTACAAAAAATAGAATAAATAAAATGAATTGTTAAACCGTAACCAACGGTCTTTCTACTTTGTTTTACCTGACTAGGTATAGGACCCGCAATGATGGCAGGCTCCTCCTATAACATGGGCTATCCTTCGGGCGCGCTCCTCCGTTTTTTGTTTTTTAACAGGGACTCTTGCCGGGTTAGAGTGGCCTTCCGCTTGCGTGCCCGTTTATTGTATAGAGTTATATGATTCCATCACATAATTCTATAACATAAATTGACCACGTCTATATTTCTCATTTGATGAGAAAATTCATGCAAATTATGTTTGTATAAGTTTTCCACTCAAATGGGAAATATATGGCCAAGTCTACGTTTGGATCTTGATCCGGTTGAGAGGGTGCGAGGGGGCACCACATCCATCTGGATGCCCCACTTTTATTTGTGGGCCATAAGGATCGTCGGTAACGACGAAGTCTCCGCCAGTCCGTCCGTTTTTGCTAGGCCCAATTTGTTCTTTGAACAAACATAGCAACCCTTAGTATAAACGTTAAAATAAAATCGATTTTACCTTAAACCACAGAATTTATTTAAGAAATAGGTAAATGTATATTTCGGAATCAATCGTGTTCCTTCTTCAGTACCAACTGACTTATTTGTCTAAAACATCAACCTTATATACTAACAATATTCAATGAACGAGAAACCAATTAAATAGTAATTACAAAAGACAGTCATAAAAAAAACTTAATTGCTGAGAATATACTCGTACTCAAATGAACTTAAATAGGGGTGATGACGCGTTACCTGTATCATGATTCATCGCTGGTGTTGTGGAATTGAACTCCCCGACTCACAAAATCTCGAAATGGTTGTTACAGCGATTTAACGACATCTTTGGTAACAATATAAGCGCCAAAACCGTCAGAAAAAGTCAAGAAGCGGTGATCAGACTCCAAAATTGCGGCAGTATACTCGATGCGGAACTTTTGGTTTCGTTCGACGTAAACGCATTATTTCCTAGTATTCCGGTAAGGGAAGCACTAGTCTTATTAGAACACCGTCTCTTAGAACTGAGACCAAATGAATGGGAGTGGCGCAAAGAGGTACGCAGTCTAATGAAGCTAACGCACCTGTGCATGAGTGAAAATGATTTCACCTTCAGAGAGCGATATTTTAAAGGTACAAGTGGCGTAGCTATGAGAAATCCATTATCACCGCTCATAAGTGACATTTTCATGACCAACATTGAAATGATCCTAGAAGAACTAGGTTTCCTTCCCAGATTTTGGATCCGATACGTTGATGACATCTTAGCTATCGTAAATAAGGACAAATTGGAGCATACACTCACGAGTATCAATTCGATCCACAAAAATTTACAGTTCAGCATGGAACAGGAGAAGGACAACAAGCTGTAATTCTTGGATATAAATATATTCAGGAACAATGGGGCATTGAATTTTGTAATTCATAGAAAAGCAACGCAAACTCACGAGGACAATTCCAGCAACGTCCTCACAGTTTTTCTCAAAAGATGGCACCATATCATGCTATGATTCACCGTATGCTGACCATCCCGCTATCAAGTGACGAACGACGCAAAGAGGAATCCTACATAACCAAGAACGCAGAAATGAACGGATACAAGTTTGATACGATCCGGAGTATAGTCAGAAAAAAGGAAAATCAACTCAAACGTAACGGATTAACGACACTTGGTATACAAAACAAACACATGGATACCATCAAACGCGCACCAGTGAGACACACTAACGTCACAACAAAAATGAAAAAGATATTGAAATCTGGAAACAACGAAATGGTACCATCTAGCAGGAAACTAAAATTAGGAAGCCTTCTCAGGTCTGTCAAGGATCCTCGCAAAGTCAACGAACAAAGCGGAGTGTACCAGATCAACTGTCCCGAATGCAACATGGTCTACATCGGACAAACAAGACGTCCAGCAACTACACGGTGCAAAGAACATCTGAGCGAGGCGGAAAATGCAATTAAAAAGCAAAGAGGGAATAACGACATACGATCGGCAGTCGCGCAACACATTGTCGAATCAGGACATATGATCAAGACGGACAATTTGAAGGTCATAAGCCAGGTAAGCGATATACGGAAGCTAGATATCATCGAAAGTATTGAGATTCAAAAAATTCCACAAAACCAGCGAATGAATCATGATACAGGTAACGTGTCATCACCCCTATTTAAGTTCATTTGAGTATATCCTCAGCAATTAGGTTTTTTTTTTTATGACTGTCTTTTGTAATTACTATTTAATTGGTTTCTCGTTCATTGAATATTGTTAGTATATAAGGTTGATGTTTTAGACAAATAAGTCAGTTGGTACTGAACAAGGAACACGATTGATTCCGAAATGTACATTTACCTATTTCTTAAATAAATTCTGTGGTTTAAGGTAAAATCGATTTTATTTTAACGTTTGTACGTACCGCAGCAAAAAAATTCCGACACTATACATATTAACCCTTAGTAGGTTACCTCGACCTCGACACCAGTCGATCGGCATTCGACCCTTTTAATTCGTGAACGCGAAATATTTTTGTGGTGGGTCCTTGTGCTAGGGGGAAAGAACCCGCCCCACGACACCGCAACGCTAGCCTGCCAGCGCATTCACGCGTCCCCAGACAACGCCAATCTCAGCGGATTCCAACATCCTCTTCCTCTGAGACAGCAGACCATCGCTGCAGTCCTGAACGGACATTCCTATACCTACTATCACTAAAGGATTAATAAGTAGTTCATTGATTCGTGTCATCAGAAAAGCGGTTTTGAACCCTACGATGGATAAAAACGGTTTGTATGCAATCAATCATCTTAAGTTAACATTTCTTCTCGAATACCCGACTCATTTGTTCTCTTCAATACGTATAATAAAAACTGAGCACAAATCCAGGGTAATAATTCCTGGCCCAAAGGTAAAATTCGATCAATATATTTTATATGTTACATTAAATCCAGAGCTGGTCCAATCTGAGAGCTCGTCACAATCATAATTTTATGGGGTCATCCCATATAACGGGTCGAATTAAATAATTTTTTGAATAAATTGTATGAAAATACAGCTTTGACTCCAAAGTTTAAAAAGCCATTAATCAGTTTTGAAAATATATTGCAAAGAAGAATTGCTAACAAGATGCTTAGGATCGGAAACAAAAAATACTTTAACAATTGATCTGAACTTTCGCTAATTAACATCTCCATGCTGGTCCGAAAATAGTCGAAAAAGCTTTTTGCCGTAACAATCCTTAACGAAAGATTCCAAAATATTTTATAAAAATATTAAATACAGTGAGCTGTTCAAGTAACAACATAACGCAAGCATACAATACGGACCGGACATAATAGATTGATGGTGAGCCAACATTTTATTAATGGGAAATGTATTTTTCTAACTGGTAAGCATATAAAGAATTTCCAAATACATCCAACCAATTCAAATGTACGAGTATGTACTTTTCACCCGAACTAAAATAATTTTGATTAATCAAGCCGTTCATTTTTCATGTTAAAATAGTCCAAAAAAACCAACCCAATTTCTGGCCAGAATTTTCTAAAACATACCAAATATTCAATTCTCATAGTTTTTGAAAATCGTGGTTCCGACCATTGGAATCGTAGTCATCATAGAGGAACCCCATTTTCGATAGTGGCGATATAATTGCTAATTGTTCATTTTCCTGTCCGAAACTTATTATATATTTATGAATTAGTAACGAATGAATATGTTATATAAAATTCGAAGTTTTTTTTCACAAAAAGGAATTGTTACAAAGGGTGAAGTGCCATTACCCCAGCTAGGCACCCCCCACACTGGTTACGGCGCAAATCTCCCTTCTAGCTGCAGTATGCAGCCACGTTTCAGCCAGGACAGGCTTCTCACCGTGTAGGGGGTGACAGCAGACTGTCGTGCAACTCCAATTAGTACACCAAGTAGCTCAGAAATCGCAATCCCAAACAAAGCCCCTGATATACAAAGTGAAATACGCAAAGCTCTGCATCGAGAAGAACAGAGCAGCTGGTCAAAACCATAAACTAACGAAAGATGCTAGGCCATAGAAAGACTACTTCTAAATTGTCAAAAATCTGGACATAACGTTCAACTCAGTCAATACATCCGACCAAGATGAATTCGCAGGAACGTTAAGTAAATCATTCTAATGAAAAATAAACTTTGTTTTAATTTTTTGCAGTTTTTTAGGATAACAATCTTCACGTATTTAGCGATACGCACACAGCACGAGATGTAGACAAAAGCTATCCATGACTGGATTGTCAAACTAGGGGAATCGAAAATTGTTGACGACGGAAGCGAATATAAAGGGTTTTCCAATAAGAGTTGTTATTTTGAATAGCCCGCTATTTCGGTAGATGTCACTTTTTGTCATTTTTTGACATTTGACAAGTAGAAACTACGCCATTAATGAAAATGGATCAATACGCGCTTCAATAACGCATTGAAATTATTAAAATTCACTATAAAAATGGTGAAAATTTGTCAGAGACGGTTCGTAAAACTCGAACATTTTTGGGTCGTCGTGAAGCACCTCGTCGGACCGCAATACAGAAATTGGTGGAAAAATTCGAGCTGTTGGGACGGCTTAGTGATGTCAAGAATAAAACCAGCGCACATCACTCAAGAACAGCCGAGAATATTGCTGCTGTAGCCGAAAGTGTTGAAGAAAAGTCAGGTTTGTCTATTCCTCATTGTTCTTTGGAATTAGGCATTCCACAAACATCATTACACCGTATTTGGCATAAAGATTTGGGTCTTAAGGCTTATAAAGTCCAGTTGACACAATAACTCAAGCCAGTCGATCAACAACGTCGTGTCTTTACTGATTGGGTCCTTGAAATGCATGAAAATGATCCGCAATTCCTTCGAAAAATCATCTTGAGTGATGAGGCCCATTTCCACCTCGGTGGCTTCGTCAACAAGCAAAATTGTCGCATCTGGGGCTCGCAAAACCCAAGAGTTATTGTTGAAAAGCCTCTCTATCCTCAACGTGTGACTGTTTGGTGCGGTTTATGGTCCGGCGGAGTCATTGGACCTTACTTTTTCGAAAAAGAGGCTGGAGCAACAGTTACGGTGAACAGATTGCGCTTTCGAGAGATGATTAATGATTTTTTATGGCCGGAATTGGATGGTATTGATTTGGACAACGTTTACTTGAAACAAGACGGCGCTACGTGCCACACAAGCAACGAAACCATTGATCTTTTACGGGAAAAGTTTCCGGACCGTGTTATCTCTCGAAGAGGTGATCACAATTGGCCACCGAGATCTTGTGATTTAACACTTTGCGACTTCTACCTTTGGGGCCACGTGAAAGAGAAGGTCTACGCCAACAGTCCAGCGTCGATTCAAGACCTTAAAGATGAAATTCGTGAGGCTATCGAGGACATAGGGCAGCCACTTTGATATTTGGTTTGGAAAATTGTGGTGGTGGTGGTGGTGGTGGTCATTTGCCTGATGTTATTTTCCAGTATTAACGGCATACCTTCCTCTTTATAATGAAATAAACATCCGATCATTTATATTAAAAAATGGCATTTTTCTTTTAATATCAAAATAACACCTCCAATTGGAAAACCCTGTATTATCGCCACACCAGTCTACAAGATCATACTAATAAAGATCAAATCGTTTTTTAGGACTGGTACGAGTACTGGCCGAGCGCGGAAAACGCCAAGGATAGACTATTTCGATGTTTTAATCTTTGAAGATTCTGCTAATATACTAATCGTTTTGAAATAATGAAGGTACTTACTCTTCCACAAACAGGACACCGTCCAGCGTCTTTTCCCTTATTAGCCGCCTCTTGCATTGAGCTTGTCACAAGACCGTGCGATCCCAGCAAGTGACGTTCCAAACCTTGATCCGTGAAAAATCGGAATTGGCATTTTTGACAATTCAATGGAGGCCGATTATGAATCATTTTAGGGTGAATCTAAATCGAAAGACAAATATTTTAATATCAAACTATGCAATATTTTCTCAAAAGAATCAATTCCCACCTTGACTTTATGCATCCATTGCATATGGTTCCTAAGCTGCTCTAAATCCTTGATATAGCCGTCACATATTTCACATATAACAAACGAAGCTTTACCACCTGCACCCGTTGGAGCTTGACCAGGCTTCATACCAGCCGCGGCTGCTGGTGGTTTTGGAGGCATAGCTGCAGCGGCTGTCAAACCAATAGCGTTGGAAATATTTCCAGGTTGCCGAGGGAGAGGTGTGATCGATATACTCGGTTGTTGTCCGACATTCTTCTTCATATTTTGTTGTGATTGTTGCTGTTGTTGAGGTTGCTGTGAATTATAAACAAATCAATACATAAAATGCGTAGTTACCCGACGAAATTATATTCACAAGCCACACACACAAAGAAGACAAAAATTACTTTACTTTTTTTTTACTTCGACAATACAAGAGTAAAACATTACTATATTTTTAAACACACATAAGCGACTTTACGGGACTTAAAATAATTTTGATTGTTTCACCAATTATTACCTACCTGTAGACTTAAGGTATTATGAGGGTTGGGCAGAACAGCCAGGTTCGAACCCGCTACCTAAACACAAGGAGAATAAACAAAAATACGAAAATTATGTCTTCGTTCGGACTATCTAAACATTTCACTATTTTGTAAGTTTTCGTAAGCAGAAGGTTATTAATTAGCTTTGATTCTTGAGAGTCGGAAATGGTATTAGAATTCGCCTGATCAAATGCAAATTGTTATCAGCATGCAGTTTACATAAAAATATGTTCGGTTCGCTTTTGAACATTATTTCAACATATGAGTAAACACTTTCTCCGCTTAGAGAGAGTCAAGTTTTTCAACATTCGATTATATATCTAGGAAACTAAATTCCGAAGGTTACTTAGGAAAGTAACATGCAGCTTTGAATGACGTTTTGGGTTTGTTAGAATTAAACGTAATTAATCAAGTAAGCAAGAGACTTCTCAATAATACTTAGGACGTAGAACTTAAATTTAAAAAAACCACCGCTAACACAAGGTAGGGCTACTAAAGCTTACTCTAAACACATCCACCACCGGATTTTTAACAACCCAAACCAAAATTAAAATAAATCATCAACACCAAATACCTAGTCCTTACCTGAATAATTTGTCCGCCTGGAGCTAATTGATACCCAGTCGGCAACACAACTCCGGGTAGTTGGGGTCTTATCGGAGGGCTTCCACGAATCTGGCCAGCAGGGTTGGCAGGCATTCGGGGAACTATAGTGGGCCGACCACCACGATTCCTTGCGGGTTGTGTGACAGCTGGTGCAGCTGCACGAGCTGCCATTGCTGCTAGCTGCGCCTTCTGTGCAGCCGCTTGCGCTGCCATCGCCTAAAGTTTCATTTAATTCCAAGTTACCCTCAAACTATAAAATTACACGCAACAACTTCACATACCTGATACGCTGTTGCCGTTCCTACCAATCCATGACGAGGTTTGATTCTTGGGATCTTGGCCGGGGCTTCCCAATCATGAGGTGGTTGTAAATTAACTTCAGGACGGAATTTCTTCGCGCACACGGGAACATGCCGAGCAAACTTCGCCTTACCATTCTCCTCAAATGGACAATTTGGACATTGATTATAAGCCAGAGCCTTCTCCAAACGACCCTTTACATTATGCACAGCCTCCATGTGGAACAAAATGTCATGAGCAGGCCGAGTTTCGTACGGGCATAAGTTACATTTGTACAAATACTGTCGCATATGAGGCGTTTCGTAGTGATGTGCCATAGCTAATGCTGATTCTGATTTGAAGTTGCAATACTCGCACCGTTTCATTTCGAACTTGAAGGGTTCGTTTCGCTTCTTGCTCGCTTCAATATTCTTCTGTAAATTGCGGATTGCAAGCTCAGTCTCCGCAGTAGCCGATTTCATGGATTTACTGAGCTTTCGCTTCTGCAGCTTCAACAAATCGGTTTGAACATACTCTTGAACTAGATTGATTCCAATGTCAATGAAAAATTTTCCCAAAGGACCTTCAAAGTAGTTTTCATTTTTCGGATCATTTTTCTTATCATCCGTTATCGAGGCGCCGGGAGAGGTTTTAGCCGCATCTGGCTCCAAAACGGCTTTTATTGTGTTCAAATCTGTTTTCGAATCCTTGATAAGAACTTTAGTCTGCATTTCACTATCAGACGCTTCTTCGTCCGTAGAAGTGTCTAATTCGTCCCACGAATCGTCAGGGTTTTTACTCTTTTTTTTCTTTTTACTTTTCTCTCCATCCGTTTTCACCTCAGTATCTCCTTCCGCTTTCGACTCTTTGGAAGCATCAGCACTTTCTTTTTTAGCATCTCTACCAGACCCCTTGATATGCTGTCTCAATTTTTCAATTTCCCCCTCCAGTTTGGTAACAATATCTTTCAGATTCGTTGAAGGCGGTTTTTCGTAAATATACGGCACAATAAACGAAGGTGCTTCCAATACAAACATATCGTCAGTCAAAGCAGGTAGCAGAGTGGGATTTGAGATCGGCAACGTTGGAGACTGAGTCACAGTGGGAGTAGTGGGCACAAGTTTTGGAGGTACAGATAGAGGCGCTAATCCTGGTCGAATATTATTTGGGAAAATTCCTTGAGGTGTAACTGCGTTTATTGGCAACGCTACCGGTGGCGCTTTGTTGGTATTTTGTGACACGAGGCCTGTTCAAATCAAAATGTTAAAAAAAGTTTTAAGAAAAAACCAATACCAAAAGATTCTTACCGACAGATTGAGCGAATTGCTGCTGAAATGATTGTTTTAATGCTGCATCGTTGAACGGTTGTTGCATTAGACTTCGTGGATCTTTGATTGTAATTTGACCCACATGCGATCCTGGTAGAGCAGTAGGTGTTAGGTTAGGAGTCGTACGCGCTTTCTTAGATGGTGGCACATCATCAACGATTTCAGTAATATCATCATCCTCCATTTCTCTTGGTCGCGCGTTGCTTTTCCTTTGTCGGTTGGCATTCTGTTCCTCGTTCGTTTCTTTCTCTTTTTTGTCGTCATCTTCGATAACAACACAATCATCGCCGCTCATATCCTCATCAGCCGATGGCCGGTTTGGTTCAAGTGCAGGCGCTTCCCTTTGCTTCGAAGCGTCATCCTCGCTCTCCGAGTCAGATGGTATTATCACTGGTGCGTCGTCGTCCACACGACTTTTGGCGGACGCTGAGTTTCCATTTCCTTTTGAAGGTTGTGTTGTTGTGGAACCTACTTCCATTTGCTCAACGGGAGGTTGCTCTTTAACGCTTGGTGCCATTTCAGCACTTGTAGGGGCTACAGAAGGTCCCGATCTCTCTGGTTGTGCATCATTTTCATCCTCATCAGACTCAATGATTGTGATATCGTCTATTTCATTTGCTGCCACTCTTGATCCGTTCATTTCTCCATTTTCTTTGGCTTTATGTTTCTCGAAGGTTTGTTGGTTGTTAGAACTTTGAGATCCTTCATTTTCAACAGTATTGGACAGAGATTGAACTTGTGTTATTTTAAACCCGTTTTCCTTGAAACCACTTTCACTTTTTCCACTATTTTGACTACTCTGTGAATTTTCTTCCTCTAACGGATCATGTTGCATTGAATTGTCATTCGTTGTTTCTTCTCCTTCTGTTGCCACGTTCGCTTCATTATCACGCGAACTCAGATCTTCCTTTGGATCATCTTCGACATCGTCCTGTGAATTCTCATCATTGGTTGTCGTTGACGTTCGCGTGTTTTCATCACCCTGAGAGTTATCAGCTTCTTCCGCGTCTGCATCATTGTTGCTTTGCTGATCACGCGACATTTCATCTTCAGCTTCAGGTAAATTATTTTGTGAATTTTCCTCAGAATGTATCGACGGAGTTTTTGTCAATTTACTATGATTTACGATACTGAGACCTGATGAGTTTTTGATTGATTCTGCTTTCGCTATTATCGGAAGTTTTGATAGGGAATTATGATTTTCTGATACATCTGAAATTCCATTTTCAGAGGATATTTGTGAATCTTCTTCCGTATCGACGTCCATTGGTTCGCTAGGAGCACATGCTGCCGCTGTTAATTTACATACACCATTTACATCACCATTTACTGCTGCTGTTGTTGCTGGAGTTTCCGATTGTTTTTCCGGCAGAACAGCACCAACTTCTCCCATCGTCTATTTTTAAAGAATTGATTGCGATTGTTGTTAATTTTGATGCTTTTTAAATCCTGAAATAGGAAATTATATGAATTATGAAATTGTACATTTTGTTTTAAGTTTAAAAGATTAAGTTGTAAGTATGAATTGTATGAATTGTCTCTATTATGTTCTCCGAAAAATATTGGTAGGTAATGCGAAAATGTCAAAATATAAGGAGGGTCTTATCGCACTTCCCATACTAATTCGTATTTATGTCAGCAAATGGACATGGTCTAATGTTGCAGGAAGAAGACTAAAGGGTATCTCGTTTGCAGCAATATATCACGCTGTTACAAACTAACGTAACAATTTCAGAACTTGTGTAATAGTGTACCCATGGCTCGTCTGTAGTGAAGATTCGCGTTAAAAAAAACGTCCCCCTCCACCTCGTATTGCGACAGTAAGCGACGACAAACTTCCAACCGCCCGAATTTTCGCTCGAAGTTCACCAGTTTAGGAGCCCATCGTTAATTTGCGATATTGAAGGTGTTCGTGGATGATAGACTCTACACTACCAATACTGATGACGAGTTCAGCCGAAATGTCTCGAACATTCATCCTACGGTCCTCCAAAATGAGTTGTTCTACGCGACAAATGTTGTCTAGTGTGATGCTGGTTCGCGGTCATTGATCATGTGGCCCATTCTCGACGGTTTCGCGACCATTCTTGAATGCTTTGGCCCATTTAAACACAACAGCCCTACTCAGGCACTCACTACCGAACTGATTTCGCAAACGCAGAAAAATTTCTGTGTTTTTAACGCCTTGCAACACTAAAAAACGAATGACAATACGTTGTGCAACGGCGGTCGGCACTTGACGTTCACTCATGGTCGTAGCACGCACATGAAACATGCACTCCCGACGAAAACTATGCCACACTGTCCGTAAGGGACCCAGCTATCACATACTCAAACCACGACCTTCAAAACATACATGCGCGCCATCTACAGCATTTGTCTCGATCATATTTGAACCACCTTCGTATTATCGATAGGATTGCGTGCTGTGAATTTGGATTATCTGATATAGGCTTATATTGTTCAAACGTTGTTTAAATTGCATTTAGACGTTGAAGAAAACCATGGAGCCAGTAGATTTTCAAGAAAGACGCTTAAATGTCTGTCGCTTACTTTACCGGAACCAACTCTTATATTGCATACATATCCTAACACATTCTGACTCTAATCTGCTATGGGGGAAAAATTTCGAACAGATTGGTTTCCATCCAGGTTGGCAATCATTTAAAAAATTTGATGGTTTGACTTCATCCAACTGACTGTGTCGCACTCATCGGGTGCTTATTCAGTGGCAACAGTCAGCTGGTTTTGTTTTGTCTTGCTGCTTATAAGCAGGAAAACCCAACGTGATAGCAACTTATAGTATACTTGGTGAAAAGCACAACTCATGCGTTCAAATGATTTGTTTTATGGTTGCCTACCTCTTCTCGAAAGCACAATATGCATTTTATACAGAAGTTGTCATTGATGTCATCAGAAAAGCGATTTTCAAGCCTAAAATGATTATTTAGTCCTTTTGGTAATAGCACTCGCCTGTCCACTTAACTTTTTAGTGTTGACTTTGGCATGTCAAATGCCCAATATCGGAGAAATCAAGCGGATTGGCAGCTTGACGCAACTGTTTGGTCAAAGATCACTGGGGAACGTGGTCTCTCAAACATTCTTAAGGAGCACATGTAGTCTTCTTTATATGAGGCATCTTCCAAAAAGGTTTCGCGGTACACATTCGCATTGATATTGACTCCATGGTCTAAAACACCAGTGAAACGCAACCATCGACAGTCAGTTTGGATGTCCAAACAATTATTAAATAATATATGTATAATTATAAATTAATTTATTAAAATTTATATATTTTATGTCCAAACATTTATATCGAGCTTCCGTTCAAAAAAAAATCGATCCTTTAGTATTTGGAGATTGTTCAATCCGGAAATGTTTCGCACAGGAAAGGCCGATATTCAGCAATTAGTAAGGTTTGTATAAGCGAAACCGCTCCTCCGTTTTATCCAGCCTAACACTTTGAGTATCGTTCAAATCGTGAGCTTTCGTTTCCTAATACATTTCAATTTCCATACGAATAATTTTTTTGCATAGAACTGAAACGTAAATACATTTCAACGAAGCAATTAAGTAAGCTGTATTTAAGTGAAATATGGTAACTGTAGTACCAGCGGTTCCGTATACTATATTCACCGATGCTTCCAATCTCACGGTGGGAGCCTTACCGCATTGAGACTTTTCTCAAAAAAGTAAGATAAATGAAAATGAATTACGCTGCACCGCCGATCGGAATTATTAGCAATATACTAATTTTTTATAGGCATTCCTTTATTATACTCGTATATACTGATTATCACAAATACCTTTAAAATGTAAAATTATCAATATCCCTGCCGCAGTTCCTACATATGGACTAATGAGTGAATTCAAAGCTAATATTCACCAGATGTTCAAAATGCCGTTGCCAATGCCTTGTAGAAGTTAGTAAAGCTCTGTCTAGACCTTCAGACATTAGCAGCGCAAGTCAATGATAATAAATTACAAGTCAGGCACTAACTTGTCAGGCAACTAACACTAACCAGTACCTTCTGTGAATATCTGGGGCATCTACAAGAATATTGGAAAGCTATTATCTTTCCTGAACGCATCGGGTTGGATTTGGAAACACAGAGACTCCTACCATGCCCATCAGTTCGATCGAGGTGTGGCTTCTAAATGGCAATTAATTGATTGCTTCTTGGGGTTCCAAAGAAAAAGAGCTACAACCAACCAACCAAAATACAAGAGAATTTACAATAGAGCTTCTTCTTTATAAATCAAACCTGTTCAGATACCAAGCGCAATTAACTCATACTGCAATATCTTATCAAACACTGCAATGCCATGGAATTCTTGCAACACTCATAAAATTAAATGAAATTTGATGAGAGTATTCCACTCACTAGAGGCATATCCTACCAGTTGAGGCATATCCTGCCAGTTATATTTTCGAGAAATAGTCGGCTAAGAGCCGACATAACAAAACTCCCTTAGAAATTTCTAACCAACGACCATAGCAAATTGCAAATAGAAGAGATCGAAACCAAACAAGCTGCAAAAGACGGTAACTGATGTATCAAAAGTACAACATTCTACAAGAGTCAGTATATTTGGAGATGATGTTGCTTTGGTAAGCCCATTTTTACAATTGATGCCAATCATGGGATAGCCTCTGTTGGAAACACGTTTAGCATTAAGCCCCTAAGATCATGCTAAACTGAACAACCGAATGGGGATGGAGAAAGAGCAGGCGTTACTGCCCTGCTTCATAATCCCTTTTGAAATTTTAAACTATGCAAGTGTCGCATTCTCAGTATTCTTTGTCGAAGAACTAGAAGCAGCGCCTCAGATAGCATTGATTTAGCGGAATTACTTATTTAGAACTTTGAATAAGACCTCATTATATCACACTCCAGGAACAAAACGGTTCGGCAGGAGATCAACGATCGTGAATCGTACAGTATTTTTCGCAGAAATAGTTTGGAATGGTACAAAAAGTATGATGTCCTTTAAGATTTATTTCACTCACGCCTAGAAAAAACATTCGATGAACTGCCTTCTTACAAAATCAAAATCTCAGAAAAATCAAGACAAGATGGACATTAAGTGATCCACAGACGAAAAACGGGAGTGCGCAGCCTCTACGACACCACACGAAATTAGCCAGCCACTCATTGCTACGAGTAAAAACCGAATTATAACCTCAACTTACTTTCTACACAGTCGTGTATATAAAATGACGTAAATATCGGTTGATGGAAGGACCCCCAGACGATTTCCCCATCAACAAAACGGTCGCATAAAATTTATATACGAAATATGCGGGCATTTCGAAGAACCAAGTGTGATACAGACCATTTTCTCATAAGGGATGAATGTAGATGTCGGATAGCTACTAAAATTAACTCGAGTGTGTGACGAAATCACAAGCTCAACAGGAAAATTAAAAGGGAGTCTGTAAAGGCTAGGTAAACGTCCAACTTATAAGATGCTTGGAAAGTACCGATCAGGCGAGTGAACACGAGACCAACGAACAAATATGGCAAGAAAAATGTCATCCTAAATAACGCCGTTTAAGTATTGGAACAACGATAGCCCAGAACAAGAAATGACTGGGTTGAAGATAGTAGGAAGGTAACATGGAAAAAGTAGAAGTACTGAAGAAGTCTTAAAAGTAAAGAAAGAACGAAAGAATTCTATACGGCGGAATAACATTTAAACATTCAAATTAAGGAAAATCGTTTCGTTTCGATACAAAGTCAGAAGATCCACTAATAGGCGCTGAAACTGTTAACAAGTAGTTTTGACTGCTTTTGGGCTTAATTCTTAAAAGATGGTTGCGATAAAAATAAAATTAAGCGGCAAATAGCATAACGAAAAAAAAATATTTTTTAGTTCTCCTTCTGATGAGGTCCAAAAATTTCATCGTCAAAACAACTCCCAAAATTTTGATATGAATCATATACTTCTCTACGGTATCGAAACGGGGACACTGACGGGAATATCTGAAACGACAAGTTCTTCGAACTGTCCAACGAAAAATCCTTCGTGCTGTGGAAAATCCGATATAAAGGACGTGTTGTGTAGGCTCTTTGACCAGCGGGAAGCCAACGAGTATACTGAAAACTAGGTTACCTAGGATGGTGTTGCAGGGACAGATTGAAGGCTACCGGCCACAAGCAAGGCCACCCAAACGATGCGAGGATTCAGTTGATGTTGACAGCAGAACGTTGCTAAGAATATCGAACTGGAGGACGCAATCAATGGATCGAGAAGACTTGGCGCGATGTTCGCAGAAGGCCAGGATCTGAATTGGACTGTAACGCTATCCAAAACGAATATTTTTAAAGGCTTCAGTTCGGTATTTACTATGAGTACTCGAAAAATATCCAAGCGTCATTGAGATATAGGGTTGTGTCCTTAATTCATACAGAAGTATCTGAAAAAGAAGTTTGTAGCAGTGGCGAGGCGTCCATATAAGCCGATTCCTATCGTGTTTCCTTCTTATAAATTCATAATTCCTGAATTCAAAAAGGAGGTATCGATTTCAAGGCATTCATCACTATCAGTATGCGTTCCCCTACGTGTCGTATTTTACATTGAACACTTAAATACCAATTTTCGGACTAACAGTACCTAAAACAAATGAAAGATTAAGAATGTTCCTTAACAAGCACTATTTTTATTTTTTTTTTTTTTCTACCAGATACTGATATTTCGGGGACTAATTCTCTCCATCCTCAGTGGCGATATTCTGAAGCTATGTCCTCTTTACATTGGCTTTTATAACAAAGGTTTAAAGGTTAAAGAACTTTTTTAGCAATGGTTATTTCAAGGGTAATTCAGTGTAATTAAGGTGACTAACCTAAAGGATTTTACAGAAAACTAACTTATTACACTGTGTGTATTTTCCCATATTTAGCGCTGACAAACTATCCTTAATTTGTTTTATTTCCATCAAAACGCTATTTGTTTTTCCTTTTTTTGACATATACGAGATATATATATATATATATATATATATATATATATATATATATATATATATATATATATATATATATATATATATATATATATATATATATATATATATATATATATATATATATATATATATATATATATATATATATATATATATATATATATATATATATATATATATATATATATATATATATATATATATATATATATATATATATATATATATATATATATATATATATATATATATATATATATATATATATATATATATATATATATATATATATATATATATATATATATATATATATATATATATATATATATATATATATATATATATATATATATATATATATATATATATATATATATATATATATATATATATATATATATATATATATATATATATATATATATATATATATATATATATATATATATATATATATATATATATATATATATATATATATATATATATATATATATATATATATATATATATATATATATATATATATATATATATATATATATATATATATATATATATATATATATATATATATATATATATATATATATATATATATATATATATATATATATATATTTCGGGAGTACGGGAGCTCCCATCTTCAGTGTCAGTTATTTTCCTCAAAATTGTCTCACGACAATTACACTACCTTCATTAAGTTACTATAGCCGTTGCCAATGTCCGTGTTCATCCTTTTTTCTTTCGGGGTTCGCGATATCCATAAACTTTCCCAAACATCTACTCGTAATTTCCTCCAATCTCCTACTTCCTGCGCTATTTCCAGATTCTCCCTCCTGATTTAATGCTTTTCTTCAATTAGATGCTTCACTACCGTAGATCTTGCTGTTTCCGTTGAACCTAGCTTTGTATTTTTTTCCTGCTTTTTTATGCATTCTTGCCACCTGATTTCTAATCGTTTTGTTTGCCCGATATAAATCATATCGCACTTCGGGCAAATGATCTTATAGATACCTCTTTTTTTTCCTTGTTCCTCGTATCCTTTGCTGATCATAAAGCTACTTCTAGGCTTTATCTTCTGCTGGTGTAGGCCGGACTCTTTCCCGTCTTTCCTATTATCCGTCGGAGCTTTTTCGAGATTGTTGTGTGCGTAAGGAGAATCCTTGTTGCCAGTTGTTCCTGTTTGAAAAATGTCATCAGCTGATTTTTCCGTAGCTCCTGTTTCTTTTTTCGTATCATTTGTTCGATTGTTTTCCTGCTATGCTCATTTTTAATCGCTGTATCAATGATGTTTACGTAATCGCTTATTTTGTTTATTTGATATCCACAGGCCAATTCTCCTTTTTCTTGAAAAGCAAGGCCCGACGGCATTTCAAGAAAAAAAAAATGTATTCGTTCTCTAATTTTAATCACTCGTTCGTCATTAGTACCGTTACAATTGAAGAAAGAATAGCAAATACTCGTATGAATACACCTCGCACGGATTTGCACAGTGGCAGCTAACGTGTTGGGGTCTGAAGTGGCATTTTTTTATCAAACCTAGTCATCAGGGATATCAAATGAAAGGACTTAATAATTTGATGCTGAAAATTTACCACATTCAATCATTCAACTGGGTTAGTAACGGTATGGTTTGTCAATTTGACGTTTGGGCTCAATAAAATTTCAACCGTATACTTAAAGCTATTTACATCAACAGAACACTTTTCTGCTAGAAAACCACATAAAAATCACATAGAAATCTCGTCACAAAGAAAGAAAAATATTATGTCCAATATACGGGTTTAGTTGGTAAAGTTTGCATTAAGTTCTCTTCTTAAATCACCACACCAAGACAAAATAGTTGATAACTTTAGGATCAATAACGAAAAGATATTTCAAGTATTCTATATATAATTTGAGAGCACCTTAAGGAAGATGATGTGTAACTTGATAAAGAAAATGACTCCTCCCACCTCTCATTTTCAATCTTAAATCTATACATTCTTGTGTCGGTGTTTATTAAGCCTGCAAGAAGATCGGGTAACACATTATTGTGTTGCATCCCCAGTTGGAATGCATGTAGACAAAATAGAAAAGGATTAGGGACTTAATATACTCTCATAAAAAAAAAACTGGTTGCTGAACTATGACAACCGTCTCGGATCAAATTGGACAAGCGGCAACGACTATCGCAACAAATAATGGACTCCACTTTTGGGGCTTGGAATGTAGGATCAGTGAATAGACCAGGTGCACTACGGCAACCTACCTCTGAACTGAACTGAAAAATTAGAATTAATGTCCTCGCAGTGCAAGAAACCAGATGGTACGGTAAAGGTACTGTTGACATGCGAACGCACACTGTAATTTAAAAACAACGAGTTTGGAGTGGCTGTCATTGTGGACAATATGTTTAACACTAGAAAGACGAGCAGAGGTGAAATGACCAAATTTCAATTTCCATTGTAAAATTAATAAATACCGTTGCTGTATGACTTGGTATCTTATGGCTTATATGAAATTACTTCAATAATAAAAGATGGCTGGGACTCACAACATATGGAGGAATTAAAAAAATTGTGCCTAATTTATAGGTTCATTGTTATCCTTGTTTGCTCGATTCTTCTTTGCTGTATCATAATTCATATTGAGTTCATTGTGATAAGTTTGTTCATTTTTTTTTGTTCTACTGTGCACAATGTATTGGCCTCTTCGTGACGCAGAAGTACTAGCATTGTTGCAATACTAGTCAGATGACCAATCGAATTGAAAAGAAGATGAAGTGCTACTACAATCGCGACAAGATGTTGAAGAAATCAATATTTCTGCATCAAGCTCTAGTGATGATACGGATGACAATGTACCGTTAGGTAAAATTTTATTTTAATTCTTGGAAAGTGACCAGAATTTCCGTGCATTTTTATCAAACGTATTGAATTTTGAAGTCTTCTAGGACATTTAGCAACAAGCGCATATGCCGAAAGAGCGGAGCAAATTAATTATATTCCCTATCCGTAAGAAGGTGACAAGCTACAGTGCGAAAATTATAGAGGCATATCACTACTTTGTACGGCTTACAAAACATTTTCAAAAATCTTAGAAAATAAAATCGAATCATACGCCAAGTATTATTGGGGAGTGTCAACGTGGCTTTAGAGCAAGGCAGATCGACGATAGACCCATTGTTAACAGTCAAGCAGGTACTTGAACAATGCTGGGAGATTTACAACAAATTTTCGTTGACTTCAAGCAAGCATACCACAGTATTTATCGGAACGTACTGTATCAAATAATGCTTTGGTTTGGCATCCCAGCCAAATTAGTCCGTTTTACACATCGACATCGACGACCTCCCAAGTCCGCATCAATAACCAACTCACCGATGCCTTTGACACAAATATCCGACTAAAGCAGGGAGATGAGCTAGCCCCATTGCTATTCAATTTGGCTCTGGAATACATCATAAAAAAGCTACCTGTCGATGCACGAGGTACATTACTATACAAGTCGAGCCAAATAGTAGCCTGTGCGGACATCAATATGTTGTCACGGTCATTAACAACTGCCAAAGAACTCTTCCTGAAACTCGACAGCGAAGCAAAGCTAGTGAGGCTACAAATCAATGAGAATAAAACAAAGCTCATACCTCAAATACACAAAATATCACACTTGGTGAATACAGTATCGAAAATGTTAGCGAATTCGTTTATTTAGGCGCCAAAATAACCGGTAATGAAAGAGACGAAATAAGCCGAAGTATAGAGCTCGCAAATAAAATATTTTATTCGGTTTTGACAATCTTGAAGACCAGCTGCATACACAGGAAAACAAAGCTCCAAATATTCAAATCTGTGATAAAACCTGTGTTATGCTATGGGTGTGAAACATGGACCCTAACCCAAGCATCCGCAAATATATTGAACGCCTTTGAGCGCGGGTCCTGAGGCGTATAATAGGAGCGAAGCTAGACGGCGACCAATGGTGAATTCGATACAACCATGAGCTGTATGAAATTTTTGACGAATCGGAGGTCTCAACGATTGTAAGACTGCGGAGGCTGCAATGGGCTGGCCTCATGAATCGTATAGACGAACAACGGATACCCAAGAAGGTATTCGTTGGGAGAACTGAAGGGCGGAGACCAGTGAGGAAACCGAGGAAACGCTGGTCTGACGCGGTCGACGATGATAGTTCATTGCTGCTCGGATTTCACAATTGGAGGACGCGGTCAATGGACCGAGACGGTTGGAGGCGTTATTTGCAGGAAACGAAGGCCCGAGAGGGGCTTTAGTGCTAGTAGAAGAAAAAGAAGATTAAATTTTGATAGCTCCGCTTTTATTTTACTAGTTTCTAGTTGTCTGTATTCTCTACTGTGCGGAACCATAATGGACACAGTAAGGTTCCACACAGAGGTTCTCAATTTTAAACGCGTGTACGGGGTGTTCATTGCGCTTCTTCTCGAGTTATCTCTGAAACAGCTAATAATATGTCATTAGGTAGTATCTTATGACATATCATAACTAAAGTAACCGAACCACAAGGCCGTCAAGCAAGCCATTGTGTTCTGACTGAAATGCCAGGACTTACTTTATTCGCACGGCGGAAATATGGAGTAAATATAATTTCGACTCAATCTTACATATACAAAAATGTACTGAAGCTGAAACATATCGTCACATTGGACATGCCAATTATTTAGTTTCTCTCAAATAACTTGAAAAATGCATATCAATTTTTGTATGTAAGTGGTGCTTTGAACTCAAAAACGATATCTATGTATAAATGATTTGTGGAGTAAAATTTGGGAGATAACATTTTGTTCAAAGACCATGTCAAGAGATCGTTTCAAAGAAATAATGGAGTACATAGGAAGGTCTTTCGAAAAGTTTCCGGCCTTACCGGCAAAAAGTCACGGTACATTCAAGTTCACTTGCCAACCAATAGATGGCCATGACATATGTATGCCATAAAAATTTCAAATCATTCCGATCAGTACAAAACACATGGTACCCTTACAAAATTGACACGTGAAGTATCGCGCGAAAACTCGGGAAGTGAAGGAAGAGTTGAACACCGTGTATGGTGAATCGTCACCCTCATTTACAACCGTGAAAAATTGGGTGGCCGAGTTCAAACGCGGTCGCACAAGAATTTTTGACGATGAACGCTCTGGACGTCCAAAAACTGTTTCAACGGAAGAGATCATCAGCTTAGTGCACACAACCGTGATGGAAGATCGCCGATTAACCATTAAGAAAATTGCTGAGGCTTGTGGGATATCAACTGAACGGGTGCATAAGATTTTAAATGAAGAATTATGCATGAGAAAATTATCCGCGCGATGGGTGCCGCGTTGGTTGACGATTCACCAATAGCGCGTACGGATGGACATATCGCGCGAGACTTTTCAGCTGTTCCAAAAGAATACTACGGAGTTTTTGCACCGATTAATTACTATCGACGAAACCTGGATTCATCACCATACTCCGGAGACTAAACAACAGTCAATGCAGTGGATTTTGGTGGGGGAACCAGATTCGAAGAAAGCGAAGATCGTTCTTTCGACCGGAAAAGTGATGGCGACGGTTTTTTGAGACATCCGTGGAGGAATTATGGTTGATTACCTTCAAAAAGGTTGAACCATTAACAGACCCTTTCACGCTGCGTTACTGGACCAATTGAAGACGGAACTCAAGAAGAAGCGATCAACCTTGGCGACGAAGTGTTTCATCAAGACACGCGAGTCCTCACATGCATGGTCGGAATGGCGAAATTGGACGAATTGAAGTTCCAATTGCTTCAACACCCACCCTACTCACCAGACCTAGCTCCGAGTGATTTTTTTTGTTCGCCAACTTGAAAAAATTTCTGAACGGGGAAAAATATGGATCAAATACCGAGGTTGAAGAGGCAGTAAACCTGTCTTTGTCAGGGTTACCTAAAGAATTTTTTTCTGATGGCCTGAAGGGTTGGCAAGAGCGTTCGACCAAATGTATTGACTTGCGTGGAGACTAAGTCGAGAAATAAATTTTTGTTTGGCTTGAATTATGTGTTTTTCTTTAAAAGGTCGGAAACTTTTCAAATGACTCTCGTACGATTTGACATTGAAAGATTATCTAGTAGATTGAAACAGATAAATTTGCACTGATTTCACAAGTGCGGAACCTCTTTGCCTTACTATAGACCAGGGGAAAACATTACAATCTAAAAGCAATTATTTCGTAACAAAACTTTGGTTTTGCGTTGACGTTAATTCAAAATATCTTTTGATCGCTCTCCCATACCTCGGAATGGATGAAACCTGTCCGCTAAATTAAGGGCTCGGAGAACATGATAGTAATGAAATTCATGGAGCTATTCTTAAACAAAGATAAAAATCTCACCGATAACTTTCTTAACATCGGTATCCCTTGCACAAAACTTACTTGAAAAACGTACAACTTTGATTGGTACTATCAACAAAGAATTTGAGACATTTCATCATATCTAAAGAGTTGCAGGAAATCATAAAAAAACGAATCTAATGACACTAACCGTCTTCATAGGTATGCCAGTTTTTCAGTCTTTCTAGTGTTAAATCATCAAATTCTTTAAGGGGAGAAATACCTTTAGGATCGTGAAAAATAGGTATTTTTCGGGATTTTTTTTAGAGGGGATAAAATAATCGGATCATTGTGAAATTTGGATGAGTTTATTATAACTTTGAATTTAATGAACAGATCCGTGCGATTCGGATTAAGACCAAATTTTTTTAATGTCACGCGCCCACAGAATGCAATGAGTAGGAAATCAAGGACGATTTCGACAGCACCCTAGAACACTCCATCGATGCCTTAACTTTGAAGAACGTAAAAATTATCTTGGCGACTTCATAAGAAAATCGAGCGAGAAAAGACGCAAAGACGAACAACGGTAGGATACAAGTACCATGCAGGCAAGCGACAACGGACAGCATTTGGTAGCAGAGGCCTCACAGTAAGCTCCACGCATTTCCTGCACCGAGACCTCCATAAGGGAACATAGGCGGCTCGAGATGGTCGCAGATTCAACAAAATTGACCATGTTTTTATACAAAAATAAGCTGCGACCAGCATTTTCGATGCGCGCTTATTCTGCGGCGATACCTATAAGGATCAAATTCCGGTGCCGCATCTCCGGCAAGAGTTGGAAATAGAAAAGGCCACCTACGGCAAGATACCAGCTACACAAGCTGATCAGCAGCTCGGTGGCGTTCATATGTAGACTCGTATGTGTCGTGCAGGCGGGAGAAAACAGTGACGGTATCCAAACAATGTGGAAAGCAGTTAGAGAATCAGACGCGGCTAGAAGGCCTTTGGACATCCGAAAAGCGAAATAAGATAAGACCGTCCATCAACATCAAGATCTAGCAGATTAACGCGAACATGACCCTAAATGAAATCAGATCGGCGTATACCTACTTTAAAAAATTAAGAGAAGCCTTCAAACGATGACCAAGTCTGCACACAAAAGTGTACAAGGATCCATCGTAGGCAACCCAATCGGTATTAAAAACAGATGACTGCGGTATTTATTCGGAGCATCCGCAACAACGTGAACATTTCAGAAGCAAATCAGGATGTTTCAACATC
This sequence comes from Odontomyia ornata, assembly GCA_963969285.1. Lineage (NCBI taxonomy): Eukaryota > Metazoa > Arthropoda > Insecta > Diptera > Stratiomyidae > Odontomyia > Odontomyia ornata. The sequence goes on along the minus strand of OZ017741.1, from coordinate 184,802,952 downwards.
AAGCATCGACGAGGTACAGGCAGTCCCTGACAGCAAAACAAGGCTGTTGGAATAGATGGAATACCTATAGAACTGCTCCAGAAAGGAGATTTCCACCTAAATAACATCCGCCATCGGTTGACATGCAAAATATAGCCGAAAAACTTTAATAAATCCTATCCACAAAAAGGGAGACAAGTGGAGTAGTGAAAATTATAGAGGCATCGCTTTTCTATGTGCGTCATTTAATGTGCTCTCCAAAACCATAGTAAGAATAGTAAAGTCCTAGTATTATATTATCGGAGAGTATCAGGGTGGCTTTCGAAGCGGACGGTCTACAACCAACCAAATATTCTCAGTGAAACAGATGTCTGAAGAGTGCTGGGAATATAGAATCTATGGGCACCAACTCTTTATAGACCTTAATCAAGCATACGACAATGTCAACAGAAATGCCCTGTACGAAATAATCCCAACAAAATTAGCCCGCATGGTCAAGACCACCGTGCTAAGCACACAGAGTACCAGTTCAAGTTGAAAGTGAGCTTTAAACAAAGGGATGGTCGTCCCCTATGCTCTTCAATATTACACTAGAACATAAGCTGACGCTAATCTTTAAGTAAACACAACTGTTAGCATATGCTGACGCCATAACCATTATGGCGAAATCTATATCAGATGCTAAGGAATCATTTTTGAGCATAGAGTCCAAATCAAACAAAATCGATCTTCAATTCAATGGAACCAAAATGACTCAAACGAGGAAGAACACCCCAGCCCGACAAAACCTGAACCTATTATATAGCTAGGAGCCAATCTGAAAAGAAAAGGCAGTTGAAAAAGGTGAGTTTGGACGATGCTTAAATACCGCAAACAGAGCCTTTTTCTTTCTTCCCATTCTCAGGCTTCATTTTCATCAAACCGGTGCCGATATACAGGGCTGAAATATGAACTCTAACGACGTGCTTGAATGTAAGGTACTCCAGAGAATTTACGGCCCAGTAAAACAAGAACAGATGGAAACATCGTCACAACGGTGAGTTGTATGTATTATTTGACCATCTTTGGCTGCACGCGTAAAGCTATGCAAATAGCGACGGGGAGGCTATATAGAAAGGAGGGAAGAACACAGGTTCCCCAGAAGAACGTTGAATGGCCCAGTGGGAAGATCAAGACCACGATGGAAAAACACAATAAAAGCAGATAGCAGATCTTTGCAGGGAGTAAAACTGGTGGACGAGGTCACAGAACCATGATGATTGGCACAGACCGGACTGAGATGTAGAAGCGTAATTAACTGTTTCCAACTGACCATCACCTACATATGCCCAGAGATGTGATCTTCACATCAACCGAAACTGCTTGATCAACAGCCTTGGATGAAAATGATTTAGGGAAACTAACGAAGGAAAATAATTTCAGGGAATATCGATTTTGACCTTTTTAGGAGTTTTCATGGATAAGTGGATTGAAAGGTTGCTAACATGAAAAACTAATCACTTAAAAGTTCGGATTAGCGGACAGGAATTCATATTAATAATGGAACCAAAAAATATACTCGTATTTGTAGAACTGATTGATCCTAAGAGAAAAATATTTAAGGAGTAATGCGAGCGTTTATTAAATTATATATAATGTGTTCTGAAAAAGCGCAGCTCAATTGTTCTTCCTAAATTTCTATAATAAAACTAAAGAATGGATGGCTATATGAAGATTAATGGTATCGTCAGAATAAAAAACAAAATTTGCAATTGATTAGTGGAAGTTATTGGGACTTATTTACAATGGAGGGAAAGATATTGTATTATTCGTAGGGCAATCCTTCCCTAGTCCTTTCTTCATTAATGCAATTGTAATCATTCTTAACGAGTTGCTCATGTCGAATAAAAAACATTTCAAAGAAAGTATAAACTACCCTACCATAGATACCAGTTTAAAAAAGAAAACAATCGTTCAGTGGAGTACCCAACTGCCACTAAAAATTAAGTATCGTGACGTAACAGCCCGCTTCAACATTAGAATGCAGTTCCCCCGAACAACTTTCAGGAGCCAATGCCAATCTTCCCGCCAACATTACTATTCAAATTTTATAATTTTTTCACTCGATATTTCGAATATTACCATAAGTTCAAACTCGTGTTTTCAAAACGGAAAACATTTTCATCAGTATCAGAAAATGTACTTGTCGATGACCCCGAGCCCCGGACGCCATCTTGAAAACAAAATCATTAAGAAAAAAGCTACGACTCAACTGAAAGGTACGAATCGAGGCTTCGCAGTGCGGCTCCCAACAAACGGCTCCAGTTGTAAGGAATCTATCACTGAATTGAATTTTTATGAAACTTGATCATACTGCCATTAGATTGCAATAAATCATCACTACTTTATCACCCAGAGGTTAGACGCCACGGAAAGTGGCACAAAGAACTCTCTATCCGTCTGGATTGAGGTTAAGAACATTGACAAGGGGGCACACTTGGTTGGCATTGGTTCGAGCATAGCTAAATGGGGCGCACATCCCAATGCACTTCCACATCGATTTTCGCCACTAAACTTTGCCTTTTTCCATTCAATCGCAACGAAAATCTAATCAACAAACATTTTGCTCACATAACTGACATTTGACAGACAAATTGTCAAATGATTTTACACACGAAACATGAATGAATCGTGAAAGGGATGAATGAGTCAGGGTCGCCTTGGCCTGTTCCCGTTCAAACCCCACGCGATTTTCAACTATCCGCGGACATTTGCCACTCGATTTCCGTCTTGATGGAATGATAGCGACTTTGGGAAATTAGATTTTATGCAAAAACAGCTGATGCGTACACATAAAAACAAATAATTCGCGAGTACACAATCGGAAATGCTCACCGCATTCACACACAACAGCACCGCACAAAACAATTTGTACGCGCGCCACCGCGAACGAGAGAGAATAACGAAAAACACGTGTCCCGCTCACCTATGTATCACTCAGTTGCATTAAACGACAACAAGTCGTCGCGATGCCGCACTAAATTCACGCGAAAACTAAATCAAATTGCGGGAAAACTGCCGTGAAATGCACTAATTTCGGGACACTATGCCCATCGCGGCAGCCATATTGGAAATTATTTTATATGCCCGCACGACGGGTTATGTACTGTACACCGGACCCGTCGCCCGTGAGTACATAATATACTTGACGTCTAGTGCACATCGTTGTTGTTGCTGGTGCGTCTTTGCTTGGGTCGCGGCGTACAGAGAGCATGTACATAGCTAAGCATCAAACGGGGTTGCCAAGGTGCATTTGTATAAATGTCAGGATAACAACATTGCCGGAAGTTCCTGATCCCACTTACTGGGAATTGTATTCAGCTGATTGTCGGTTGGTGAAAATTAATATGCAAAATAAAGTTTAATAGATGATAGAATGAATACTAACGAGTAAAGTTTTTGTGATATTTAACATGCATTAAGATTGTTATACATAAAAATATAATTTATCTTAATTATTATATAAAGCAGTCTGCAGAGTTTGTGTTAACATTAAAATTTTCTTAAGAACTCAAAATCTCGTAGTATGAGTCCTGTGTCCAAACGATCAGCAGATCATACATTGAATTCAAACTGACTTCGAAAATCGAATTGTTTTTTAACTGAGTTCTAAAAAAGTTAGATATATAATGTTCTATATGCATGTAAGATTTTTTATTATTTTTAAAGTGTATGTTCGCGCAAAACTTTTAAACGGGCCAATATAATTCAATTGTTCCTAACAAAATGGGGTCTTCTTTGAAGGCAATTGTAATCAGTAAGCAATACAGATTAAAAACTGCAAATAAAGTAAATTTCATTTACCTTCATATGACCATCTTCTGATTAATTACGCTTATCGCTTTTCGTTTAGACCGATTTGACTTTTGATGCGATTAGAACAATGCTTTTAAGGAATAATTGCCACTAAAATTTATTTTTTGCTACAGTAAACACTTCGCATATTTTAAACTTTCAAGTCTTATATAAATTAAAAATCCAAAAATCGATTTCAGGTCTTATTTAAATTGAAAATCGACAAATCAATTTGTGGATTTTCAATTCATACTATAAAAGACTTAAAAGTTTAAAATTTGCGAAATGTTTAATGTAACAAAAATTAATTTTAGAGACAATATTCCTTAAAAATATTATTTTAATCGCATTAATTGATTGATTTTTTAAAGATCGTTCAATTAGATCCATTAATCATGAAATATTTTTACAGAGGAGAATCAAGTATTTACCGGAATATAAAGCGATGGGTATAAGACACTGTCAAAAGATACGGAGATAACCTACGGTTCACAAACAGTTTTCGAGTCAGATCTGCCTTGAGGCCACCGGTGACGTACACGGCAGTGAGCGTGTTAGGAAGTTAAAACTATAAGAAAAGAAGTTAAAACTGACCTTGAAATAATATAAGGATGAAATAAATTTCAAAGGATCGGTCTTTTTCAGTGTTCTACGGTCTTTTTCTGTGTTCTTATCTAGTAATTAGACTAGATTCATCTCCAGTAGACGCATCTCTGAGAAGTTATCTGTTTGATGTCAGAAAACTACAAAATTCAGCTAGATCCAAAAAAATTAAAATTCATTTCATTACTTGTAACAATGACTCGAATAGATTTAAAATTATTTAACGAAGCTCTATGAAATTTATCCATTATTTTGTGGTTGCAAGCTTTATTAAATCCACTGTTTTGCATTGACTATTGAGTCTTCCAAATACGCAAAAAGAACAGAAAAATATACTCGTATCTATAGTGTTTTCACTAAAGAATGCAAAATTACGAGGGTGGTTCAAATATGATCGAGAAAAATGCTCTGACACGTTTATTTAGTATCGAAAAAATCTACAAAAATTTTACGGTTTTTCTAGGTAATCCCCCTTACAAGTTACGCATTTTTTCCACCTTTCCAGAAGCTTTTCGATGCCGGTATCAAAGAATTCCTGGGGCAACTCGGGCAGCCATGTACGCACGAACTTCTCTACCACGTCGTTGGTGCTAAATCTTTGACTTCCGAGAAGTTCTTTCAGTGGTCCAAACATGTGGTAGTAGCAGGGTGATAAATCCGAACTGTAGGGGGGTGTTTCAGTACCTCCCTACCCAATCCCAATATTGTATCGAGCGTGAGACGCGCGGTATGAGGTTGCGCGTTATCCTGGAGAAGAATCGCACTTCCTGCTGATTTAAGAGCCCATCGCGCCGTTGTTTTGCGATATTGAAGGTGTTCGTGGATGATAGAATCTACACTACCAATACCGATACCGAGTTCAGCCAAAATGTCTCGAACATTCATCCTACGGTCCTCCAAAATGATTTGTTCGACGCGGCAAATGTTGTCTGGTGTGATGCTGGTTCGCGTTCGACGATCATGCGGCTCATTCTCGATTTTTTCACGACCATTCTTGAATGCTTTGACCCATTTAAACACAACAGCCCTACTCAAGCACTCACTACCGAACTGATTTCGCAAACGCAGAAAGTTTGCGTGTTTTTAACGCCTTCCCACACTAAAAAACGAATGGCAATACGTTGCGCAACGGCGGTCGGCACATGACATTGTCATGGTCATAGCACGCGCGTGGAACATGCACTCCCGACAAAAACTATGCCACACTGTTCGTAAGGGACCCAGCTATCACATACTCAAGCCACGACCTTCAAAACATACATGCGCGCCATCTACAGCGTTTGCCTCCATCACATTTGAACCGCCCTCGTATTTACTCAGTTCTGATTATTCTGAAAGATTGTTGAATTGATAGGGAACAAGTCGAGTAGCCAGGAGAGTACCCCTACCAGAAGAGCTTTGTAACCATTCTAGGATTCTAAATAACTTTCCTGATGACATGAATCAATGACGTGAATTATGAATCCATTAAACATACAATAAATCGCTCAATTATATACGAAAGATCGAGGATCATCATAATATGTTTTTACAACCAAGAATTATATTCAGGTTAAATTTTTCCTGTAAGCCCATTTTCTGTGCCAGCTTTTTATTGATCGCTCTACCCTTTATACACCAACTTAATGTAAACATATATGTTTATGTGCTCTACACTGAGCTTTAATTGGCAGATGGACCTGAACTGTTTCGTCAACAGTTTTCGAAGAAAGACGTTAGGCGGATATACAAATAATTGCGCACAACTGATCACCCTGTTATTCTTTCGCAAAACACTCTCGTTTAAGTGCTTCCCTGAGAGGCCCAAACAGATAGAAATTGCAAAGGGTAAGGTCAGGGTTGTAGGGAGGATGGCCGGTAGCAAATACATTTCATACAATTTTTGGGTTGTTAGAGCTGTAGTGTAGCGTCTTGCATTGTTGTGCAAGAAATATAGAAATGGTGAACTATCAGATCATATTTTAAAGGAGGTAGTCTAATACAATTCGTCCATTTTTGGGTTGTTAGGGCTGTAGTGTGGGGTCTTGCAGTGTCGTGAAAGAGCAAGACGCCTCGGATGGGTTGACGGCGTCTTTATGCCAATATGCAGCTCGAACCAGGTCAAGAAGTTGACCGTGGTTTGCAGCATTTTTTGTTCGACAGTTGTGAAGGAAATCAAGGAACCAAACTCATTGAAAGTCCCAAAAACCCGATGACATCATCTTACCGACTGACAAGCAAGTTTTGGCTTTTGTTGGTCTTGGCTCCCGCTTTTTCTCCACTCCATAGAGGTCCTTTTTGACTTGCAAGTGTAGTGCACGCCCCCAGTCTCGAATTTCAGCTCGTAGTTCGCCTTTGTTCGTTAAAAATTTTGTTATCATGCGTTGCGCAGCCAAGAATGAACCTCTTTTTCGCTTATTATTAGGACATCTAAACAAACTAGTCAAGCGATTGGCTTGGCATTGAGTTATCTACACCCTTCCCGACGCTTCGCCTATTTTCGATACGCTTTCGAAGTCCTTAAAAGGTTTATATTTGAATGCCTCTCGTACTATTAGTGAGCTTCGATTTCTAAGGCACACACCTGGACAGAATAATAGGTATGAGCCCCCCAAAACTTGTAAAATGCAGAGAAAAAATTAGACAATATGCTCTGGAATCATGCAGAGAAAAAAATAGACAATATGCTCTGGAATCAAAAAACCAGTTCGGCAAGTGAGTAGCACCCTTTTTGAATGAAATGGGGGAGTCCCCGCAATAAAATTACTTGTTAGCAAATATTGCGGCATGTTTCCTTGTTCAGTCTTTAAAGTGGACAATATAGTAATAGGTACTGGTAAAAGTTTTATGCGAATCAATTCAAAGGAATATCTAGTTGCAGAAGGTAAGATTTTGAGGAAATTCAACTAGTTGAAGGTATAATTATAGCAATGTAATATTAGCGAAATTGGCAATGTTATTTCATCACGAACCGTTCGACGGCGATTAGTAAGCGCAAAACTATCCGGTAGGATTGCCAGAAAACCTCTTCTCCTTAAAACTGCGAATTCGAAGAAGAGGAAAAACTTGGCGTTAGCGCATGAAACCCGTTGCAATTGCTGGATGAGAAAAAATGGCGCAATATCCTTTGGAGCGATGAAACAAAGATAAACTTGCTTGGTGACGATGCGGTAAGGAATTTTCGTCGACCGAAAGGCCAACAATTTCATTCTAGGTTTACAAAAAAAAAGCAAAAAAACGATGAAGCACGGAGGTGGCAGCGTGATGGTATGGGGTTGTTTTTCGTGACAAAGTGTAGATCTGAAACATCGAATTGATCGTATAATGGATAGATTCGTGTACAAGGATTTGTTGGAGACAGCAGTGCTACCATGTGCCGAGGATAATATGCCGTTGTTGTGGACATTCCAACAAAACAATGATCCAAACACTCATCTCGATCAGTCAAAAGCATAGTTCCAAGAAAATAAGGGGAAAGTCTTTGAGTGGCCAATTCAATCCCTATTGAGAATCTTTGGGGTGAAGTTAAACAAGAAGTTTCAAAGATGTTTTCCCAAAACAAAACCCAATTGTGGGAGAATATTCAAAAAAGTTTGGTACAATATTCCTGTAGAAACTCGTCGGAAATTGACATCGTCTATGCCCGAGAGAATTGAAAAATTCGTTAAGAATAATAGCGTGTATTAGATGCGTCTTAACTAATTCTAAATAATATAAATAAATATTTGTTGGGTAGACCTATTGTTCTGGCCATTTGAAAATTGGTACATTTTATGTTATGAATTAACTGAAAGTTAAGTTTTTTTTTTTTTTAATTTGTGAACCCTTTCGTTTTTGTCATAAAGATGAAGCGTATTTTTTTGTAAATCAACTTAATTTTTCACGGATAATATAGAAAAGTATGAAAATTAAGCTTGTTTTAGGAAAACTGCAATCACCTATTATTTCGTCCAGCTTTGTATTTTTTGCCTTGTACTGATAAAGGCGTATCATCGTGCTTTCCAAAAGATTTTTTCGGCTCAAAGGTATCCAATCGCGGGGCGTGAAGATAATTTTTCCGTAGATTTTGCCTGCTCTGGGCCGCCTAATGAATTTTCTGTTTCAGATTTCAAAAGTTCTAATTGACCTTACATTTTATACCCAACTCGACAACCAGTGATAAGAATCTTGTTTAGGGTCACTTCGTTATAAACTAAGCTTTTGAGAGACCACCAAGTTAACCTCTCCACAAAGTTTGAGATTTGAAGCTTAAACAGTTTCGGACTAACGGATAGATGGGCAGACACGACGCGAAACTAATAGGTCTATGCAAAATTCGTTTTACAAAGCCCTAAAAAAAACCCTTAACAAGCGATTGATAAGACCTAATTTTGTATAGGGATTTGAGATGAGAATTCTCAATGAAATATATGAAATGTTTTGAAGTGGTTCGCAGACTGATCCTGAAGCCAATTATTAGACTAAATTAATAAGAAAATCGACGGCGAATTAGAACAACCATAGACCAGAAGTGCCCACGGTACTAGGACCGATTATAAACAATTCGCAACGATCAAGCATACGAAAACGTATTCCCTGGAAAAGCGGAGAGACAAAGGCTACAGGCAAAATAGGGAATAGGCTTAGAAGCCATAAATTAGTTATCCCCTTGCGTTGCCACTACAGATCAAATAATTAAGAACATTTTATGGCCCAGTTTAAACAAGAAACCCATCAGGTTCGAAAGTCATTCAACGTGTTCGCAATAGCTTATTCGATTGATAACAACACTTTTTCTATGGTTCTACCCTTAAACCCATAATGCTGGTGTTTGTTTTTTTTCTGCCTTTGTTTATATTGTATAACAGCTTCGTTAGTCTAGGCCAGAGTATTGACTTTCATTTAGTCCGATACGGAGCCTTATGAAGAATGCGTCACCCATTTCATTTATTTTTTCCTAATATGTATTTATGCTAAATAGATTATGTACAACAGATTATGTAAATGTTGCCCATATGTACTAAGGGCGACACCAACATAGAGGATATACAGGGTTTGGACGAAAACGCACATATATCTTTGAAATCTGCTAAGAAATGTATCATTGACAACATATTTAAAACTAAAGGGGTAAGGTACAGAGGAAGTATAAGCTAAAGCTATAGACAGGCACCTGCTACAGAAATTTTATCAGCCGGAAATATATTACCAATGAAAATTTTTTGTATGTGACAACTTAATTAAGCTGAAAAATTATTAAAGAAGATAAATGTTGGGAGAAGGTAGTTTCGTCGTGTGTTTTACATAAAGTCTAATTACACGTCGAAATCGACTTCTTTTAAGATTTTTCTTTTTAATAATTTTTCTGAAAAAATTATTAGTGCAACTCAATTAAGTAGGTGCATACAAAAAAATTTTCATAAGTAATTTGAAGCAATGAGAAGCTCAGTGAAGAGCACATAAATGTATAGATTTGTATTGAATTGATGTAAAAAGGGTCGAGTGATCAATAAAAAGTTTTGCGCAAACAAATATATATTTAAAGGCAAAGAACTCTCCGTTAGGGATGCGAGTAGAAATAGTACGAATGGCGTTTGATATATCGAGTTTAACTCATAACAGCAATTAAATCTATACTTGAAACCCATTCTGTTTTTTTTTTTTTATTGATAAACCACCAATCTAATGCCTTGGGACGCTAAAACTCGGGCTGACACCTTGAGTGTGCGGAGGATAGATTGAAAATCATCAATTAAAAGTTCGACTGCAGACCCCGGGCGTAATGGCCTTGGGACGCTAATATTTCGGGATGATGCCTTGATTACGCAATTGAACGTATCCTTATTCGGTTATCCCGGACTAAGTTCCTTGGGATAGACTTAATTCGGACGCACACCTTGAACCAGCGAATGGAGAAATACTTTTCGATTGTCCTACATGTATTTATAGCGTAATTATGCTGACTTAATCGCTCACGAATCAAAATTATGAAGACTATGAATTCATTTTTTACCGCCATCTTTCTGACTAGCGCAACCACAAAGCTCAAGCTTTCGCTCGATTTGCTCAATTACGCATGCGTGTAATCAATCAATTCGTTCTACTGTTACTGAGGCGGTACGTTTGATAGCGAAGTCCTGTGTGTATTTGTTTTAATTCTTAATATGGATACACACTCACTTTTGTAATGCATGATATGACCGCCGCGCCTACAGATGGTTTGATTACAATAAGCAGCCCTTGCATATGATGTCATTCACAGTATACAGAGAAGAACGACGGGACTTGTTCAACATTTTTGAGAAAAGTCGACTAGTTGAACCGACCATGTTAAGATCTACAGAAAAGAATGAATCGTAAATGAATTACGAACTTCGCGGTCTGATATATAGATGGAAATCATATGATTTCTAGATATTACGAATATACAAATGGGCCGTTTCGAAATTTTTCAGCATGATAAGAAGTTTAATCAGAAGTTACAGTTATTCAAGCGAAGAAGCTTTTGTTAATAGTGGATTAGAACTTCTATGTTTATCGAACATTGCTTTTTGATGGAAAAAACAAGTTGGGTAAACAGACCTACGCTCATGTCAAAAGGGATTTGTACCCAACTTCTCAGAAATGCAGGCACCAGCAATGAATAACGTCAAGAAATATGTCAAAGAGATGTGCACGCTCAAAAGAAAATCCATTGTTTTTCTAATTTCAACGGTCGCCATTTTGTTGCAAACCGATTAAAATCACTCTTATCATGAATTCTCAAAAATATTAATGTTATTGACCTCATTGGAAAATTTCAAGAAGATCAAGTCAAAACTGCAGTGTCTGATTCGATGGAAAGTCCATAAACACCAAAATCATGTGTTATTGTGGTTGTAATTGGAGAAATTTCAAACGGCTATAACTTCCGTGTATATCATTTGATTTTCATCGAACTTACAAAGTTTAAGAACACTTAGTAGGACTACGTAAATATCGAATTTCATTCATTGTAAGGGCACCCCGATGCGATTTTATTCGGGAAAATGTGAAATTCGAATATCATACTATTATTGACAAAGTTGAGCGAATTTTGACTTCTAAGGTATTTGTTGTTGTTGTACTCATAAAGAACTACCTCCATAATTTTTTTTTCAGATTTTTCGATTCACAGGTGTCCAATCGCGAGGGGGGGGACACAAATTTTTCGTTTATTTCCCCTACCTGCGCGTCCCTCGAAGCAAAGTTTCAAATTAAGACCTGTTTTGAAAAGTTTTCATCAAGGTCTTCCATTTGATACCCATATCGGCTACCTTTAATGAATTTTTTTTCCGGGGGCCAATCCCCTATATGGGGAGACCCCCCCTTAAATACCTTATAAAATTTTTTGTAATTTAGCTTTGAGAGAGCACAACTATACACCTGTATACGAAATTTGATGTTTCTAGCTTAAGTAGTTTGCGAGAAAAAGTACTGTGACACACGGACGGACGGACAGACAGGTCGCGATTTTAGTGGGGTTTTGTAAAATTATTTTAAAAAACCCTATAAACTGCTGAGCTCGAATAGTGCCGCGATAAGCATTAGAATTTTACACGAATACTCGTATTTGAGCACGTGTACGTAGTCGTCGAATTGGGTGCCCCATTTACTCACATCTGGCCAGAAACAACGCATCAATGATTCAGAGCTGCTCAAGCGTGATAAAAAGATTTTTTTGCGTCGATATGTCACAGTGGACAAAGCACGGATCCATCGTTACGTACCTGGATGCAAAAAATAATTCTTCTGCTGAGAAAAGTACAAAGGAGGAAAACCGTCCAAGACGAACAAAAATTCAACAGTCAGATGACAAAGTTTTCGCTTCATTTTTTGGTATGCACACGGTATTGTATTCATGGACTATTATATAGCACTATTCTTGAGTTTGATGCAAGAAATCGCATAAAAACAGCCACATATGAACAAAAAGATGTTTCACTAAGGCAACGCAACACGTTGCAAAACGATGTAACTATCTAATAAATTACATTCGAATTATTTCCTATCCATCGTATTTACCAGATCGGCCCCAGCACAAAACTGACGATAGATACAAGCCATATGGTAGCAATTTGCATATGTATTAGTCGGCCTACTATGGACAAGCTTCCGGTAGCTGTCACCTAACTGCGGCATTAGCAAATGCTTATATTTCGACATATATACTATTTTCCGAATAAAAAACATGCCGAACGCATTCCGTGCATGCTATAAATTCACCTTGTATAGCCCATTGTGCTCCTAAACTTTCCAAGACGAGCAAATGAAGCACACGTTTTGCACCTCCGACTGATAGCTCAGCGTTGAGATGTAAGCAAGCTCCTATAAATTCAATTTGGAAGGCGATAAAAACTAAACGGGTATAAGAACTGAAATAATTTTCACTTCACTAGGAGCGCTATTGTGTTCTCCGCGGATCATCTGGATTTCACTGTAGAAATCCGTCTCTAAACCGTACAAAACCTCGAATTTTTGTTGGCACCTCCACAATTCTTCATATAACGCCATGTAAGTTAGCCAGCAAAGTCGGCCTACTAATGGTCATGTGTGTGGTAGTAAGCGCTGCTGCCATATGGCTTGTATCTATCGTCAGTTTTGCCCCAGCAACATCCCAAAGTATACTCCAGAGGAAGAGATTCAGAACCAATCAACAGGTGATTCCTCAAGCTGACATCTATTTTCAGAGCAAAGACAAATCGGTCTACAAATAAGGAATTGAAAATTACAGAAGCATTAGAACTAAGGTAACACTCTTAAAGGAGACTATGTTGATGAATTAAAAATGAAAAACGTTAATCTTCAAACAAGGTTACAATATCCTTTCAATTTTTCCAAAATCGTAACTTTTAGCTGTAAAATTGCAAGGTATTTGAATTATTTAACGAATACGATTTTTCTGGTTTTGCTAGCGACAGGTCAATTGAAAATACTTAATACAATACAACTGTGACTTATTTTAAGAGATACTCAGATTTTACTACTTTTTTTTTAATAAAACCAAAAGTCATGGATATCTTCATAAAAACTAGTGAATTTAAATTATTGATTAAAGAACTTAAAGTATTATGAAGGAGGATAACCTTTAAGTTTTTATGGTAAGGGAATTAAAATCTATAAATTAATTTTCTGAACTTTTACCAAATATTTCTTCATGTCTTTCAAATCACAGAAAAATGAATATTTTAAAAACAGAAACATCCACTTTATGTCCTTAGCAAAAGATAAAACATTTGCCGCCGCACTACGAATACATATTTACATTGAAAAATATACTTTCCATGTAAACCTAATTAACTTTATGAACTGCGATGAAATTTTAATTATAAACTATATAAAACTAATTTATATACCTACAATAAAAATATATACCGCAATAAATCATTTACCGACATGCGCAAAAATTATTCACAACTTTTCTGCAGTTGCTGATCTTTCACGCTGGCAGCACTTTTCATCCGGATCATATTCTGGGAGCGAGATGCGCTGCATGAACAGCTGCTAGCTGCTACGACCAGCCACAATCTCCTCTTCGGCTTCTTCCATGCCACTGTCGCCCACAGCAGGTCTAACAACTGAGGTAAATGCCAAATTTACGTTCATATGCCTTATGAGCCCTATTCTCGCTATCAAATGTAACCCAAAGGTGAATATGCCCAACTGAGCGTCATGTGTAATCACCGTCTCATGAGTAATTGCAACTTCACTTGTTAAGCGGTTACACTGAGCGTATTAGCGGAGGAGATAAGGAATGTTCTTTGACTTCTTAACCAGTAATTTCAAATTTCTTCCGCTCTACATTAAGTTAAATAGGAGTTTAAAAGCTTTTATTGCAATTAAGAAATTTTTATTAACCGTTACTCTGTTGAATCAATGATGGAAGCCAAGGATTCAGAAAATGCGAAATTCAAAAATTTCTTTTTTCGAATCCTTGCTCTGTAATGGATAAGTGGAAATTCTAATCGATAATTTCTAAGGAGCTAACATCATTAAGGTCGTCATGGACTTTCCCCGTGGAACCAACATGCGAACGATTAAATATATAAAATGGCGACCAGTGAACAGTCACGTGATCGACTACTAAAAATTGTTACGTCGACACGATTCGGCGTCGTTGGCAGATATTTTCCTCTCGAACTCCGCAACCCGAGTTTCCTAACAAATTCCCAACGCGCGCTGTATCTGGTTCTGCATCGTACTCAACTGAAAATTTCCGGTCGAAAGGCAAGTACCGACGATGATGGCGAATGCTTGAGCTTGTTGCTGGGGTGAAGAGGAAAGAACAAGAATCTAACGGTTTTAGCGCGAAAGTAAAATGAAAAATCTTCAGCATAATCAGTTCAAGCTTAACAAAATAATTTAGTTCTCTGGGAAGTACGAAAAGATCATAAAAAGGTTGTGAAGTTTCTTGAAGATGATGTAAATGTTAAATATTTAAGGATTTTATTACGGTTTATGATAGGAAAAGTATTAGCATTTTGGAGAATAAAAACATGGAAGAATCTCCAAAAATTGAAATCAAAATGGATTTCCATACGGTAACGAACTTAAAATTGAAAAACTATCACTGAGGTCGGTGAGGTGAGATGAAACCTTGCTACGAAAATGAGTGAGATGTTCGAAGATTAAGGAAAGCTTAATGTATTGAATGGTCATAAAGGATCACAAAGAATAGACAAAAAAAATGAATTTAACTGAACTAACCTGACTTACTTTTAATAACCAATCGCCCAATTGTGAACACCCACTTTGGACTTTGATTTTCGAAAGGAAGAAAATCGATTGCATGAAGTCCGTAACTGACTCCCTAACCAGCACGCGTTTTAGTAACCAATTTTTAAGCTAAATTCTAAAGACATCTACTAGAGATTGGAATTCGGCGGTGGTTTTGAAAGTTTTTAGTTTTGGCCAACTGACTTACTGTGGGGAAAGTCGAAAGCCACTGAATTTGCTTTAATACAGCACAAAAGCCTTTGATATCAAAGTATGACGCTTCGCCTTAATTTCTCGCCTCTAAGTAGCAATATGTCATCAGTTTCCACTAAGCCTTCTCATCATTTTCCAGATTTCCCTATTCTAAGCTTTCTGTATTGTCCGCTTTTTGGTCCACTTTAAAAGCCTGGCTTATACTCTCCCAACTTAATTTCATAAAAATATTTCGGTTTGGGAAGAAGTTTATAGCCCTAACCGGATTGTCTCTTCCCATTTTGCTGAGCCTGAGAAAGCGTTCAACGCAAAGAACTCCAGTAGTTTATGCAGATTTTGTAAGGAGCTGCTGATTTGTTGTTATTTGGATTTCGATTGGGTTCCATAATGTTGAAGCTTTTCCATTACTACAGACGCTCGGTGGTAGTTTGAACCCCTTTAATTTTTTAATGAAGGTATAAACTGTTCAGGCTTCATTTTGTATCGGAAACCTGTTAATAAATAAATGCAATCTACTCGTAGATAAAGCCTATCTGGGCTTACTCGTACTTCAACCCTTAAAAACACAACGAATCATCGAGTTCTATATTCCTGGATAAAATTTCTTTCGATAATCAACGGAAGCTTATGAGATCTTTGATAAAATTTTACTCGATTTCACACAAGTTTTTCATCCACTGTGTTAAGATTTTCTTAATCTTTTTTTAATCTGACTATTTCTCCCTATACGTCAACCCGCTGTTACACCATATTGACATGGGCTAATAGTGTTCTTCATCATTTAAGAGAACCCAAACGATCTCGCAAAAAACTATCAGCATTATTATGGTTCAATTCGATCGATATGTGCTTTTTCTGTCCTCTGAAAGAGAGTTTGTGGGTATTTCTTCAAAAATCCCTTAGGGCTTCCATTTTGAATTTTGCTCCATATCCCATCGTCCCTGCTGTAACAATCTTCTTGCATTAATTTCTAAAAATAAACATATCACCTTCCCCTTCTCTATCTCCCCAGTCACTTCGTCAAAGATTGTTTATCTATCTTTTATTGAATTTAATACTTTGTTTCAGCCTTGATCTGACATTCCTCAAGACTGCTCGTATATTCTGGATCCCTCACTAATGTTGGTCTACATTTATGATCTCCTTTCTTATTAAACCTTTTTTCTTTATTTATGCTGTTCGATAATTTTCATCGTTGCTTCTTCATTGTAATGTTATGCTTCGGTGTTGTAAATTTGTTACTCTATGAAGTCCTTGTTGCTCATATTACTTTTCTCCGGGCGATGTCCCGAGATCTAGTCAATGGGCTTTTTCACACGGGAATGGTAAAAACCCATATCCAAACAGGTTTCGCGCTTACGCCCTTATGTTTACACGTTGCATAGTTCAGCCAAGCTATTTTTGTATACGATACACGTCTTTCGAGTGTATGTGTCAAAAGGATCATTTGATCGTTAAACCAGAGCTTATATACTAAGTTAGTTATAAGCTCTGGTTAAACATCGTGCGGACAACATGAAAGCGAAGACAGAGAGATAAGCGATTGGGAATTGATGTTTTAGCCTTGCATTGTGCACGAGGTAATAAAAACTGGAATGAAAAATGTATTGTATGATTGTTAAAGTTTGTCGATTCAAACTTCTATTGGATTTATTTGAATCCTCCGTGTTTTTCCGCTTTCTCAAAAAAAAATATATTCCAAATTTGAATATCTTTCTTGATGTGTTGTAAACTTGCTTATTATAATGATTCTATGAAGATTATGCGTACTTTTAATTTTCTATGGATTCACAATAGGCAATTTAACTTTACTGTAATCGTGATATTCGTCGTGTTGTTTCCTGAAATTAAACATGGCCTCCGCTTTTATAAATTTATTAAATAACGCGTAGCTTCTCGCGTCCACGCATCCATTTTTGCACACAAATTAAAGAAAGGCAATCGTTTCATGACGACTACCTTCTTCACCGAATGTTCAATTCGGAATGATTACCGGCGTTTGTATAAAATTTCCGCCACCAAATGATCAACGAAATGCGTTTGTGTATGTGCGTTACGCTCGTTCACCCTAAATAATGTTGGCCTGTTTTTACCATCAGGTCCCCTCAATGCCTCTCACTCTTCTTGCCCATATAACCTGTTTAACGCTCGCTTTTAACGCTGCGTCTGAAAGAGCCCATTAGTATCCATAATTGCATAAAAATTTGACACTAGATGGGTAGTGGCCCGCTCGACAGTTTGCGACAGAGAATAAGCGGCCGTCAAGAATATAGATGTACGATCGTCAGGAGATTAAGGGTCGCCTCGTAAGAATTTATGAATATAGAAAATACTTAGAGCTTACAATAAACGCGCTACTGGTAAAAACAAGTTGGATAGATAGACCTACGATTACGTCAGAAGGGTTTTGTATCCTACTTCTCCAAATTGCAGTTATCAGCAACGAATAAATTCAAGAAACATGTCAAAAAAATAAAATGGGCACATTTAAAAAAAACTTTTGTTTCTCTATTTAAAACGGTCGCCAGTTTGTTGCAAACCAAATCACTCAAATCATGAATATTTACGTTATTGATCTTATTTGAAAACTTTAAGAAGATCAAGTCAAAACTGCAGTGTCTGATTCGATGGAAAGGCCATAAAATACCAAAATCATGGGTTATCGTTGTGGTAATTGGAGGAATTTCAAATGGCTATAACTTCCGTGTACATCATTCGATTTTCATAACTTCCAAAGTATGAGGACCTTTTATAAGACTACTTAAATATCGAGTTTTGTTGAGTTTAAGGTTCCCTTAAACGATACGATTTTATTGGGGAAAATATGAAATCCGAAGATCATACTATTATTAACAAAGTTGAGCGAATTTTGACATAAACATCTACCTCTATTATATTTTTCAGATCACAGGAGTCCAACCGCGAGGGTGGACACCAATTTTCGTGTATTTCCCTCCCTGTGCGCCCCTCGAATAAAAAAATTTTCAGTTTAGGATCTGTTTTGAAAAGCTCTCACCAAGACCTTTCATTTGATACCCATATCGGCTACCTTAATTTAAATTTTTTTTCAGGGGCCACTCTCCTATGTGGGGTGCCGTCCCCCCTTAAATACCTCATGCAATTTTTTTAGTTGAAATTTGAAGAGAGCAACATTTTAAACCTGCATACAAAATTTGATGTTTCTAGCTTAAGTAGTTTAGGAGAAAAATTGCTGTGACACACGGACAGACGCACAGACAGGTTGTGATTTTAGTAGGGTTTTTTAAAAATTATTTTACAAAGCCCTAAAAACGATTAACCACTTTCTTTGGTCACTGTTTTGAAGGCATCTGATCCGACGTTTTGTGAAACTTCCATTATTGTTCCTGTTCCTTTAGCGCCCTTTCTCGACCTGGAGTCCTTGAGGTATCTATTCTCAGGCCACCTTTGTTTCTGTTCTTCAATACAGATCTCTCTTTACACGTGGACTCTCTTTGTCTATTGTATACCGATGAACAAAGTATTTAGAATCATATAACAACAAGGCTGGGTTAATCTCCAAATAATCTGGATGTTTACTATGAATATATTTGATATATACGAGGACAGTGGCGAACAAAGCTGGAGACATTAATCAAAATTCTAAGTCAATTTGATGCAAATTTTCTTTTATTACAGGTAACATGAAAATTGTTTTTAACATCAAATATTTTGAACTATAATTTCATATGTATTTTGGAAAAACGGCGATTTATTTCTCAACATAATCTCCTCTTAGCTCGATACTCTTGACCCACCGATGCTCCAACTTCTTTAACCCTTCTGCAAAAATACGTTTTCTCGAGTTCTGCAAAGTACGCCTCCGTGGCGGCAATGACCTCCTCATTCATCTTAAATGTCTGCCCGGTGACTGACTCTTTCAAGTTTATAAACAAAAAGAAGTCACACGTGGCCAAATCTGGAGAATACGGTGGATGGGGTAGCAGTTCGTAGCCCATCTCTACACATTTGGCCGTGGTGACGACGGAGGTGTGAGCCGGTGCGTTGTCATAGTTGAAGAGCATTTTTTTCTTCGCCAAATGGGGGCTTTTTTCTGCAACTCGGCGTCGAATCAGCCCAATAATTCGGCAAAGTAGATCCCTATGACCGTTTTGCCCTTCTCTATGTAATCGATGCAGATTATATCTTGTGAATCCCAGAAAACGGTGGCCATCCCCTTTCTGGCCGATACGGCACTCTTCGCCTTCTTCGGAGCACGTTCGCCGAGTGAAGTCTACTGTTTCGACTGCTCCTTGGTCTCTGGTGTGTACCAGTGAATCCATGTTTCGACGACGGTCACGAAACGAAACTCCTTATTATAAGGCTTAAATAGCATCAAACACTGCTCTGAAACGCGGCACCCATCGCGCCGACAGCTTTCTCGTGCCCAAAATGCAGAATATGACCCACGCGGTCTTTTGAGATGCCTACTGCCTCAGCTATCTTGGGCCCCTTCAATCGGCGGTCTGCGAATACGAGCTCGTGGGTTTTTGTCATGTTATCCTCCGCGGTAGCCGTTTTCGGGGTACCTGGGCGTGGCTCATCGAAAACCGACGTGCGACCACTTTGAAAATTGTTAAACCAATTTTTTACAGTCGCCATCACAGGAGCAGTCGTCGTACACAGCACCCTAGCGCTCTTTGATCACCGGGCAGAATTTGAGTCGAATGAGGAGGTCATCGCCGCCACGGAGGCCTACTTTGTAAACCTCGAGAAACCGTATTTTTCAGGGGTTAAAGAAGTTGTAGCATTGCTGGGTCCTTCGTGTATACACGTCGACTACAGCAAAAGAAAAGTTGGATTGACGTAAATACATGTCAAAAGAATTTTTTGACAATTTTATGTATTCTTTATTTGAAAGCGTAATTATTTAAACATAACTCAAAAATGAAATGAAAATACGAATGACATTGGATCATATACGCATTTGGCCTCTCCCTAGACCACTTGCCGCACAAACTAACTTCCTTGTTTGGAATTCTCTTAGAGTCCTAATCACTAGTTTAACCTTACTGTGCACGCGCCAAATTTTGTACCACCTATACCCGTGCACGGTCTCATGGGCTAAAAGTATGCAAATCTATTTAAGTGTGCTTCGTGACAAACTCTATATAAAGTAGACATTATACTTTCAACTAAAGAATATATATAATGAAAAAATCAATAGAATGTGATGAGACTTAATTATTCATTGTTTTACTGACACTATCATTCTTCCATGAAATAACCTTCAAAATCAAGTTTTTTCTGAGGCACGACAAAATCAGAAGTAAGAAATACTGTACTATAGGCTGACTGCAAAATGAACCTCTCTCAATCAGGTCACATCATTATATGAGTAGCATGTTCCAAACTAAATTATTTTTTGCAGGTGGCTTGGTTATAACATGTTTTGCGATTTATTTTTGATGAAAAGTATCCACCGCAGCCAATCTTAATATTTTTGAATGTTGCTGAGGACTTAGGACTATCTAATTGACATAGATAGGTATCTCAGCTTTATGCTTTTTGGCGAGGATGTGTAGGGAACACAAAGTCTGACTTGAAAATTTATGAGAAAATATAACAGACCTCCAAGAGGAAGCTTGCGATTAATCCTCTTATTGGGATTTTTCCCAGATGTATACAATACGCATTTATATGCCTAATACATTCATCAGGCTATAAAAATAACCATTTATGCGGGTTTTATTGACCTTGACCCCATAAGACCTAGATTCATGATTTTTCAGATTTTTCGCGTCAAAGGTATCCAGTCACGAGGGAGTGGGGACGCCAATTTTACGTACATTTCCCGATGTTTTAAACTATGCAAAAAATTATACTTAATCACTCCACGAAGTTCTACTTTTTCTATGTTACAAAAGTCAGGGCTTGTTTTGTTTAAATGAATGTAACTCGTAAACTATCCAACGGAATGACATAAAACTAGTGTGGCGGCCACGGCTGCAACTTGGCGGCAAGGTGGCGCTTATGTGGTAAGAGAGAACAATTCTAGAGGAGCACGAGAGCATATCTACTAAAGGGTTTTCCAATAAGAGGTGTTATTTTGGATAGCCCGCTATTTCGGTAGATGTCACTTTTGAAGCTGCAATTTTTTGACGCTTCAACAACGCATTGAAATTATTAAAATTCACTATAAAAATGGTGAAAATTTGGCAGAGACGGTTCGTAAAACTCGAACCTTTTGGGTCGTCGTGAAGCACCTTGTCGGACCGCAATACAGAAATTGGTGGAACAATTCGAGCTGTTGGGATAACTTAGTGATGTGAACAATAAAACCCGTGCACGTCGCTCAAGAACAGCCGAGAATATTGTTACTGTAGCCGAAAGTGTTGAAGAAAATCCAGGTTTGTCCATTCCTCGTCGTCCTTTGGAATTAGGCATTCCACAAACGTCATTTCACCGTATTTTGCATAAAGATTCGGGTCTTAAGGCTTATAAAGTTCAGTTAAGCTTCGTCAACAAGCAAAATTGTCGCATCTGGGGCTCGGAAAACCCAAGAGTTATTGTTGAAAAGCATCTCTATCCTCAACGTGTGACTGTTTGGTGCGGTGTTTCGAAAATGAGGCTGGAGCAACAATTACGGTGAATGGATTGCGCTATCGAAAGATGATTAATGATTTTTTATGGCCGGGATTGGATGGTATTGATCTGGACAACGTTTAATTTCAACAAGACGGCGCTTCTGTGGAAAGATTGATTCTCTTCCCGTTGACTTCAATTGTATATACAATCTGCGATAATCTGTTTAGAATTTTACGCGGTCCGGAGTATGGTTCTGAGAGAGGTTTGCGATTTGCACGATTCTAGGTTCTTGATACGGAAAATCTTACGCTTACAATGATGTGCCGCTTGCACTGGTCGAAGTGTTCGCATTCTTTCTCGCAGCTGTTCGATGGATGCGTGCGTGTGGTTCGATGTGATTGTCCTCGGAACATGCGTTGGAAAAAGGCTAATGGTAACCAACGCTTGTCTTGGAGTTGCTGTAGGACGGCACCAATTGCGATATCCGATGCATCTGTTACCAGAGACAGAGGTTGGTTTTTCTTGTAGTGTACGAACGGTGTTATCACCGCCGTCTTCGGTAGTCGTCTTTCGCAATTTGGATGTGGTGGAACGCGCGTACTAGGTCAAGTTTTGTGAACACTGTTTTATTGGTGAGGTTGGCCATTATGTCATCGATGTGTCGTAGCGGATAGAGGTCTAGCTGTGTGACCGCATTGAGTCGACGAACACCAGCCTCCTTTTTTCAGTGCCAAGTGTAAGGGGCTTGCCCACGGACTTGATGATGGATGGCAGAATCCTTTGTCGAGCATGCATTCGAATTCCTGCTGGGCGATCTTTAGTTTGTCGGGTGCTAAACGATGTGTTCGCTCAAAGACCCGGGGGCCTTTTATAACTATGTGGTTCTGCACTGCGTGACTTCGGTTCACATTAATTGTTGCTGGGTTCGTGAGCTTGGGATAATTTTCTCACCAGCTCATGAGACTTGCTTGTACCACACACCGTGGCTATTGTCGGCTGATTTGAAAAGCGAATTCAGCCGGGTGCTGCCAGAAGGGTTATAGAGTCAACTAGTCTCTTGTTTTTTTTAGATCGATTAAGGGATAATAATGTCTGCGCCTAATATCGGCCGCGATATTTGTGCCACGCAGAATTTCCAGTTGAAAATACGCTGTAGCCGCAGGTTCATCTTGAGCAGCTTCTCCCCAAGCGTATTTATTTCCGAACCATTGGCAGCGTAGAGTTCGTGGCCTGTCGGCTTTGATCCTTGGAAGAACTTTCGAGGAGGGTCCGCCCCCGTGTCAACTAGAAAATGTAATTTTGTCTCCTTGTCGTAAATATACAGGCGGTTGTTTCCCGTGTCACTGAAAAGCGCCTGTTCCGTCTGTGACTTATTGCGTTTCGGAAACATGAAGGAACACGGCTGTTGGTAGTTCCTGGCTCGAGTTCCAAAACTAGAGCGGAACCAGCAGATATGCATGTTCGGCATAATTCACCTCGCCCCTCTACCCGTATTCAACAAAAATCCGTACGCATATCCGATATCTCATTTGCCAAAGCGTCTCGAGATGGCGAATCCCATGATATTTTCGTGGTGTTTGCGTACTCGCTTTTAGTCGGCTTTGTCACGGAGTTTATATTAGGTTTGTTGATTTCGGCGATGCAGCCGGCTTTCGTCGCTAGTTCGTCTAGGGCTATGGCACTGGAACCCGCAATATTGATATTTCTACCGGCAGTCGTTCCGACCACAGCGATTAAAGGAACGCCTCCGGCACTCTGTTTTTTCGCGATTCGTCGCATGTTGCGGAGAAGTTACGATGGAAGTTGGTCGTCCAATTCTAATCCATGAAGGCTCGCTTTTGGCAAGATCTAGGGGACATTGTGAACAAGGATCCGTGGGGCCAAGCTAGTTATGCGGAAGGTTGGTGCTAGTTATGCGGAAGCTTGGTGCCCTACGGAAACCTTGTATACATGATGCGGAAAAGATGGACGAGATAGTGTGGGCACTCTTCCCCGCTCATACCGTCCGTGTTGACGCTGTCCATATTGAAACAGCAGTCGAGTGTCCACTCTTCACACAGCCGGAATTGGAAGAGACAGTCCTTTCGTTGAAAGCGAGGAAGGCTCCAGGTCCAGATGGTGTTCCGGCTGAGATGTTGCGGCTTGTCTATCAGCATTATCCTGACTTGCTACTCAGCACATTCAACACTTGCCTTTGGGACGGGGTTTTCCCAATACGATGGAAGGTGGCGAGGCTCGTGCTGATCAGCAAGGGGGAAGGGAAATCCCGAATCGCCGTCTGCATACCGCCCGTTATGCATGCTAGACACGGCTGGGAAAGCGCTGGAGAAACTCATCAAGGGAAGACTCACTGACGCGATTCGTGCTGCTGGGGACCTATCTCCTCGGCAGTATGGCTTTAGAGCAGGACGCTCCTCCACTGATGCGATTGCAGAGGTGGTGAGCGCGATCCAAAAGGCAGAGGCATATAGTCGCACCAAGCGACGGATTGTCCTGTTGGTGACACACGACGTCAGGAACGGCTTCAACTCCGCTAGATGGGTGGATATTCTGGATACGCTGGAAAACTCTTTTCAAGTTCCAGAATATCTTATGCGGCTTTTGAGGGACTACCTAAAAGACCGAAGCCTGCTCTACGACACAGGGCCAACGAAGGATGGAAGTTATATCGGGTGCTGCCCAAGGATCTATCCTTGGTCCAGACCTGTGGAACGTGCCTTATGACGGGCTACTGAGACTTGAGATGCCAGATGAGTCGCGCTTGGTCGGCTACGCGGATGATGTTGCGGCTCTGGTTGCTGGACACACCGTTGAACAGGTGCAACATAGGCTAGGTATGCTAATGCGCCGAGTGAGGGACTGGATGACTGCTCGCGGGCTGAGTTTAGCACTGGAGAAAACCAAAGTGGTCATCTTGACGAAAAAGAGAATCCCTAGAGTAAGGATGATCAGTATTGGAGACTCCGGAATCGAATCGAAGCCATCGGTGAAGTACGTGGGGCTACAGAGCGACTCGGAGATGAGTTTCTCTGAGCAAATCAGGGCAACGGCTGAGAAGGCTGCTTCAGGAATATCGGCCCTGAGTCGACTTATGGCCAACGTAGGGGGACCCAGCCCATCAAGAAGACGCCTCTTGATGAGTGCTGTAGGGTCAGTGCTACTGTACGGAGCAGAAGTATGGGGCGACGCTCTCAGCAAGGAGTTATACCGAGAACGTTTGGCACAGGTACAGAGAAGAGGAGCACTGAGGATTGCATCTTCGTATCCGACAATCTCTGATTCGGCGGTGAGAGTGATTGCAGGCGTGATACCTGTCGCCCTACTGGCTAGAGAGCGCCGCGCTATTTACCTGCGCCGAAACGAGGATGCGAGGGAGATAGTTGTCCACGAGGAAAAACAGCGCTCGCTCAACTATTGGCAGCAGTCTTGGGTGAATTGCTCGAAGGGAAGGTCGACTGCGCCCCCTCATGCCGGGTGTGAGATAGTGGCTACATCGAAGGCATGGTGAGACTGACTTCTATCTGACCCAGCTATTGAGCGGGCATGGGTGTTTTCAGTCTTACCTGCACAAGATTGGTAAGTCACGGTCCCCCGATTGTCGGTATTGCCCAGGAGAGGAGGACTATGCCTGCCACACATTTTTTGCGTGCAAAAAATGGGTCAGGCTGCGAAGTAACCTCTACAGGGAGACGGGAGAGCTCACCCCGGATAATATAGCCGCGGTGATGCTCGAATCGGTTGACAAATGGAACCAGGTGGCACATTATGCTCGGGCAATCCTAAAAGATAGAAGGGACTCACAGCAGCCGGAGGCGTTGGGACTGGGGGATCGCTTTCCGGCACTTTCTCTTCCCTTCTCCCCTACCGCTAGGAAAGGGATCCCCCAGCTTGAAGGCACCTCACGGCGTAACAAATCGAGACCTGGCCCGAAGTAATGTGTCAAACGGTTTCAGGCTGGATGCTCAGGTTGAGAGGGGAGGTATTTAGTGGGTAGTCCAGTCGCCTTCTTTCGAGTATGGGAGTCCCACACTCTGTGCATAAATGGCATTCACCTCCCGACCACAAAAAAAAACCATGAAGTAGCTCGCAAATCTGATTCTCATTACTTTGTTCGAAGGCGGATAGAAGACGTGTTTCCTCGTGCTCGCCTTCGTTTGTATCCATGAAATCCTCATCTCTAGATGACATCTTGCGTACTTGTCGAAGTTTTATTATTTACAATAATTAAATGCGTTCCTTTTTACTCGGGGTCATCAATTTAGCGTGTAGCTTCGTGTATGTTGAGGAAATCAAATATCATACAAGTAATATATATAAAAGTCTATATTTATTCGGAAGGTTGCGAAGTTACATCTGGCCGTGACAATTGCTTAGCCAGAGTCAGTGAGTGAGTGATTTTGTTGGTCACTGTTGCTGCAGCTGATTCAGTATCGCCTCTGGTGGCAGCACTTTGTTGACAGTTGTGCTTGCGCAGCTGGGTCGCTGAGCTGCCACAGTAGCTTATCTCTGACACCGTGTCGGTATTTAGTTCGGGTACGCGCAAGTTCAATGCTGATTGATTGATAGTCTCGTAAAGGCATCGGTAAAGTAATGGCGACAAGTTTTCTTCGGGTTATTTTGGAACGCGTTTTAAAATGGGCGTTTGACTCGGTGGCTGAGGAATTGTATCCGAATTTAGTTTGCTCGCGTAACACCTACGACCGAAATTTTTCTCCAAACTAGCTAGCCTGCAAGCAGCCACCTCGGGGTAGACTAAGAGTGCCCGGATTAGTTGACCTGTAGGGTACAGTCCGTTGGCACGTACGAAGACTTCATGTCTATAACCGATGAGAGGTCGATTTAGATTTCCTTCGGGAAATCTCGAACGAACGTGAGAAAATCATTACATCTTGATATTTTGAAAGCAAACTTATGAGATTTCATCGATGAATGCACCTATCCCATCGAAGAAATCGTTTTTCAACAGGATGGTGACCTTAAGCACACCGCTAAAATTGTACGAAATGAGTTTGGCGAGCAAAATTCTTAAAATTAAAATGGCCAGCGCTAAGTCCGAGTTTTTAGGCAATTTTAAAAAGAAGGTTTGCATAATATGAGAATCTTCCAAAAAATGTGATGGAACTCTGGAGACCGGTGCAAACTGAAGGAGAAAAAATTTCACGTGACACCATTTAGAGGTTAGTTGAAAGCATGCCAACACGTATGCAGAATGTCTTGAAAAACAAGAGACTATGGACAAAGTATTAAAAATTTCTTTCATTGAGCACGCGCAAAACTGGATAAATGGATGTTTATCATTTTATTTTTATTTTTTGTACAGAAAGCTAATGTGTTTTTATTTTTTTGTAATTAATTATTTTTGCATTATGATATAACATTATTATTCTTTACAATTTACCGAAGGCTCCTATTTGATTCGAATTTAGATGATTGTAGCTGTTATATTTTCGAAGAAAAACTGCTGTGTCACACAGAAGGACACCGACAAATAGATGGAAAGACAATCCACGATTTCAGTAAACTTTTGTAAGTAATAATTGTTTGTACACCATTAAATTAAATATCTTATTTGCCAAGTACTTAAAAAAATTTGCCTGTTTGTTGTACTTAAAATCCAATAAATTCAAAATATTCAACCACATTCGCATTTCTTTTTATAAAACGTATATCCAATAATAAAAATGAATTTTACTAAACTATTTTAATATTATTTTAAATTCTATAAAATTATCGGTTCCACAAAATATAGCAAAATTTAATTTTTATAATAGCATATACATACATTATAATATATAAAGTGGTCATATTTCAACGATCAAATTTAGATAAAATGAGTAGTGTAATCCAAAAGAACTTGTTGACCCACTTTAAAAATTGCATGACAAAAAAAACATGAATGCATTTACAGCAGTCCCCCGGGAAATTTTTAAACAATGACGAGTTTTCTCATCAACTCATACACATGCGAGGTTTTTATATAAAGTGTACATACATACATATGTATGTATACATGCATCAGAATATTCCGGTGTGCTCCTCCACAATCCCTGTTCATATACTGTGTATACATTATATACCTTGCGATATTGGCACATAGAAAATCGATAAAATATAATAATTGCTTTTGGAAATGCAAATAACTATATTCATCACAATACACATTTGCTACTGCTCCAACATCAGTATCAGTAGGACACTGATTAGCATTTCATTTTGTTGAATTTTATTGCTTAAAATAGCAAATTACATAGAACAACAAATAGCGATATAAAAACATCCCAAGCCCAATTTACCCCCAGCCCTCCGTTCCCCCCAGCACATTCAATAGATACGCTGAGCGTTGGCAAGCCAAAGCAGCAAAACTGCTATTGACGACGCACAGACAGCGCACCGCCGCGCAACAATTCCGCCACTCTACCGCTATATCTCTCCTCTATTCCACTTATGGAGAACTAACGCTTTCATGAATTCTGGCGGTGTGTCATGGCGACAACGGACAACCTGAGGGTCGTCGTCATCAGCTGCGGCATCATCCGAATCGTTCCAACATCAGCATTCGGCGACTAGGAAAATCCACACCCTGCCGCAACGAAAACCAGAAAAACGTAAGCAACATGGCTGACTAATACGTTGGCTGGCGGGAATTACAGCATGCGAGCCAAGTTGACCTTGCATTGTGGCGGTTAAATTTGAAATTATACTAAAAGCCCCTGCAACAGAAACTGGGGCTTATCCCAGATGAAGAAAAGGCTAAATACTTTCATACAATGCAACCACATCATTTATGCGGGTATACATTTAATGTTAAGAAGAGAATCAACCCTGATCTCGCAAAAGTCCTTATGGATCACTCACAAGGTTCAAGTAATAGCAGGCATATAAACAAACCCTAGAACTTTTATTTTATGTTAAGAGAAACAAGTCGCTTATTAATCAATGTGAGAAATGAGAGCCTCAACAAGGGTAGGGAAATCCAAGATACTAAACAGGATCAGGACAATTCTGAAAAATATGACATCGTATGTACATAATAATCACCGAATCAAAGTGATTAGACAAATTTCATCGTCTAAATCCGAAATCCCTTAAAATTACCAAAATGTACATATGTATGTATGTGAGGTTGATAGATAAATCTGGAATTACTCAAAAGGATGAGTAATGATTTACTCAACATTGATGCATGAAAATGAAATTCATTATGTTAAATATTGGCAATTTTACATCTACCATATTTTCTGGTTTCCTAAATTTTCAGAAAAAGATATTCTTTATTTAACGAAATATGGGAATCTTAGCGTCACATATTTTGATTCTCGTAATTGTAAGAAATGTTTAAAAA
Source organism: Odontomyia ornata (assembly GCA_963969285.1). NCBI lineage: Eukaryota > Metazoa > Arthropoda > Insecta > Diptera > Stratiomyidae > Odontomyia > Odontomyia ornata. The sequence goes on along the minus strand of OZ017741.1, from coordinate 184,773,743 downwards.
TGTGTTCAGTACTTTACTTAGAACAATTTATCATTCTGAGTTCTCTTTAACACAGAGAAAATGTATGGTTTTATTGCAATTAAATGGCGGTACGTTACTTAGATTTGTTTTTACAGAAACAATAAATGGACAAGCTTTATTAATTCAAATGAACTGTATTCTTAGTTATTAAAAGGTTTTGAGCGAAGAAATAGCCAGTACTAAGAGAATTCAAGGAATTTTTAGCGTTTTGCAGCTCAATTCAGGTTTAAAAATAATAATCTGCAAAACAATGAAGAAATTTCGAAGGTTTAAATGCAACGAGGAATCCTAGACTCGTTCAAAAGAATTTTGACGTACAGAAGTTTGGTACATCTGATCTTATGAAAAGATATTAAAAAGCTTGGAGCGCCTTCTAAGGCGCTTTGAAAGTTTCATATAACACACATCCAAAACATGAAAAAAATCTTGTTAAAAACACAAATTTTGCCCTTGATTTGTCCAAATTTAGTTCTTTTGCCTTCTATTGGGTTGTTCAATAATTCATGTCGTGAATTGCATATTTCATGACGTGAACTGCGTATTTCAAATAGTAGTGATTGCGTTGCTTACATTATTAAATACTATTTTAAAGATTAGACTTTAGACTATCTTCAGTCAAAAGCTGCACGTCATTGGTAAACAACAAATTGGTTAAAAATACTCTTGAAAATGAACAATCAAAGAGAATATTATCGGCATATTTGATTGTTTTACTTCCGAAAGGGGAAAATGCAGTGTAAGCTCGAAAGAAATTGTGTGAAGTTTATGGTGAGGACTGCTTCGTCAGTGTCAGCCTTGGTTTTCTCGCATTCGCCCTGAAAATTTGAATGTGCAAAATGCACCACATACTGGTCATCCAACAACAAAATAAAGGCGTTAATCGAAACGAACCGGCGTATGAAAACTCGAGAGATAGCAGAGAAACTCGACATATCGCATTCAACCGTTTATTTGCACTTACAACAGCTTGGTTACGTAAACAAACTGGATGTTTGGGCTCGTCACGAATTAAAGGAAATCCACCTCATCAAACGCATTAACATATGCAACTTTTTGCTGAATCGTAACCTAAACGACCCATTTCTAAAAAGAATCATAACGGGTGATGAAAAATAGATTCTTTACAATAACGTTGTTCGAAAACGATCATGGACGAATCAAGATGAACCCCCACAAACGACATCCAAAGCCAATATTCCTCAAAATAAGATTATACTTTCTGTGTGGCGGGATTACAAGGGTATAGTCTACTTTGAGCTGCTTCCAAGAAACGAAACTATTGATTCGACGAATGTCTACTGTCGTCAACTATCGAAATTGAACGAATAAATCAAGAAAAAACGCCCTGATCTCAATCGCAAAGGCCTGTTGTTCCATCAAGATAATGCCAGACCCCACACCTCTTTGACAGCCCGTCAAAAATTAATGGAGCTAAATTGGGAACTGATGCTACATCCACCATATAGCCCTGATTTAGCACCATCAGACTATCATTTGTTTCGCTCCTTTCAAAACCATTCGAACGTTCAAACTCTCGATTCGATTCAGGCTGTTAAAAATGAGTTGGACCAGTTGTTTGCTTCTAAAAACCAATGCTTCTTCGGACGTGTAACTTTTCAACTTACCGAAAGATGGCAAAAGATGATCCAAACAAAATATTCAATATATCATTGATTAATGTTTGTTGTTAATTAAAATAAATTAACTCTGATATACATGAAAAAACGACATTAATTATCGAACAACCCAATATGAATAGATAAGAATACTGCCTCTCCCACCTCCAGGATTCCATTACTTTATTCTGTGGAGCAAAGTGAAGACATCCACACTTTTTCATCTGAGTGTGGATCTACCAGGCACGCAAGGCTTCTTGACCCACCCACCCACTTAACATCTCCCATATAAACCTGAGAACCTAATCTGGAACCGTTTGTCACAAAACTTCGGGTTGAGCCATGTTCCGCTATTCCTTGGGACACCATCGAATCCCTTTCATAACAGAGGGAGGGTGGGGATTGCTAGAAAAGGGACCCCTCTCCGGGTGATTAAGTATGATATCCTCAATTAAAAACAAGACGACGCATGGGCGAAGAATGTGTCCCTAAAATGTATTGGTTGGAGAAACAGGGAAACGCTATTCTGATTTCTTTGGCGAAAACTTGGATCGAGTGTAGCTTAGCAATATGGACCTCAATGCGCATGTTTTACAACATCGTATCTTATTTCTGATCTTTGGAAAGCAGCAATATTAGTTTGAAAAAACCTAAAAACGAATTTCAATTCATGGATCTTGTTTTTACGCCTTTCACTTATGCCATTATTTGGATTTGGTGTGGTACTGACCGTATCATCTTGTAGAGTGCTAATATATTTGACCAAGATAATGAGATTCTCTAACTATCTCTAAGCGAAGGCCCGAAAGGGGCTGTAGTCCTAAAGCAAAAAATTATTTGGATTTGTGAGAATTGTGACTAGAACTCTCAGTATTAAAAATGCAGACTGCTTGCTGATTTTTTTCCTTAATTTTGGCACTGATGTCTCAAGGCAAAGCAAAAGGATCATTCCTTTGCAAACATAAGTTTCTACACAATGATAACTAAAAATACTCCAACCTATTCGACGGCTCTGTCCAAATTTCGCGGCCACTATTTACACCAGTACATGTTACGTCTTGACTATGGACGAGAAGCTTGGATACTCGCATATGACTTAGCCTTGTATCACTAGCTCACATTGGTACACTCTGTGTATTTCTTACAATGAGAGCATTTAGATTGTAGACATCATTCCGCGACATGACTTTACGGATGAGTGCTACATCAACTGCAATGGCAACAGCATCTTTAACGGAAAGATCTTTGATAACTTTATTATCTCCTGAGCCTGAGCCTCGTAAGATCCGACTGCATTACTGTTTTGACCTTCCATTGAAAGAAATCACGCTTATGACCAGAAGCGCCGATGAACTTCACTCTTACCTTCGAAAAGCGGCCGAAAATGTTTTCTAATCACGAAATTAGATGTGAAATGTACAAGGAGTCGGGTAGGCAGGAGTGTGTCCTTACCAGAAGAGTTTTGTATCCAACATACAAAATGTAGACATCTAAAGCTATTTATGTATTAATAAATTCAACCAAAAATGGATAACTTATAATCTAAATGTAGGGGGAAAATAACACAAATTTACTCAATATTTTTATTTAAAACCGCCGCCATTTTGTTCTCTAATTACTTTGTTCTACTTTGAGCAAATTCTCAAAATATTCTCGAAACATATAGTTGCTGAAACTTTCGTGCAAGCGCATATTGTTTTATAGCAACACAGGAAAATTCGAACCACCATAGCTCCGTTAAATATGGTTATATCCTTCTGAAAATTTCTGAATAGATCGATCTAACAAGTGACCATCTAGATATGGATCTTTATTGAATTTAAGGGTATGCTTACGATTTTATTCAAGAAAATCTACAATGAATGAATTATAGAATGGCTAACTAAGTTTAGTGAATCTCGACTTCTGAGGTATTAGTTGTCGCTGTAGTCATAAATACTTACTTCCATATTTTTTCAGATTTTTAAGGGTGTTCAATCGCGAGGGAGGGGGTACACAAAAATGTTGTACATTTCCCCGTTCCTGCCCACCTCGACACTGACTAAGTAATTTCCATATGACACCATTCTTGACTATCTTTGATGAAATTTTTTTAAGGGTTACCCCTTATATGGAGAGACCCCGCTTGAAATCCATTTAAACCAAAACCAAAACATTCATCACTTCTTTTCGCAAAGTTTGATGACTGTAGCATCTATTGTTTTGAAGAAAAAATGCTGACACCCAGACGGATACAGGTAGTGATTTCAATAGCTACCCCTCCTCCAGCTCCAATAAACAAAAAGCATAGGATAGGATACTCGTAGGACCACAAGAATATTTTACAGAAATTTAAACTGCATCTGCAGCACTGGACACCAAAGGAGAATTAGAGTGCTCCACTATTGTAAGATGCCATGCTCGGTTTCGTGCTCTTGGTAAAGTGACTGTTATACATAGTCTATGGATCCTAGTTTCCGCAGTATCGATAGATCCTTATGGAAAGGAGCCAAAGACGGCTTCAGATAACTGCTATTGACAATTCCTTGTATAGCCCGAATAGAATCGACCGGACGCCATCATCAAGGTGAGCCAATTTTGAGTAATAGAGCGCATAGATAATTGCATTCTTTCTGCTCCACCGAAGATTCCCGGTTGATACGAGGTTCGAAAGAAGTCACACTAGCAGGAGAGTGCTCCTGCTAGAAGGATATTATAATAATTAACGCAAACAACGGCTTCTGAATATAAAAGTTTTACTTATAGGTATATAGTGGCCGCAAAAATATAGCACATCTGAAAATTTCTCATTATTTCCTAAACCACAGGACGCAGGTTAGTAATATGTTCTACAAACTAAGGAGGTCAAATAAAATACACATTCTCCCCTATATGGGGAGGCCCCCCTTAAATATCATTAAAAAAAAATTGTAGTTGAACTTTGAAGAGAGCACCACTTTACACCTACATACAAAATTTGATGTTTCTAACTTTGGTAGTTTGCGAGCACAAGTGCTGTGACACACGGATGGATGGACAGAGAGGACGCGATTTAGTAGGGTTATGTAAAATTATTTTACAAAACCTTAAAAACAAACAAAGGTAGGTAGTATAGCCTTTATTTAAATACTAATACTTAATTGAACCCCCATTACTTTTACCTACTTTGTACATTCTTTTTGCGTGGCTTCTATATAATTTTTTAATATATTTTCCTGAAATTTCACTAAAACATTTATTTTTTGCTGTTAAAAACTGCTTTCTCTGGGCGCAAACTAGTCAATCCAGCTGTCCCCAAAAATGTTCGATAATGTTGAGATCGGGTGATCGTGCCGGCCAATCAAGAAGTTGGAGATCTTTTCCTTAAAAAAAAAGCATTCACCTTTCTGGCAGTGTGAACAGACGCATTATTTTGTTGAAAAATCGGCGGAGTATCCGCCACAGCCATTAATCCGTCAGATATCTGTTGTTCCAAAAACTGTACATATCGATCAGCGCACATTTTGCCACTGATAAACGCTAATTCCGGCCGACCGTTAAACCCGATCGCACCTCAAATCATCACCGATACTTCACCATGCTGCCGCTTGCTTCAAATTATTTCCTCCTTGCAGATGTCGTGGAAATAATATCTCCAGCCATCTGGACCATCTAAATTGAATTTTATTTCGTCCGAAAATATCGCTCGCCACTATTTTTTTAGGTCATTGTAAAAAAATTTTTTACAAAGACCTACTAGTTTCGCGACCTGTCTGTCCGTCTGTCCAAACGTCTGTCCGTGCGTCACAGCTAGTTTTCTCAGAAACTATAGAAGCTAGAATGCTCAAACTTTGTGAAAAGGTCAGAAGTGATGGTCTCTCAAAAGTTATGGTCTTAACAAAAATTTAAAAAAAGGGGGGTCCCCCTTCATAACTAATGAACCCTTAAAAATTTTTTTAACCAAATGTAGTCGAGTGGGGTATCAAATCAAATGTGATGATTAGAACTTTTAGAATCTGAAATAAAAAAAATCATTTTATGAATTAGGGGGTTCAGGGGAAGCCAAAATGTACGCAAAATGTGTCATGATTTTCATGTTCATGATTTTTTTCAGATTCAGTTCCAGGCCCTCCTACCCCCAATTCCGATATTGTATCGACCGAGAGACGCGCAATATTAGAGCGCGCGTTATCCTGGAGAAGAATCGCACTTCGTGCTAGAATACTCCTCCGTTTCGAGCGATATTTTGCGATATTGAAAGTTTTCGTGGATGATAGACTCTACACTACAAATACTGATGCCGAGTTCAGCCGAAATGTCTCGAACATTCATCCTACGGTCCTCCAAAATGAGTTGTTCTACGCGGCAAATGTTGTCTAGTGTGATGCTGGTTCGCGGTCAACGGCCATGCGGCATACAATACACAGACATAGGAGTATAGAATGATTTAATTCAAGAAAAACTTGAATGACATGTACAATAAATATATTTTTGCTTTAAAATAAAAACCAGTATTACTCTATATTAACTGGTAAACATTTGGTTGCGATATCACTAAAATCATTGACTAATCTTGAATGTCTTTTCGTTATATTATATATTTGGAAACAATACAACCAACAGTGTAGTGTTTGTTTGATGGGAAACCCATGTAGAAATCGTATTTGATTTTTGTAATTGGAGAAAATTCAAACGGCAATAACTTCTGTACTTTCCATTAAAACTCATAGAGTATAAGGACCTTTTAAAGGACACCTAAATATTTACTTTCATCCAATTTAATTATACTAATACAGTTTTACTGGAATTTACAAATTCTACTATTATTAGCAAAGTTAAACGCACATCAACCATAACTTTTATTGGATCTAACTTCATAATATTTTCCCCAATTACTTTTAAGCTACTCATTTTCAGCTATTCATAAATAAATTCAATCAAGTGTTAATAGCATTTACCTTAAATGTTAAAGTTCGCGAAAAATAACACAATTTTATGTAATATTCTCATTTAAAGCTGCCGCCATTTTATTTTAGGCTTACGGATCTCATCGTTGAACAAATTCTCACAGATAAACATCATGAAATAGTTCCTGAAACTTTCATGCAAATCCTAGCGAACCCGTAGTGCCTGAGTTGATTGGAAGTGCATATTGTCCCATAGCCATGTATAGTTGCTGTTATAATACAGGAAAACTTAAACCCCCATAACTCTGTTAAATACGATTCGATCTTTCTGAAATGTTCAATAGTGATTAACTTGTAAATTTACATTTACCTATTGAATTTTATTGAATTTGAGGGTGCCCTCACGATTTTATTCAAGAAAGTGTTAAACTGATAAATCATACTATTACTAACAAAGTTAAGTGAATTTCGACTTCTTTTGTTGTTGTAGTTTTCAGATTTTTCGGATGAAAGGTTTCCAATCGCGAGGGGGTGCGCCTAAATTTCGTGCATTTTCCCTTCTCCTGCCTCCCTTGATACTGATAAGTAATTTTAGGACCTGTTTAGAAAATATCTCATTGAGACCTTTCATATGATACCCCACTTGACTACCTTTAAGGAAAAAAATTGTTCGAGGGTCAGTCCTCTATATGGGGGGACCCTCTTGAAACTCTTTGAAAATCTTTTTCACCCCAAAACTTTCTAGAATTCATAACATATCATAACATATCTTTGTGGCTGTAGCTCTTATAGTTTCGGAACTTGCATTTGGAACATAATCTATGTGATTGTGGCCAGTTCTATATGTCAATGATATTTTAGGTTATATGCAACGCGTTGGATCGGCCGGTGTCAGAAAATAAAATGCAACTTTTTTGATTCAAAATAAAATACAAACAAGGAAGTATAACGTATAAAAAAAGATCTTTATATGCTCTAAGCATTATAAAACATGATCATAGTGTGTTCATTTCAATATCTTGCTTTTTTCGAATTTTTTTTTTTGCCCGCAACTCCATGCTTATCTGTATAAAAATGGAATGCTAGCTTTAGAAACTGTAAGACTGAACCGAGTGCCAAACTCAAATACGGCCTCTGAAAAAGAATTGAAAAAGCGAGGACGAGGCAGCACAGAATTAGAAGTAGCAGTCGTAGACGATGTGAAGCTGAGTTTGGTTTGCTGGTTTGACACAGGAATGTCAATTTACTTTCAGCATGTGTGAGAAGCGAACCGCCAACGACAAAACGTCGTTATGTTCGACAAAAATAATATATAAAGATATAACGTCTCCCCAAGCCGTCGAAGTTTATAATGAGCATATGAGTGGAATCGACCTGCTTGACTCAATGCTTGGCTATTACAGAATTCAGTTGCGCTCTCGCCAGTAGTACAAGAGAATTTTTTTCACATGGTGGATTTATGGATTGTCAATGCTTGGTTGTTTTGGCGCTGAATCGATTTAGGCCAACACATGCCTTTATTTAATTTCAAACTCGCAATTGCCGAACACTTGCGTAAAGCGGGCAAAGCTCCGAGACCAAAAAACGAGGTCGTCCATCGAGCATTCCTGGAACACCGGCATCGAGCCGAGGCGGCTCTCCCATCAGCTTCTCTAATTCTCCAGTCCCTGCAAAAGAGCCCCCTTTAGATTCAGTACGCTCTGACAGGGTCAGTCATTTCCTTATTTGGAAGAAAAATACCCGACAAATATGCCAGTATTGCTCAAAATATCGTTCCTTCACTCAGTGCGAAAAACGTAACGTGTACGAGTATATATGTTACAATGATAAACGCAATTGTTTCAAGGAGTTTCACGAAATAAAAGTTAAATTTTGCATGAGCCAGACTGAATATGAAGCCATACATGGCGTCGTGTGAAAATTTCTAATATGTAAGTTCATATTTTTTTATTTCAATTGGATCTCACTATGTAAGTATAAAAACTATTTTGTAAAAAACTAATTTTTAATTCATCTATAATAATTCATGTGCTAAGAGGATAGATATATATATATATATATATATATATATATATATATATATATATATACATATATATATATATATACATATATATATATATATACATATATATATATATATATATACATATATATATATATATATATATATATATATATATATATATATATATACATATATATATATATATATATACATATATATATATATATATATGTATATATATATATATATATATATATATATATATATATATATATATATATATATATGTATATATAACACATATATATATATATGTATATAAATATATATATATATATATATACATTGTATATAAACATATACATATATTTATATACATACATATATATAAATAAATATGTATATGCATACATATATATATATATATATATATATATATATATATATATATATACATACGTTTAGTTTATATGTGTAAATACATATATATATATATATATATATATATATATATATATATATATATATAATTATATATATTATTATTGTCGCGTGTTATGGTTCGATGCCAATAATTTTTATTTTCCGGGAAAGTGAAAACGCAATGTATGTCTTTTAAATTAAATTACAAGAGTTTATTCAATTACTTAAAAATGCAGAATCACTTATTTAACTATTTCACTATTTTAATTTTCACTATTTTACAAGTCGTCTATTAACTTCTACTTCAACTGTCCACTAAAAATCACTTCAATCAATATCGCCCGTACTTCGCGCACCACTATATCGCAGTTTTCTATCGCGGTTGTAATGAATCCCCCCATTCATTCAGCTCGCCTTTATATAGGGTTGCTAGTCATTCAACCCAGTTCTCGTACATTGGCGAATTAGCGGGAACATTCGAGCAGCGTGAAAGAATGGAGCAGTGACTCACTTTCAGATGTTGATGCTTGGTGGGTTTTCGGGTACGTTCGTTTTGTTGATCATGATCTTCTTAACGATTGTGAAAATAATTGCGACAGTAACTCGCAAAATTTTATTCGTGCATGTAAAAATAAAAAAAAAATATATATATACTCGTATATATATATATATATATATATATCATATATATATATATATATATATATATATATGTATATATATATATATATATATATATATATATATATATATATGTTTATATATGTTTATATATATATATATATGCATATATATGTATATACATATGTATATGTGTATATATATATACATATACATATACATATATATATATATATATATATATATATATATATATAAATCTATAAATATATATAAATATACACATATACAGGGTCTGAATAATAAGTAACCGGACTGACCTCAGGAAATTTTTTATTGGCAAAATATGTACAATTTTTCACTAGAAATCTTCAAAGTAGTCCCCATTGGAGTCGATAACACGCTGATACCGGATTTTCCAATCCTCGAACGCTCCCTGGAAGTCGGCGACTCGATGCTGTCTAGAGCTCTCGTCGTAGCACGTTGAAAGTTTTCCAGAGTCCCGAACCGCGTCCCCTTAAGGTGTCTCTTGATCTTGGGGAACAGAAAGAAGTCCGCTGGTGCCATATCCGGGCTGTAAGGAGGCTGTGGCAACGTTGTCCTCGACTGTTTGGCCAACTACTCGGTGACGAGCAGGCAGGTGTGCGACGGAGCATTGTCGAGATGGAGGATCCACGAATCGGCAATCTCCGGACGGACTCGGCGAGCCCGGGCGGTTAGTCGACGGAGCACCTCTCCGTAGCACTGGCCGTTTACAGTTTGGCCGGGTGGCACAAAATATTTGTGAACAATGCCTTTCACATCAAAGAAAGCAATGAGCATCGACTTCACCTTCGATTTGCTCATGCGCGCTTTTTTCGGTTGTGGTGACGCCGGTGTGTGCCACTCCGAACTCTGCCGCTTCGTCTCAGGATCGTATTCGAAAACCCACGTCTCGTCTCCTGTAAAAACGTGGTTAAAAAACTCTGGTTCGGTTTCTCGATCGTACGCTCCATTTTCACTCCGACGACATAACTGA